>CAJQZJ010031536.1:2432983-2479868 GCA_907164525.1 Lophiomys imhausi
AGCAACAACTTTCCTCACCCTATTCACACCCCTCAAGAAAGCATGTGAAGAAATACTTTTTATTAGAGGAAAGCACAGAAGAAGTGGGAAAGATAATGTTTTATACTTCTCTATATATTGTTGTAAGAATCACAAAGTACTTTTGCTCCACATGCTTTTAGTTTCATAGCTGCAGGGAACACATCCAATAGCATTGTCACCATAGATGCAACTTCTATGCTCTTCTTCCTTAAATTGAATCAATGGATGCATGCCTTTACAGGTTGTTTAGCCTGTTTGCTTGTTTGCATGTGGCCCTTTATAAAACTTTGGTGGATAATATCTGAATGTTCTTCTTGTGATAATAGTTCATTCTTAGTAATGGATAATACAAAATTAATAGGATAACGTGAAATATTTTGGAAAAATTCAAACATATCAAAAAGTATTGAATTTAAAAATGCATGACCTGCAGTTTCCAAGATGGTGACACCCAGTGCACACTGTGTCCCATTAGCAGGAGCTCAGTGATAACAGAATGAATCACTGGCTGTGCCACTGAAGATTAAATGACCATATCAGAGTTTACCTGACATCAAGAAGACACCTTGGTTCCAGTGAAGCAAGGTACCATCCCCAGACATTCCATAGTCAGATAATGGATTCCAGAGATGCACAACTTCAGTATCTAACCTAGACTGTTCTGCCTCCCTTTCTCAAGAATGACCTTCAAGTTCCAGGGACACATGGAACCAGTCTCCAGAGCCTCAGTTTTTCCTGCACATCAGTGAACAATTTCTGGGTTCCCTGGATCCCTGTCCTCTGCCCACATGTTCCTTGGGGTAAAGACTGCATGGGACATTCCAAGATGGCAGAACACACCTCACCTGGTGACCAGGCAGCAAGAGCTCAGTAACCGCAAAAATATCAAGGGGAGGGACTTACTGAATCCTAAGTAAACAAATTTGCATCATCACAGCATGAGGAGAGTCCCAGGGTTCCATGGATGCACAGTACCAACCTCTCATCCACAGTGCTACCTGCCTTCTTGAGGATACCAAGATCATAAGGTTTACCTCCTAACCAAATCCCCTGCATGTAGGTCAAATTGGGTCTCAATGAGGTGAGGAGAGCTATAGCTACTAGCTAATACACAGTCTTCATCCCATGAACCAGTTCATCATCCTAAAGAGGCCATCTGGTCCCCAGAACCATCCAACCTTTGTACCAGGGTTCCTGCCTAGGCACCAAAACAAGGTGGCACCAGGAACAACAAACCAATGCCAGGATCAACCAAATAGCTAAAGACGGGTGTAAGAGTACAACCAAAACAAAAAGCAAAACAGGACAATATGGCATCTCCCGAAACCAGCTATCCTACTACAGCAAGCCCTGGGTAGTCTAACACAAGTGAAACAACAACAAGAAAATACTTTAAATTGATGATTGTGAAAATGATAGAGTTATTAAAGGAGGAAAATAGAGCCCTAATGAAAGACAGGAATATACAATCAAACAGGTGATGGAAATGAGTAAATTCCCCGCAAGAAAAATGGATAAATACAATCAAACAGGAGATGGTATTAATAAATCCCTTAAAGAAATACTGGATGATAAAAATAAAACAGAAGAAGGAAATAAATAGAGTGGTTCAAGACCTGAAAACTGAATTAGAAACAATAAAGAAAACACAAGCTGAGACAATCCTGGAACTGGACAACAAAGGAAAGAGAAAATAATCTACAGACATAAGCATCACCAACAGAACAGAAGAGATGAAAGAGTGAATCAAAGATATGGTAGAAATAATTGAAGAAATTGATACAAAAATCAAAGAAAACATGAAATATAACAAAAATTACTGACACAAACATCTAAGAAATCAAGAACTCTATGAAAGCAAAAAAATCTAAGAATAATAGGAATAGAAGAAAGGGAAGACTCCCAGGTCCAAGGACCAGAAAACATCATCAACAAAAATCATAAATGAAAATTACCAAAACTTAAAGTGATGTCTGTAAACATACAAAAAGCTTACAGAAAGAACATCAAATATATTAGACCAGAAAAGAAATTCTTCCCACCACATAACAGGCAAAACTTTAAGTGTACAGAACAAGGAAAGAATAATAAAAGCTTCAAGGTAAAAAGGGTCAAGTAAAATATAAGATCAGACCCATCAGAATCACACTTTGCTTCTCATCTGAGACTCAAAATGCCAGAATGATCTACTCAGATGTCCTACAGACTGTAAGTGACCACAGATGTTTACCCCAGACTACTAAACCAGAAAAACTTTCAATAAACAAAGATGGAGAGAAGAAGATATTCCATGAAAAAATCAAATTTAACCAATATCTGCACAAATATCCATCCCTACAGAAGATACTAGAATGAAAACTTCAACCCAAGGAAATTAGTGACATCCAAGAAAATGCAGGAAACAAATAAGTTTACCTCAAGAAAACCAAAAGTTGAGAAGCTCACTCACATTCAATCAACACTAACACCAAGAAAATAGCAACTAACAATCACTGGCCATTAATATCCCTCAATACCAATGAAGTCAATTCCTCAATTAAAAGGCACAAGCTATCAAAATGGAAAAATAAATAGAATCCATCATTCTGTTGCACACAAGAAACACACCTCACCAACCAAGATAGACTTTACCTCACAGTAAAGGGCTGGGAAAAGTTTTTCTAGAAAGTGGATCCAAGAAGGAAGCTGGAGTAGCCATTCTAATATCTAATAAAATAGACTTTCCATCAAACTTAAACAAAGGACTTAGGGAAGGTCACTTCACATTCATCAAAGGAGACAGTCATCAAAATGACTTCTCAATTCTGAACACCTATGCCCCAAATACATGAGGATTCACATTTATAAAAGAAATATTACTAAAGCTTAAGTCACACATTGATCCACACATATTATTAGTGGGAGACTTCGCCACTGCACTCTCACCAATAGGCAGGTCATTGAGACAGAAATTAAACAGATAAATAATGAAACTGACAAATGTCATGAATGAAATGGATCTACAGATATCCACAGAACTTTTCATCAAAAACAAAAGAAATACATTCTTCTCCACATTTCATTGACTATTCTCCAAAATGGAGCATATAGTTGTTCACAAAACAAGCCTCCCATTCAAAAAGAAAAAAAAAAAAGCATAGGTCCAAATGGTTTGAGCAGAAAATTCTACCACACTTTCAGAGAAGAACTAATTCCAATACTCTTCAAAGTATTCCATAAAATAGAAACAGAAGCAAGTCCAGGACAGCCAGAGCTGTTAGAGAAACCCTGTCTCGAAAAACCAAATATTGAGGTACTCTAGACCCAGAAAGACACATATAGTATGTACTCACGCATAAGAAGGTACTAGCCATATAGTACAGGATAACCATTCCACAATCCATGGACCCAATGAAGCTAAGTAACTAAGAGGGCCCAAGGGAGGATGCTTGAGTCTCACTCAAAAGGAGAAATAGAATAAACAGTGGGTATGGTTGAAGAGAGGGAATTGGGTAGGACTGTGAGTGAGGAAGGAAAGTAGAATGGGGATCATTTTGGGGGAGAGCTGATGTAAGAGGTGAGTGTGCCAGGAGAAAGATGGGAAACTGGGGGCATCTCTTGGACAAAGTGGAGCCCAGTGACAGGGTAGCCCCCGGGAGGATATGAGGGTGACTGTATCTGAGACTCCTAGTAGCAGGGGATGCAGGAACTGAAGAGGCCTCCTTATAGCTAGTAGGGCATTTAAGAGAGGGAGGAATCACCAACCAACCCATCAAAACCTTTGACTCAAAATTTATCCTGTATACAAAATATGCATGGATACAGATATATCAGAAATTGAGGGAATGTCCAACCAGTAATAAGTCCATCCTGAGATCTATCCCAGGGGAGAGAGCCAGCCCCTATCACTATGAATTATATCCTGCTATGCTTACAAACAGAAGCATAGCATAACTGCCCTCTGAGAACCTCCATGGGGAAGAGGGTCCAAACAAAGCTGAAAACCAAGGCTTCGTACAGGTTCTCTTGTGGAAGAATGGGACGAGGGATAGAAAGACCCAAAGGAGGCAAGAACTCCACAAGATCAACAGAGATAACTAACCTATATCCATGGGGACTCACAGAGACTAAATCACCAAGAAAAGAGCATACATGAACTGGACCTAGGATCCATACACATAGGCAACCAATGGGCAGCTTGGTTTTCATATGGATTCCCTAGCAAGTGTAGCTGGGGCAATCTCTGGCTTAGACTCTGACACTTGCTTTTTGATCACTTCTCCCTAAAGAGGCTGTGGTACCATACCTCAATGGAAGAGGGACCACTTATTCCTGATGTGACTCTATGCACTGGGGTGGGATGGTACATGGTGGGCCTCCCCTTTTTTAAGAAGAAGGGGAGGAAAGATGGGAGAAGAGAGCAGAGGGCAGGACCCACAGGAGCAGAAGGAGAGGGCTCCAATTTGGGATGTAAAATAAATAAATAAATAAACTTTAAAAATGCATGAACTTCATACATTTATTTTCTATCTATGGATGATTAATATTGAATTTTCATTTTGTAAATGCCAAATGATATAAATGCTTCAATTTATAATATGTTATATTAATTATTTCTAGAAAGATTTTGTGTTTACTCTGTTTCTACTGGCCTAGAGGACTCGAAAAAAACAAAACTACAAACCAGAACAGTAGGAATGATCCATGCTTGGCAAATGTTGGCTATGTTAAGGTTGTGTTATGCCATATGAAAAATATCCTATATTGAATAAAATGTGTTTTATAACTATAATATGTCTAAAAGAAATATATTTCCATAAGGCAGTTAATTATTGAAAATATGTATTGTATACTCATCAGAAAGAATACTTTCATTGTATGTATTTACATAATTTTAATTCTTTTATTTTACAACAAATATGGATATACCAGACTCTTGTACTATCATAAAGTAGTTAAATATACTTCATATTAGTGATGGTTAAAAGGAAAGGAAAGTTTTTTGTTTTTGTTTTGTTTTTTATCCTATGCCATTCTAGACAATGTGCCACTCAGGGATCAAATTACAGATGTAATTTATTGATTGATAATCTTGCTGATGCTCTCATTCTAAGGCCTTTGTTCCTCCACATAAAATTTAGTGCCACTTTTTAGAATGATGACTCTCCCATGTTCCTCTGGCTTCTGAACTCACATAAAACCAGGGTGCTTGAAAGTGAGAATGCCATGTACAAATAAATATTGAACACAAATAAAATACCACCTTTAATTATATGTTAGTGTTAAGTATTAGGTGAAACAGAAATGTGTATATAACTGCACTCTACTTTAATGGAGTTTTATGTGAAGATATAAAACATGGAGATTTGGACTCTGGTGATAGGAGATATTGGGGCTTTGCAGCAAAGAGCCCATTAAAGAAAACCTGACATGATATACAGCAAGAAGGGAAGAGAAAAATGAATAAAGGAAAAGAAACCAGTCATAATGAGGAATTTTTATTGTTGGGGAGGGAGTATTATGATGTTTATAATTTTGTTACAGTTTCCAGAGGAAATGTATAAGATGAGGTACTTTATAATGCTACACAACAGTAAATCAATATCATTCAGGGGCTTTTTTGTGTTCTAAAGAAAATAATTGTGCTACAAAAAAAGCCCAGCATGCCTTTCAATCTGAGAAAAGTAGATTTAAATAGAAAAACAGAGATTGTGTCTCCACTACATTAAATACAAGCTGTGCAATCACCTTGAGTATCAGTCTGCTCACTGATAAACACAATGCAGTGAGGATTAAAAGGGATCGTATTCATGAAAGTATTGAAACAATGTCTAGGTAGATTAGTATTCTGGTCTCTTTACTTAAGTAGTTTTTACTCTACTTCAACTTTCCAAGAGGTTTGTAGAAAGTAGGTCCTTTGGGGGAAAGGGTGAATAAATTCAATTGCATTGTGGTGAAAGTATATTGGAATGTATGTTCCGGAAGAATTTGTCACACTTTTATACTGTTTATTATTTTTTTATGTGACACAAGGTCAGTCCCATATGAAAGGATGATAGATGCTATGTGTTGAGTGTATAAAAATAAAATAAAAATAAAGAACAATAATCATAAAATAAGAGGATTTCTTTAAGATAGCATACTTTCTAGCAATATCTAGCATAGGACATAGGAAGAAATTGGATTAGATTGTATGAAACACCAGAAAAGGGATTTTATGTGTACTGTTCCCTGGATAAATTCTCATGTCCAGTGTATACAAACTGCAGACTTTTGCGACATAAAACTTCTATTAGAGACTGAATTAACATACAAAATCCATGATGTGTACTTTAATATTGTTTTCTGATCATGGTCACCATGAAAATAAATGTCAGAAGTTCAAGTTACTGATAATAACATTAAAATTGTATATGAGGTAAATAAATGAGTGTTCTCCCAACCACACAAATGTCCATCAACAAAGGTTTGTATGGACTAAAAAAAATGAAAAAGAAAAAACTTTCTTATTAATTGGCTCAAAGAGGGACTCAGGAAAATTCTAAAAGTAAATGTACATATTGATAAACTGCTAGCTTTAGAGAGAGACCACTATTGTCTCTCTCCCATTCTTTTTTCTGTCTGTCTCTCTCTCTCTCTCTCTCTCTCTCTCTCTCTCTCTCTCTGTGTGTGTGTGTGTGTGTGTATGAATGTGTGTGTTGTTATTTTGAATAATATAGGAGATAAGTTTTCTATGCTTTTTTCAGTTTCTTAATTATGATTTCCATTGTGACAGAATTTTCTACATTGCAATATTGTAATTTTACATGCATTCTATAAGTTTGATCATGGTTTTATTTAGATTATTTTCAGGTATTTTCCATTTAAATGCTCATATTCACTTGGAAGGATAAGTTAGTTGTCAAGCTTTTAGAAATGAACATTTATAAAATTTAGACAATTAACATTTAGACAATTTTCTAAAGAAAATCACATTCTGTGGTGTCTCAGTCTCACTCCATATTCAGAGGAGATTAATTCAAAATGTTTATATTGAACATTTACATGAGGAGGCTACTATATAAATATGTATAACATAGTAGAAAGTTAAAAATCATCTACTTAAAGTTCCATTTTATTTCTATTATGGTGGAAACTTCTGCAACTTTATATTTATTTGCCTTCACAAAAACTAACTCTCACTAATCATTTTTTTTCTGTATCTAGAGACTCTCAGGACTTCATATATTAGTCACATCATCTTTCTAAGTCTGCTATTTGCTCCCCAGTAACTATATCCCCAAGTGATTTGAATGTTCACCAAAAGCCCTTTAACGTCTCATTGGATACTTTCTGGAAACAGGAATGGATACCAAACATTAACATGGAGTCGTACAGTAGTCCGATTACCAGGCCATTTGTTTTTAAAGAATGAAAACAAGACAATATCAGAGGCCTCCCTCACTTTCTGATATTAAGACAGCTTACAAAATTTCAGTAATTAAGAAACATATTTTTGACATAATCACAAAAGTTTATCAAATACATGGGAGATTTCTCAGTCATGAACTTAAAAGGTCACCTTATTTTTCACAATTTGACATTTTAAAAAATTTGAATGAAAAAAGAGGTTAGATACATTAATTATGGTTTCAGTTGACCCTAAATGGTTTTCAATATGGATACACATTTAATGCTCTATAAATATTATATATATATATAGCTCATTTTTTTATTTCTCTTGAAAATAATTATACAAATGTAGTATTTCTCTTCATCTAACAAATTTATATATGTATACATATAACTATATATGCATATATAGATATATAATTGTACTTTGTTTACTTCCTGATTATAACAACAT
Organism: Lophiomys imhausi; assembly: GCA_907164525.1. Taxonomy (NCBI): domain Eukaryota; kingdom Metazoa; phylum Chordata; class Mammalia; order Rodentia; family Muridae; genus Lophiomys; species Lophiomys imhausi. The sequence goes on from CAJQZJ010031536.1 coordinate 2,440,830, forward strand.
TATATGATACAGTAGATACGTGTTGAGGTTTATTGGGGTGAATAAAGCAGCATGTGCTATAGAGACCACATAAGGACCCCTTCAACACAACGGCATTAATAACACAATGGAGATGACAAAATTCAAAATGTTGCTAAACATTTAATGAGTACAAAGTGTAAGAAAGTGCTGTGCTGTGCAAGAGGATATTATAGACCTTGGTTTGATAAGAATGGCTCATGATTTAAATAGAATTATCCACAGTTACAACCTCAATAATTATTCTGGAGTTTCCCATACATATTTTCAGAGTGAGACTGCATGTTTAAAACAAGAAGATGTGAAAGTGACTACTGTCAACAATTATATGAATTATCTAATGAAATTTAACCATAGAAACAGAGTATAGCTAGCTCTGAAAAACCCAGAAGGAATGTTAGCATGTGCTCAGTGAGTATAAAAATTGATTGGTGCTAAATATGCAATGAATTACGCACTTTCAAGTGTTCAGGAAGCATTTGTCACTTTGTGTGTATGTGTGGTATGCTTCAAACTCAAATAAGTAAACAGTATTCATCATAAGACATTTTTTAAAACTAGTGTGTGTACTACCTGGATAAAAAGTCACTTGGCACAAGGTAAAGAGAAGTGATTTATGGGTGTTTAAGCAAGGGTTCTGGAAAGAAGTATTGCTTTTCCCCTCCTCTGTTGATCACTCTCCCCTTCAGCCACTACTCAATCAGATCAGTTTAGTTTTTCTCTTCAGAGTAAGTTTCTACAAGAAAAGTCCAACAGCATTCCATCTACTATAGGAAAGGTCCTTTTAGAGACAAGGAACTCCTCACTCTCTTGCCTAAAATGTGTCATTAATCTTTGTCTCAATATTTTTCATTCTTAATGACAAAGACACTCTTTCTCATCTTACAGGCATATTGTAAAAGTACAAAGAATGATATGGAGAAATGTCTTTGAAACTCTATGCAAAGACATGACACATTTGGTTTTAAATAAAGATGGTTAAAATATTTCTAAGCTACAAAAGAATTCTATCAGGAGAGAACAATTACAGAAGCTTAAACCTAGTTTGTCTGTGATATGTGAAATGCCATAGTGTTAACCAGTCAAAAGCCAAGTGCAAGGACAGAATTGCTTGTACAGTGTTGAAGTGTTCTTACTGGTTTCCTTGAAATGAATCAATAGACGGATCAGCACAAGCTGGTGAATCAGCTCCTTCACAATACATGAAGGAGTAAGTCATTGCCCACACATGTCTCCATGCCCAACACAAATAAAAATTGTTTTGTCTTCCAGGAAAAACTTAGTTTCAGCTTATCATTTTATTACCAATCAATAAAATGCTAGTAGGAAAGAGATGATTCATCTAAAAATGGATTATTAAGCTTATTAGTAATTGCTTTTATATTAATATATTGACTTCAAGGAAAATTAAGACAAAATCACATCTTTAAAAAGTAGATACTGAGTCTATTTCAGAGATTTATTTAATACATCAGGGCTTTTTTTCTAGATCGCCATGATAAATGAAAATATAATGGACAAATTTATGGGTATCTATCCAGTTCATCCCCATCTTCTCTAGTGGCAAAAGGATCAGTAATCATATTTAACAAAACATACTCAAGGTTCATTTGACCATAAGTAGACTATTGAGAAAAGTTTTAGCAGTAATACCTCAATTCTGAATTTTGAAATGCCTATAGAGAGAGCTTTAGGTTTATGTAACATGGACAATTTTCATGTCTCTTTTCATTATACAGAGTATGGATCAGAAGATTTTGATAGTAGTTCATCTGGGCTGGGGGAAAGGTGATAGACAGGAATGAAAGAAGGAAAGGGAGAGGGAGGAAAGCAAGAGAAATTGTTTATGTGATTATGAATGTCAGAAAAAAAGCCTAAATTCCAAATGTCTCAGTCTGACTCTAGCAACCCAGCACAGTGTTAATATCTATGTTGAAGAAGGTGGTAAAATTTATCCAAATTCATTTTTCTCATATAACCATTATTATAGTACCCCTTAAAATTTCATACTTCTAAATGGTTTTATTTCACAATATACTTAACTGGGTATGAAATTATGAAAAAGCGCAAGCAGTATCCACAGGCACCATTTTCTTCTTTTACCTTCATTTTCATCACTATCACAACTCTGGTGCAACCAAAAACTCAGTGCTGAAATTCTACCACTAACAGTTCATAAGAGGTTCAAATGTCCTTCATCTGTGAAATATCCTTTCAAACATATGTCACTTCCTATTGAGGAGAGCATTCAAAACCTTCTTCCTGAGCTATGTTGAATTATGCCATCAAAGGTTCTAAACTGTGTTGAACTTTAGTGTAAGACCACTGCTTCATCCCCTCTGGATGAGATGATTCACCTGCAAATCTCATCTCTATTCTGCCTGCCTACCCAGAACCACTGCTCGGCTCTTTACTTCTTCCTTGATGTTACTATCTGCCACTTTATTCTTCCAAACAGCTGTGCACCCACCATTGCTGCAATGGGTTCAAGAAAGCTATTTTGGAAGTAAACTAAGATTTAGGATCAAACTATTACATTCTCTTCCTTAATTATGTTTTACTTTAACAATATTTTTCTTTTCTAGCTTCAATTTTCTTACCTGTGTAATTTTCTATCTGGAAAAAAGTTTTGTTGCTGTTAATATGTTTTGTAGGTAAATTTTGTTCTGAGAAACAATTCTTTTATATTTGTTTCTTTGTTGTGTTGTGTTTTGTTTTGTGTTTTGGTATAACTCTTCCAGAGGGCATTTCTATAAGATAACGAATTATGTTATTGTCATGGGGATTTTCAGTTAAGTGTTTGTGTATTTCACGCCTTTCTTATAGCAAACCTACACTAACTATCCTTTTCACCAATTCTATGACAAGGTTCTGTCAATCTATGCATATTCTTCTTATTTGTTTCCTGTTACTGGATATGATACATTAATTTTCATTTTTTTCTAATATTTAACATGCCCCCTTTATTGGAGATTTCTGCCGTCCTCTTTAGGGAATTTGTGTCTTGCTTTCTTTCATACACAACTCATGCGTGTTGTACTAGAGATATGCAAATGAAAGCCTTAGTTATCAGAGAATCACAGTCTATTAGTGGGGCTCTGCCTTAGGACTGTGTCTTGCACAAATATACTAATGTTCTCCCAGACCCTCTGACCTTCTGCTACCTTCTCTGCCTGCTGCCATCTGCAGTCTCTTTCTTTAGAACTCAATTAACTAGGTTTGCATTACCCATGTGAAGAAAATATGTTGAAAAAGAATTATAATAATTTAAACACACACACACAACTATTTTACAAGTATATTATCTTGTTTACCTAGTAGCTGTACTTTGGATAAAGAAAGGCTTGGAATATGTTTCAGAATGGTAGTAATTCCTCTGTCTGACCTTCCCACCAGAGATTTATCTTCAATATAGACTAAGCAAACCTGAACTTGAGATATAATTTAGGAATAATGTAGTCCTTTTATCTTTTGTTTTCAGGTATTATCATACTTATATTTTGCTAGATATGGACACTAGAAATCCAAGATAATATTATAGCACTGACGTAGTTCATCCAACATAAGGTTGCGTCAGCTCCAGTTCCACAAAACAGGTTTCAGCTGTGCATGTACGAGCCAAAGCGGTGTTCTCTGACCTCAATTCCCTGATGAATCTGCCCAGTTATTATTTTCAGTGTGTTCAGCTCTTTCTTGTTGTCAATATATGCTGATGGCTTGCAGCTTCTTTGCATGTCAGAGTTGAAACTGAAAATAACCTTGTGGAAATGCATTAAGTTAACTGTATTGCCTTTAGTCCTCACTCTCCTCATCTCTCTGAGCTTTAAAATACCTTTCTATCAAACTTCCCGAAAACTGGAGATCTCTCTAATGCAGCCTGTTTCTCCTGTGAGCCGTGACAACCTCCTGCCACTTACTGAATTTCCATGCACTTGGATGCCACAGTTCTGTGTTCCAGACTTTTTCTGTGCTTGACATGTGTTCTCCAGCAGTTACACTCCCACTCAGCTTCCATTTGCAGCTGCACCATGTAATTTACTCTGAATCTCCAGGAAGAAATCTTGAGTTGCCTGGATGCTAATCTCACTGTGCATAGTTTTCTGCACTTGTGAGTAACATTATACCTATTTTTATGCACATGTCTCTTAAATAGAACTTGCTCCTTGAAAACAGAAAATTATATCTATGTATCCAACAGATATATTAAAAATTGGCCATGACAGCTGATTTAATTGACTTGGCAGCATTACTAGAATTGATATAGAATAATACCACAATAGAGGAGATCAGTAAAGTAAATACCAAAATAGGATTTTATTTGTAGGCATGCAATTGATGTTTACATATATCTTATGAGGAAGAATCAATTGTTATTGCAGAAAAAATTAAAATCAAACAAATAGAGACCCACTAAATCCCCTGAAAATTGTAGGCTAAGAAGACATTGGACACCAGGTTTCAGTCATATCTGCCTCAAAATAAACATTAGTTCCAACTTAAATGTACTATTTATTCATTGAATAATGGAATCTCACAAGGCCCAAGCTTGCCATATACTGACATTTACATACTGAAAAGTTCATTCTTTTTACACTGGAGTGTTCCAGTCCTACAGTTTGCAAATAGGGTCATTTCACTTCTCCTTTCTTTTCTTCTGTGAGGAGGTTTTTGTTCTTTTCCTGCCTCCCCTTCTGAGTACTTTGTACAAATTCTTTGAGATAACTAATCCCTTTTTATTACATCATGTACTATACTGCCTGCACCAACGTTTGACTACTGATATAGTCCTCTTCTCCATTTGTGATTTTACTTTTATATGTATAGACTGTCTGTAAAATCCTTAGCTGAGGTCTAACATGCATGAGTCGGCAAGAAGCTTTTTTCAATGTCGCTCTTCTAAGTCAAAATAAACTATTTTCAAATAAAATTGAGAATATTTCAATTCTCAATAATTTTACATGACTTCTGCCGCATTATTAATATCAAACTCAACTAAGATTGAAATAGATTAAATGCTAAAACCCTTCTCCCATTTTACTTTTATTTTCTTCTCACTATTGTGTGAAGTTGCATTCGTAGGTAATGTCCCTCAGTTTTCTATTGATTTTTTAACAATATTATGGGTTTACTTTTACCAATTTACTTAACAGAAAGGAGAATTAAGCTACTCTTTATCCATACACTCAAAGGGAAAAATAAATTGTCAAGTGAGAGGCCCTTTTTATAAAAATAAAACACTCAAAGCAAGTTAATGAAATGTTCAATAAATTAAGAAATCTGATTTTTCAATATGCTGTCCCACTTCATTTTATTAAAAAGGAAGTAATGTGTTAATGTTATCTATGTCTACTTTATACTGACTTTTGACTTTTAAGATTACAGCTACTTGAAGAGACCAAATACAATTTTGTATGTGGCTGTATTTACCCTTGCATGTGTGGAAAAAAAAAAAAAACACTGATTAAAAAAGTAACCTAGTCACAAATACACTCAGTCACAAATCTGTTTACAAGGGCTCCATAGTGTTTAGCATTGAGTGTTCCATCCTGGCCACTTCTTTTACACCTTCTTTTCTCCAGAGTCGAATGTACTTTCTTTTGCTGTTTCTAATATTCCTGGGTCTGTTTTGGTTTGGGGCACTATTCTGTAGTATTTCCAGTGCTCTGTGCTGTTCATACCCAACATTTGGAGCTATGTTCCTCTTTCCATGTTAAGACATAGTCAGTTCTCTTTATCAACTCACATTCAGATGATCCCCTGGAAGCCTTTCTTCATAAAACTGACATTTTGGACTCTAGATATGCAAACCTGACAGGTTATCTTATATCTTTATGTGGGCTTCTAGCAGGCATCTGACACTTGACATTATGAACAAAAGTGTTACTAGATGAGAAGTCCCACAGTGAGTCTCCAAGTATTGATGAGCATTTGTCATTTAAGCGTCAAACATAAGATGAGTCCTGTTTTGGTCTCATCTCACAGCCAAGGCATTATATACCAAATGGATTTGTATCATCATAGCAAACTGCGATCTCTCTAACCCTTTTTCCTGAGAGTGTTACACTGGCATCCTTCCCAGTGAGGATTCTTTTATAATGTCATGCACAGGGAATAGCTCCATTTCCAAAATGCAGTCACTCGCCACTTACTCACTTGCAATTGATACTATTTTTATTGTACCATTTTCTTGTTATTATTTTCTTTATGTTAATGCATACTATTAAGTGGAGCTTCCTGAAGGCAAGTTTTACAATATATTTCCCTCAGCCTACGGCCTTATATCAATGTTTAGTGTATCACAGGTACCAATATCAATTTTGAATACAGGAAGTATATGTTTATATAAATAGATATGTGTTTATAGTAGTCAGATAAGTATATTGTAGCAATTGGTAACTGAATAATAGGAACTTCTGAAATGTTGGTTGTAAACTATTAAGTGATATTAGAATACACTCTAAGTATTTTTCTTTTCTTTTGATAATTTATTTCAGATGAGTGATAATATTATTTTTGAAAATAATGTAATCAGGTAAAAAGTTATCCATGATTTTTATGTAGACACAGTTTTAAATCTTAGTCTTTGAAATAGTTTTATTACCTGTTGAGAAGAGGCTGAAAATTAAAATTATTGCTATATTTCTTTCATATCTAAAAGAATGAATTCATTTTTATGGAACATATTCCTGACAAACTGCTTGAAATTGAGTCTGTCATAATATTTAAGGTTGTTTAGCTAAAGAAAAACATTACTTTGGAAAGAGTGCCAAAGGGCTAATTCTACTCATTCATTTTCAAATTTAAGAGATCTGATTACAATGTTTTCAAAATTTATCACTTTAGTTTAATTTCCATATGTTGCATATTTAATATTTAGAGATTTGTTATTGCAGCATTTCTATATTTTCTGCTATGAATTTTTAGTTTATGAATACAAACTAACAAAACCATCAGTTACACAAAGGCTTCACACAGAAACCAAGCAGAAGAAACTGGATTGCATTTGTATCTTTGTGATTATATTGCTATTAACTATAAGATTATAAATTAAAACTAAGTAAAAATAAAAATGTAAACAATTTTGAGGGTAACAAAGATTGTTAATATTCTGTATAGACAATTTAAAATTCATATTCAATATTTTTCTAATTTTTTGCCAACATCTTAAATATGAGGATACCCCAGAAATAATAACAATAATATACATTTGTATTCGAACCTTGAAATGGAATACTTGTTAAATTTTGGGTCTGTCTTTTATTTTCTCCTTCCTTCAATATTTTTACAAGCAGTTCTTTTCTTGCAGCTAACCTAAGAAAAGAAACCTTAAATTTTTTTATTTTATTTATTATTAGTGTGTGGGGGTGTTTTTCATGTGAGAATGCTGCTTTACATGTACATGGCTTGTGTACGTGAGTCAAAATGCAACTCTGTAAGAATAGCTCTCTCAGTCATCTCAGTTTATGTGCGTTCTGAGGTTTAATTCAGGTCATCAGATTTTCCTTGGTATCTCTCTTATCCACTGAATCTTTTTGCTGGTCCTCAAAACTGTTTTGATAATTTGTAATAAGAACTTCCATTCTGATGAAATAAGAACTAGAATTATATTTTCAAGGAAAATATACACTAGATATCTTGGGATCCAAATCTGTGGCAACTTCAGCAATAGGATCTTATCATTAAGTCATGATGGGTGACCAAGAACAGCAATAACAGCCTGCATTGTGTGGGAACTCAGCAATAAGTAGTGAACCATAACGCTAGCTCATCATAGTTGTTCTAGCCAATGCTGTTCTTGAGATATTATAGGTAATGTGGTAAGTGAAAAGATAATGAAAACACAAAAAACCCCAAATTATGATGCAGTAAATGGAAAAACTATCATTCAGTAAGTAAAATATAACCCTGTTTCTTATACATTCCCCTCTGTACAGTTTTTTAATCTTACTTTCATTTCCTAAGAAGAAAGCTAACCATTTTATTTCTCACCAAAATAAATTAAAAATGTAAACAATTTTGAGTGTAACAAAGATTGTCAATATTCTGAATAGACATTTTAAATTTCATATATATTATTTTTCTATTTTTTCCCAAAATCTTAAATATGGGGATAGCCCAGAAATAATAACAACAATAAATATTTGTATTCGAGTCATAAAATGGAATACTTGTTAAATTTTGATTTTGCCTTTTATTTTCTCCTTCCTTCAATATTTATATAAGCAGTTATTGAATTTAGGTGAACCTTAAGTAACTCACTATAATACCTCAGATATTGAAAGAGAAATTATTTTACTTCCTAAACAAATAAAATTTTGGCCCACAATCTAATTGGTTTTCAGGCTATGTTTTAAAATGTGACTTATTATTGAAAAAAAAATCCTTGTTAAGTAAACTCAACATATTTTTTGTTCAATATCTTTTTTCAAACACACTGAAGCTTGTTTACATAATCATACTGTAAATCTATTAAGCTAAGTGACTCCTCCTGTGTGGCAATGCTGACAAGCATCAATCATGAAGTAGGTCAGGAAATTATAAATGTGGATGTAAACTGACTATTTATAGTAACTTTCATACAAAATTTAAGGCTATCCTCCATTCTAGCAACAACTTCATAACTTCTTCAATCTGGTTTTTAACTTTCTCTGACAATCTTCTCATTTAATTTCACACATACACAGACACACACACACACTCATACACACTTGTATTATTTTAAATAATAATAATAATAACAATTAAAATACAATACCTGGGAAAGATACCTCTGTTTTCCTATTCCTTAACCAGAGATCAATCTGAATTGTTACTTATTGTATCCAGGTTTTTTTCAATTTCAATAAAAATTTCTCTAATCTCCTTGACACTATCATTTATTATTTCTCATATCCTCATAATAATTGTTTCTATATGATATTACCTATAAAAATCTGAACAGGAATACCCATCTGCAACATTAATTTAACAATGTTGTGTGGGAGGAAGGTCTTGTTCCTTCCTTTCTGAGGCACTCTTTAATTGGCTATTATCACTGATGGCCATTTAGCTGGGCAGAGAGAGAATAGGAAGGCAGAACTTCCTGAGCCTAACTAAAGAAGCCTGGTTAGGGACATAGGAAGCTCTCTCTTCTCTTTGGGATTGGGAAACAACAGGACATCTCCCTGTGAACTCTGAAGGTACAGAAAGTGACATGGCTGGTTGGGATTAGGTGGTCAGGTTAATTTAGATTAGCTAGTTGAAAGTCTTTTCAGCTAAGGCCTAAGCTTTGAAACATTAAAAGATCTTGGTGTATTTAATTATTGGGAAAAAGGCCATACATATTTCAGGCCTGCAGCTAAGGCAAGTCAACTCCAACAGGCCTGCAGGCTTCCTGCCACAGGTGTCTGGCTAAGGTAGACCTATAAGCTTCAAGTCACAGGCCTCCAGCTAAGGAAGACCTACAGGCTTCCCACCACAGGCCTCTAGGTAAGGCACGTCTACAGGCTTCCCACCTACCCACTGCTGGCTGCTCTGCTGGGATAATAAAACAATTTATAGTTATTAGTAAATATATTTGTTAATATAGTTTTAGTTGCAGCTGGTGAAAGCCACCCTCGGTCCAGGGCTTTATCCCTAGGTCAGGACAGCTAAGGTGAGCCAGGCCTACCTGTCCCCCGCCATTTTGTCAGATGCTCTGCAAGCCTAACATAATAGTTTATACTTATTAATAAATATAATTGCTAAGTTTCAGTTTCAATGATGAGAATAAAACACTACAATTTTAATTGCATTTAATTCACTGTATTTCAGAGTTCAATTAGCACTACCCTTCATTATAGAATTTTCCATGAAAAATTCTTTCTGATGTTCTACTCTGCCATCTTCTTCACGATCTTCCTCTCACACACATAGTTTCATTTCTGATTTCTTATTACAGATGTCCTAGTACCCCTCAAAATAATTTCCTCTGCCCTGTCCTCTTTTCTATTCCCACAAGTAACTCCAACTTATATTAGTTAACAAGGGCACTGATATCAAGGATCCTCACACAGAGATAACATGAGTTTTGTCTTCCTCTCTCTAGCTAGCTTACCTTCAGTAGAAGAAAGCTTTCCAGAAACATTCATTTTTCTTAAAAGCTTCGTGGTCTCATGCATTTTTAAAGCTGAATAATCTCAAATATTCTTGTATGCTACAATTTCATTATTCACCTGTTGATGGATGTCTAGGCTTGTTCAATTTCCTTGCTATTCTGAATGAAACAGGAATAAACATGAATATGCAAGAATGTGTATGTTATAATATAAAGCTCTTTGGGTATATGCAAAGGAGTTGACATAACTAGGTCTTTATCTTTCAGTGATGTCTATTCCTTCATCTCTTGAGATAAACTAGAAATTAGACTTAAAATTCTCAGTATGAACTCACCTTGTACCCACTGACCTTTTTTTTCTAATGTAGTTCTTTCTCTTCCTACTAGATATTCGCAATGTTCATTGAATATATGTGTCTCAGTCACCATCAACTGTTAACCAGAGACATTACAGAGTCACCTGTAGGAGTCTCAATCAGAATATTCCCTAGATCACTTTGGCCTACGGACATGCCTGTAAGGGATTGTCATGGTTGTTAATTGATGTAGAACAGAGCACCATTCCCTGGAAAAGTGATAATATGTTATATAAGGAAATTAAATAAGTGTAAACTTTCAAACTACCAAACAATCACTTCTTGGCAGTGAAGAAAGTCCCTTGGTCAGAGGTAATGCTGTAAGGAATATGGGGCAGGGCTACCTTGATTTCTTCAATTACAAACTAACCTCATTGTCAATTTTTTCATATTATTTTTTCACAGCAGCAAAGATGAATTTAAAACAGAAACTGCAGTTTTGCTGTGATTAAACCTGACTACGTGGCTTTGTATGCATTGGAACTATTTAATGGGAGGATTGTGAATTTGTTTGGAACTTTGAGCTGGAAAAGTCAGTGAGTAATCAGTAGCTTAATGAGCCATTTTTTGTGAGAGTTTGGAATACGGTAATTCTGAGAGAATTAAGGACTGTGGAAGCATGGTTTGTGAGGTTTCAGGGAGTGGAGTGGGGGGCATTGGTGGCACAAGGTTATAATTAACAATGGTTGCTAACAGAACAGAGATGTTAAACTCATTTTCACTGTGTTGGTTTAGGAAGTCCAAGAGACTCAAATCATTACTGGTCACTGCAGGTTGCCTTTGGTTATCTTGCAGATGCTGAAGTTGAATCCTTATTATAGAAGTCACTATGCACTTTACATACAGGGCTTGGAGGTTATAAGCTGTGTCTGCCCCAAAGGCTTCTTCCTGAAGACTGAGTACTTCCCTGAGTACTGGAAGGTGATATGGTAGTTTTTAAAGGAGAAAAGTAACCAATAGTCTTATCTAGCTCTGTTGTTTATTAATTACAACAATTACCATGGATTGAGAGATTGTCCAGATCAGAGTGGCTTGTGTTCTCTTATGCATGGGGTAATTTTGACAGTTAGTGTAGGTTATGTACCACCGTGGGTGACACCATTTCCTCTTCAATTGTTCCTGAGCAACATAAGAAAGCAATGATCATGACACAGAGAGCAAAGCAATAGAGAGCATTTCCTCACATGGTTTCTACTTTAAATTTCTACCTGCATTCCTACCATGGTGTAAGAATACGACTTTCAATGATGTACTGTGTTTTCAAAGTTATAAGACAAATAAATCCTATCCTTACCCTTACTTTAGGTTAGAGTGTCTTATCCCAACAACAGAATAAAACTATGAAAACATTTAACTGATTTATAAAACTCCTTGTTTTACTTGATATTAAGAAGCATCTGAAATTCTATTTGTAGTATGGGCATTCCAAGTACTAGATGTGTTTGATGCTATCCTCTCTGCTTTGCATTGTATCTGAGCCTTCCCAAGCTTAAAAAGGACAAGAAATTGGTTAGGGTACAAATTATGTGATGAGTGAGAAATCTTATACATGTCCATTTCAAGAAATATGATATTTATAACAGTAGTGACCAATAAGTGATGTTTCAACTTAACCATATACAGCTTTGTCTAGAATTTCCATTTTAAGTTTTGGTCATGGGAGCACATTTGTTTATGTTTATGCAGCAATGATTGGGAAATTTTGAAGGATTCAAAAAGGCAACTATGTAAATTTGGCCATGGTAACACTATGATTATCATCTACATCATTTTCTGAAACACATATTTGTTTTGAGGGAAATGTCGTCTCCAGATACTATAAAATTTTAGCCAGGGAAAAAAGAATAAAGAGCACTAAAAATAGATATAAGGTGAAAAGGGTATGTTTAGTATCTGAATACATTTTATTTTCTTCACTTTTATATATATATTTTTTACAATTTATAGTTCTCATTCATGGGATTTTAGACAGGTGAACACACATTATAACTATCTGAGAAACTGGGTAAAGGGAATGGTTTTTGTCTTACCTTTCAGAATTTTTAATACGGTAGATTTGAGGTAAGATCTTAGCATATGTATTGTTTAATTATAATGGTAAATATGTTCTATAAAGATGATTTTTTGTAGACTTTATTAAGACCTGGGTTAAAGTAATTACAAGTAAAACTCATAAGAAAGAGACATTGCATCTTAAGACAACTTCACAGTTACTTTGTGTTCTGCATCATGGGAGCATATAAATATGATGCATATTACTTGATACTGGGTCAAATACTCATGATAAGGAGGTTAATTTGAAGTTATTATAAAAATAACATGTTTTAAGAAAGAATCTTGTCACTTAAAAATAAAATACCTTTACTATGATAAAATGCAATGGTCATGAGGAAACATAAGAAAGGATTGCTATAACATCAAAAGAATATCTCCACTTGAAGGGGGAAGGGGAGCCTTCTTTGGGCACGTGGAACTGATGTGATATAGAGGTTGTTGTTGTTGCTTTCATTTTTTGTTATATACTTACAATGGTAATATAAAAATTCCTTTTCCTTCTAGAATTCATTATGCTCAATCATTGTTTTAAGTAGATTTCTTTACATTGAAAACATTTACATATATTTTGTCAATAACTTCTTTTTAAATACTTTATTTTTTTTTCTTCAAGTTACATCTCAGTCACAAACCCTTCCCTATTCCCCCTTCCTATCCCGCCCTTCCACCCTCTTCCCCCCAGCAGTTTCCCCTTTCAGTCCAACAGATGGTTCCTTCTCTTACAACAGTAAATACTATACAAAACAACAGATATAAATATGCCACATTTATGAGAGTTAAATGGCCCAGTATACCTTCCCAATGTCCAGTTTATACATATTTGGCCCCTGACTTTAACATTCTACTATCTAACCATCTTCATGTGTTTAAAGGTCTATATCTGACTCAACATTCATACTAACTTGCAACACAATTTTAAGAGTATCTTCTTAGATCTATAACACCCTCTTGATTCCCAAACAACTCAAAATTTAACTATGAGACTCTAGCTGTCTATTCTTCAAACACCTCAGAGACCTGAGAGGGATAAATATATCTGCTTATATAGGAAGTGCAGGGCCTGCAGCTTCCAAAACTAAGAAATGACATACCAGTGACTGCCTGGACAGTTCCCATTTTCTCTCCATACATTCCTGCATCAGTCTTCAGCCTTTGGGTCCTGTTTCTCTGACAGACATTTGTTGTAGAGCAGGGATTATGAAGGACTTACCTACCCTGTCTTGGCAGAGCTAGGCTGTCGACTTCCTTGCTACCAAGTTTTGTCCTTTTTGGACAGCAGTCTGTCTGTAGTTGGAGCAAGGGGTTTTTTCATGCCAAGAGATAGGCTTGCCACTAATTCAACCATCTCACAAATTAAAATTGCATTTCAGAACCAGATATAAATAAAAATCAGGCTTTAAATTTTGAAATATGTTTTTTTTTGCTTATCAGTATTATGATCTTATGATCAGATATTTGTTTAGAAGTTATTATATCTGATGATAAGATCATAATACTGATAAGCAAAAAAAAACATATTTCAAAATTTAAAGCCTGATTTTTATTTATATCTGGTCCTGAAATGCAATTTTAATTTGGTCATGCTTTGAATGTTGATAATGGTATGATTTTCTATGTTTTATGTCCTTACAATTTGTCTTTTCATTTATGATCCTTTCATAACTTCAAATGAATGTGTTATGCACCGAAGCATGCAAAAATATCTCTGTACATTTTCATAATTTTTAATATAGCAAGAAAAAGTAAATTTTTCTTTAATCAGAATATAATAATACTGTTAAATACTTCAAGGAGAAGTAGCCCTTTAAATACCGTGGATCACATAGATTGAATATAAATAGTTAATTAATGTCTATGAATATTAATTACTAGAATCTTCATTAATAGCCACTGTGCTTATACACAATCTAGTAAGCATTTTGGGTTCTGCTAGTAAAATAATCAAACAATGTTACTACATGTATAGGATTGTCTATTGACTTAGAATCAAGTAAACCTAACGCAAAAGACCTCTGGAACAAGTAAGAGATCTTACCCATAAAAATGGTACCTAAATAAGGCAGTAGGAATAGATATGCTCCATCTAGACATTCTACTATCAATATTGGCATTATAAGACTCCTCTGTTGTATATTATACTGCACATTTGCTTACATAGTCTAATAGTAGAAACAAATTAAATTGCTAGGAGTTTTGGAACAATTTCTTTGTAGACATAAAGATTAAATTTCTCTCTCATGGACACAGAGTTAGTATTGCATTTGCAGCTGGTTAATCCCCATAATCTACTACCCAATCACAATTCCCACAAAAATTAAAAAGCTTGTTAAAAGGAGATAAGACATTATCTCCTCACAGAGGACTACTTATAGGTCTCTCAAAAAAGTTAGTGCAGTAAAATTTCTTGTAAATTAAGTTAAATATAAAAATATGCTTAACAGAGTCAAGACAGTTTTATACATTAATGCCGAACTGGGATACTAGGGTGTCTCTGTGACTCAGCTGTAGATCTCTGTTTTGAAGGCTAAGTTCATATATAGTTGTTGTTCCCTAAGAGCTCATTAATTTTGCTTAGAGAAAGGTTTCCTTTTCACAGACTTCCAAAGAGCTAACAGTTAACTTGCACACATATGAGTCCTTTCTTAAAACAGGAGATGAAAATATCTTAAACAGGTTTTTATAAATAGATATTTTACAATTATTTCAGGGTTTTAGATGTCAAGTTGTGCTTTGAAAATTTATATGATTAGCAAATTGGCTTTAGCTGGGGGGTAGTGGCTCAAACCTTTAATCCCAGCATTCTGGAGGCAGAGGTAGGCAAAGATCTGTGAGTTTGAGGCCAGCCTGGTCGACAAAGTGAGTTCCAGGACAAGCAGGGCTGGAGAAACCGTGATTTGAAAACAAACAAAAATCATAAACAATCAAAAACACAAACAAAGACATTAGCTTATATTAAGTAATTCAATATGTATTTATGTTCAATATATATTCAATATATAGTGCCCTGAGAAATGTAATCAAAAGAAATTTAAAAAACTAAAAAAAAAGTTAGAACATCTATAGATTATGATGAAGTTTTACTTTCTTCTCTAGAGTAAACATATTATTTAATTTATTTCTGAAATAAAATAAATGTTATCAAGGAGCTACAACTTGGAGACCAATGGCAAAGCATCCAGAATGGGAGTGTATTCATTTGGAATTATTTAATTTCAGTCCTTTGACTTTCACACTTGAATGAGTTTTACTAAAAGAAGCATCATATTAAAAATGAACAATAGAAAATCAACACACTGATAATGGTTCCCTAGGTTTCTTAGCAAGAACATCATTTATATGTAATTGTTGCTTATTTTATGAGAATATTCAATTGAAAGGTTAAGATTACTATTGATTAACAAAACTTTCTACAACTTCTAATTTTCTAAACTCGGGCTTACTTCTGTTAATTTACCAAAAGTTTCTACCAAACAATTATATATTAAATAGAAGTAAAAATCTTGTGAACTTTTGGTCACAATCATGAACCTAACTATGCAGTAGATTCTATGGAAGAAAGAAGACATAGAGTTGCATATAGAACAAAGAGATCATTAGCCATGATAAGCAAGTGGTCTGGAAAGAAGCTCCCCTAAACTGTACATGGATTGTTCTATTTTTTACAATCCACACTGTGATATACTCTAGTTTTGTTCACATCTGAGAAAGATGATCTTTCCATTCTTGGACAAAATGTGCTCTGTAGCTTCCTCGATGTTCATATCATCTTTTATTCTTCCAAAGGACCATGTTCTAGGAATTCTGCAATGCAGTCATGGCAGTGTGATGAAAAAGTGAAAATTGTTTGTGATGGGTTCATCATTTTCCATGGAATAACTTCCATGTCCTGTATCTTCAGATTGATATTTTTGTCAAATTTCTTTCCATAGATTAACTTTCTGCCTGTGCTGTCATGGTGTGTGAAGTTTCACCATAGTGTACAACTCCTGGAATCTCTCTATAAAAGCAAGAAACCTTATAAACAAATCCTTTCCCTTTCTGCTTCAATACATGAATATCTTCTGTGGATTTGAAACTTTATCTGCAAGCAACTTAAAGAAGGTGTAGCCCAAGGTCTTGACATGCAAGATCACAATGGAATTGACTATGACTGAGATCCAGTAACTAGAGGAGATGGTAACATCTACAATGCTCAAGGTACTTTCCCTTTTAATAATTTATCTTAAACTTATGAAGTATAGGATAAATATGTTAATAATAACAAAAAATTCTTCACGGTTTAAATGTCCTCTCCTTTATGAAAAAGCCTTCAAGTTCAAAAACTATATTGCCAGATGTTCTTGGATCTCTAATCTGGGGTTTTCTCTTTCAATTTATGTTCTGGTTATTTATTTATTTATGAATTTATTTATTTATTTATTTATTTATTTATTTATTTATTATCTGAAAACCTTGTGTAAATATCACCAGATCATACTTATGGAGGTAAGAGGAATGATAGATTGCCAATCTCCAATCTTCTATTAACAGAGTGAATAAGGAGATATTTGTTAAGTATAATTGTCAAGTTAACCACTGTGTTTGAAATTTTCTGACGCAAATTGTAGACAGCCCACAAGATGGGCATTGGAAGCACCTATTTGATAGTATCTGTGAATCAGTTTCTGATTTTCTGGCATAAAATTGACTCACACAAATCGATATCCCTGGCAAATCAAAGATAGACACTTTCTCAAATATTCATATACTGAAAACTTCATGATCTACAATAAGCTAAAACATGTTTGTATTTTGTTACAATAGTTAACATTCAGCAACTATGAATAATAATTGAGTTCAACCTGATTTCTTAAAAAAAGTAACAAAATTCATGATGCCTAAACACAAAACTACTTATTTTTTCTACTTATCTGATTGTACATCATCTTGTAAAGATATCACATTTTGTCCTATATAAAACTATCTACATCTTGCAAATATTCTATAAGAAAGTTCCCCTGTTATGTATATTAGAAACAAGATTATTAAATTTTTAGTATCTTAAGAAAAAAGAGTCATGAAATTTTTAGTAAATTGAGAGATTTCCCAAATACAACTGACTATGAAATAAAATATTAATTCCCTGATCTGGAACAAGTAGGCCTCTTTATAACAGGACGAATCTCCCATTCACACTATTTTGTTTTCTTTATTTATCAAAAGATAACGATAGTATTCAAACTTAAGGTCTTATAACAATGTCCAGAATATATAGATTGTATTACTAATTAGTCACAACACTTTTTGTCACTATTTTTAGCTAAAAGTGGCACCTATGTTGCTAAATATTTATCAAAAAGAATATTTTCTGTGATGTGAAGATTTTTATTTTTTTGGTTCATATTTAAGTTTCCATTAATATTTTCATGTAAAGAAATCCTTGTTGTTTTGAAATATGTATGGTTATTTTTAACTACTTAGAGTATTGAGAACTTGTGAACACACAAAGCAATGAATACCTACAAAGAAAATCATATGACTGTTCAAAGTGTCATTGTTAATTCCTATGATCCTGCGGGTTGATTAGACTTAGTTCCAAGTAAACTCTCTGAAGTTGGCATAGGTCTGCACTTAATAAGTACTTGACCGAGAAGATGATGTCTACATTCCATTGGTTCGTTGCATATTGTTTCTCATAGTTTTGGGTTCTTGCACAAGCCATTTTGTAGCTGGCTACTCATTTTAAAGGGCAACATTTCTATAGAACCATCACCAACATGTACAAGATCATCATAAATCTATCACAAAGTCACAAAGAAACCCAGGTCATTGCGAAGTCAATAAATCTCTTTCTAATACACAGATTCTGTGAAGTGAGAAAAGAGAACAGGGACTGAGGAGAAGTAGGACTAACCAGTGTGAGCCCATAGCATAAATTTCTTTCTATTGTCAATATTCCTCCATCACCATTATAAACCAAACAGCAAAAACACAGCTAAATTTCATTCTGTTTTAAAGTAAATTAAGGATTTCCTTTGTGTCTGAATTAACTTTTTTTTCAACTTACATGCTTTATTTGTGTGTGAACTGTTCTATGTATTTCTTGGATTATTTTACTCTAAATTGCTTTCCATGGAGTATATACAGAAGCATTGTTGAGGCATGAAGCTATGTCATTGTCTTCTCTATTTGCTTTTGTCAAGTGTACAGGAGACATTTCACTCTTTTGATTTTAGAATATACTGAAGCAATACATCAGCCGAGCTTATGACAGAAAATACATTAAAAGCATGACTCACATGTTAATTCAAAATATTTTTTATATCTAGTTCTTTGTATTAGTTAAGATGACTCTCCTTATCCCAGCCCAGGATGAAGGAAACTGCACTTTTATTTAATGTCTTCTTACCTCATAATTATTTAGAAGTCTTATCATGAGCCTTTACACCTACAATAAGCACTTCAAGCTTATAAAAATTAAAGTTAGTTTCCCCAGGTCTAGTTTTACAATGCCCACAGGACAGAGGGTGGCTCCAGTGTACTGACACTTGCTATCCTTATTTTTATCTTTAAATGATATTTTCTCATACCTCTTAAAATTCATGACAAGTCACTGATGCAATCGCAGTGTCAGTTTTCTCTGTTTAGTTTTCAAAAGTATTTTTAGAAGTTTTCAGCAGGATGACCATACTGCTGTGCAGTTCTTCATTGTGGTAGAACCAGACAGATTGTAACATCTTCTAAAAAAGTTATTCAAGATATTTGCAATTTTTAAATGACTACAAGCATATTCAAGATGAAAATAATACATTCATATTTACACCTAATTGCTGTGAGCATTTTATTTTCATTCTTTTATTTACTTTTATATTCTAATAATAATTTTTGCATTCATTTTTGCTTTATCCTACATATATGTAAACATTAAAATTATGCAGATATCCTTCCATTGCTACAATTCAATTACTGTTCCTAATATTAAAAATATCTAACATCATATAATATCTTATTCATGTAAAATTACTTTATGATCTTTGAATGATATTGTAATCCATAATTGTTTTAATCAATGTCCATATCTACACAAGTATATATTATATCTCTTTTATAGAGTCTCTTTTAATTTATAACTGTTTTAACTCAATATTACTGTTAAATAGTTTGTAATATTTTCCATGGAAACTTCACAATTATTGTCCATATACTTTTATGCGTCCTTAAATGTGTTTTTATCTGTCTAATAGTATAATTAAGAATCTTTTCATTGATATTTGTTGCAGTCATTTTTGGTTCTAGTCTAGGTTTCTGGACTATCAACACTCTGGTCCCTGTCCATTCAGGCATTGTCAGGCATGGGCTCCCTCTTTCATCATGTGTCTCAAGTTGGACCAGTCATGGGCTGTTCGCTCCCACAAGTCCTGTTCACTTTTATCCCAACACATATTTTAGAGAGGATACACTGTAGGCTGAAGGTTTTGTGGCTGGTTTGGTGTCCCAGTCCCTCCACTGGAAGCTTTACCAGGTTATAGAAGATGCCTAGTTGAAGTTCTGTATCTCTCATTGCTAGGAGTCTTCACTTGTACTAGAAGAGATGAATGGAATTGCTGGACATTTCAAAGGTGAGGTAGAAACCAAGACCAATGGAAACCCCAAGGAATCTAGGATTGTAACTTTAGCAAATTTTTCATAAATTTAAAGAGAACTATACAAATACATGGTGTAAGGAGGGAAGTTAAGTGTCAACAATGAAGGGGCTGATAGGTTAATATAAGTTAGATTTAGTGAATACCTAAGTTTCTGATACAGTCTCTTAATTCGGGGCATGAAGATCAACTGCTGTGAGCAATTAGCTTATCAGCTTATGGATAAAGTCAGGTGAAATGAGGGGAGTCTCTTTGGACTGAAAAACAAGGTTGAAGCCAGGTGAAGCAAGGAAAGACTTTATGACCTGGCATTGCTTTCAACTGATAAGTGGGCAGAGCCCAAATTAAGCTGAAGCAGGTGGAACAAGGAGTGATCCTATTGAAGGACAAGTGGATGACGCCAGAGAGGCGCGTGCGTGCTAAGGGCCCCCGATATGAGAGAGCTCCGAGAGTCCTGCTGGAGAAAGTTCTGGTAGACCAATGGCCAGATCTCCCTGAGGCAGAAGGAAGCTGGTGAGCAGAGAAAGCCTCGGCAAGACAGCAAAAGGCCAAGGACTAAACCCTGTGGCTCAGCTTTTGCCTAGAGGGGTTTGACCTGTCCGAACAGTGGCCTGAACGGAACTGTGGCCAGCTTTAAAGACTGAGGCAGAATGGCAGAGTTGCTGATACGAAGGAAGTAAGGTGGCCTACAGACGCTGAGGTCTCCCAGAGAGAAGAAAGCCTCAAGCCTTATTTAAAGTGAGACTTCGATAGCCAGTTTACCCTGACGAACCTGCGTCTGAGCTATTCCAGAAAAAGGACTGCTAAGTGCGTTAAAGAGTCTACCCCCGAGACTGGTTTCCTGACGACTGAGGACCTGCCCCAGAGACTGTATCATTCTAAAAGGGTATGAAAGTAGTTGTTATGATTATCAATAGGTTTAGCGGATAGGTTAAAGGGGTTGTAGGAATTTATAGGATTAATAGTTAAGAAATTGATGGTGTTTGTTATAAGTGAATTTAGTAATAAATAAGTGTTAAATAATAATTTAAAAGTTCGGTTTCACGATGCCATACGAGACCAAAATTAAAAATACAAGTAAAGAGTTGCTGATACGAAGGAAGTAAGGTGGCCTACAGACGCTGAGGTCTCCCAGAGAGAAGAAAGCCTCAAGCCTTATTTAAAGTGAGACTTCGATAGCCAGTTTACCCTGACGAACCTGCGACTGAGCTATTCCAGAAAAAGGACTGCTAAGTGCGTTAAAGAGTCTACCCCCGAGACTGGTTTCCTGACGACTGAGGACCTGCCTAAGAGACTGTATCAGAAACTTAGGTATTCACTAAATCTAACTTATATTAACCTATCAGCCCCTTCATAAGGGGCTAATCTCAGGGTCGTGGGTTCGTCAGGGTAAATTTGCTATCGAAGTCTCACTTTAAATAAGGCTTGAGGCTTTCTTCTCTCTGGGAGACCTCAGGGTCTGTAGGCCACCTTACTTCCTTCGTATCAGCAACTCCATTTCACCTGACTTTATCCATAAGCTGATAAGCTAATTGCTCACAGCAGTTGATCTTCATGCCCCGAATTAAGAGACTGTATCAGAAACTTAGGTATTCACTAAATCTAACTTATATTAACCTATCAGCCCCTTCACAACAACTCATTGAAAATTAGGAAAGATTTGAATTTATTTGAAAGCAGTAAGATTTTATAAATATCTTTTGAATGGTATAACGTTCCTCCAAAGTTTAGTGGCATGACAACTTTCACTTTCCTCTTTCAGTATGGTTCATTTCTAGTGAAAAAAATCTATTTAGAGTTATAGAGTAGATTAATTAATAACAGAGTAATTCTTAAAGAATGCAGTAAGAATTCACAAGTTTTTCCTAACATGATTTTCTCATATAGTTAGGAGTAATTGTTACAGAGACAAAGCCAAATGATTTATCTATTTCATAAAATATGAGTTTTTCAAAGTTGAACTAATATACAAGAAGAATATTTCCATAAGCTATTAAATGCTTATATTGACTTCAAGGACAACATAAAATCCAGTGGTCTCAGTTGCATCCCTTTACCCATTCCTGAGTAATTAAAAAAATTAGCACATTGAATAATTTATTTGTAATTTAACTCTATATCTTGTGAACCATAAACATAAATAATTGTTCAAATAATTTAAGTACATACTTAGACAAGCAGGTTGAGTAGAAGAAATTGGCTTAGGGAAATATCAAAGATGTGAGAAGAGTGAAACTAGAAATTATTAGAACTTGTATTATTTACTTTTCTCATTGATATGAGAAATTATCAGTTGATATTCAACAAGAAGAAACTTGAAAAAATATTTATTTTCTCTTACACCTCAAGGAAATGCACTCATGACAGAGAAGAATACATGGCACCAAATGCATTCGGGACTGGACACATAGCTTCAAGAGTCAAGATGTTTGGGATGGACACTTGTCCAGATAATGCTAAATATGTTTTCTGCTCTTAGTTCTTTTGAAGAGCCCTGCCAATGAAATGTGATTTCCCAATTAAAGTTGGGTCTTCCCTCTCCAGTTAAACGTTTCTAGAGTTGCCTTTATTGATACACCCTGAGATTTATGTCTATATGATTCTAAACCAAGTTGACAGGAAGAAAGAATTTACAAAGAGAATTTACTTTGCTACAGAAACATTTTGATGAACAATCATTGATGTTACCATTGCTAGGAACTCTGATGAATGGTAAAAGGGTGATACATGACACCTCTTTTAGTGGAACAGGGCACATTAGAGGACACCACCTCAATGTCCTACCATGAGGCTATGTACAGAGGACACTGACCTTATTTACCTGCACTGTCTGATTATCTCTAACCAGGGCACCAACTGTGCTGACCCAACAAGATGCACAGCAAGGATACAACATACAGATAGCTTAGTCTTGTAGATTAGAAAACTGACTTTTTAAGACAGTGGAATACAGATATCCAAGGACTGAGAAAAATATAATTGACACAAGATATTTCAAAAGAATGAAAGAATGAATGAATGAATAGCTGGATAAAAATCATTCTTAAAATAAAATGTGACACACATTTTATTTTCGGTTCTCTTTGCTTGCTGGTGAGGTCACCCAAATTCCAATTTAAATAATCATACTGAAGTAACTTTACTACCCAAGCTATTTTACCATAGAATTGATAATTAAAGAGAGTGTTTTTAAGATACTTACTCTTCAATGAAATTGGGATGCTTAAAATTTGCATACATGTAAATATTATTATGCTTTATCTTTGCTGAGCTGTCAATACTGGTTCAATTTGTCCAATTTTAATATCACTAGTACATTTTAAAATAGACAGTTGTAGGCATTCTTTGAACAAGTCCTAAAATGAGGGAGGAAATGAACTAAATTTGTGTGCGCTTGCTTGTGTGATGTTGAAAATTTCATCAAGTAAAAGTGTGTAAAGTTTTACTTAACAAAATCATGCTTTCAAATACATAGTCCCATTTATCTGTGAGAGGCAGATGTAGTATAACTTCCATGTGCATAAGTCAAATACCTGCAAAATGTTCAATTGCAGGACCAGCAATGAACTTTAAAGCAGTACATTGTGCACATATTACACTGTATCAACTACACACTGGCAGGTGACTTTCCTAAGGTAGTTAAAAAGAGAAAAGCATTCTAGCTGACAGTTTCAAATAATGATGAAGTTAAATTACCTGAAAGAATATTGCAATGTCTAGTAAATATTACCAAAGCACCATTAATTGGGATAACATTCTGATAATTAGATTTTAAAAATTGCCATAGCCTGTATCCCATAACAACGGAATAGCTTCTCAAGTGGCAATAATAACAATTACCATTCCAAACTCCTATTGATGCTACTTTCTACTTTGAAGCATATAAATGAAGTATAGATAAATGCCACTCTGTCACCCAAAATATTGTGTCTGGATAGAGTAGCATCTTGGATCTCAATAAATGTTACTTGCCCCATGAATTTATAAAATCAATCTTATGCAATCCTAAACATCAAATAAGTAATTTGGATAATACCCTCTATTCTGTTTTACTAAAATGACTAATTTCAGATTTAGTATGGTTTTTCATTGGAGTAAGAAAATGCATAGATTACAGAATAAATTAGTATTTTAATATCTAGAAACACTGAAGGAGAGGTATTCATATTAATCTCTCTACTTCTCAGTATTCTCATAACACCACCTTAAGCTTTGGTTGTATAATTCACATATGCACCTTTATAGTCAGTTATGCTTTTAAATTGAACTACTCAAGTCAGTTTCTAATTACTAATTGAATTTGAATTAATTTCTTAAATTGCATTTTCATTGGACATTTAGTCAAAATATTATTGAAAATTTGGAATTGCTAAGTTTTACAAAAAAAAGAAACTCCTATGTTTACTAGTGTTTATTGAAAAACCAACTGATTTTCATGTATCCACAGAGCAGAAGTCTTTAATAACTATTGCATATAGGCAAACCATGAGTTCAACAACTATGACATGTTCTTTCTGCTAGTGAATGTATATTAAACAAATTGATCCAAACAACACTGATAAATCCCTCCCAATTTTAGATATTTTATTTAGGCATTCAATAACATCTTTTTTTAGTAAACATTCTTTAATAACTGCCTTTTATAATATTCTACTTAACAGAGATTTTAACCCTGTTTAATACAGCATGGTATATTTTTCAGTTGTGGCCTCTTTAGGTTACAACATTGCAATGTTTTTTTGTTGTTGTTGTTATTGTTTTGTTTTGTTTTCTTTTCTAAGAGTCTTGGTGTCTCTTTACTTAACATTACTGGCTCTTCAATATGGCATATAATCTCCTGTGGGTTTCACATAACCTCAGTCGTGAGTAATGCTAGTGAAGATGTGAAGGAAAAGGAAGTGACGTATGAAAGGAGTGAGGTGAAAAGCAACAGGGAGGTGATTCTATTGAGGATGTGTTTATTGTTAGAGAGTAGTATCAAACAAAGACAACTGAAATATTCAGAATAAAAAGTGCTTCTCATGACATGGTAGTCTGAAATATGGGAATCTGAGAATGTAGAAAACCCATAGCTGTAGCCCTCATGATGTTTAAGGCTAATGTAGGTCCTAGTCATTTATAAAAAGTACACATGAAATAACCTTTGATGAATTCTCTAAGCCAGACTTCTGTGGATGAATGTTTACAAGTAATATTAATGTTGATGCCTTTCCTTACAAAGTGACTTTAGGATTTGTGTTCTGATGGTCACTTTGGTTAGTTATGGAAAAGCTTGTGGGATATCTTAAGTGGAAAGGACTGAAAGCTAAGCAAGATAAATTAAGGCTGGAGGACTGAAAATAGACATTGTATAAAGTGAGGGTGAAGGTGTAGGAAGAGGATAGAGGATGGATTTTAAGGACTTCTCCCAATAAAGCAAAAAATAAAACGTGTGCAGGTGAGGATGGGGAACCACTGGCTCTTCTCATTACTACCAGAAGATATAGATCTTTTACTGGAAATGAAAGGAGACCTCAGTTTCCAAACAAACAAAAACCAGAAAAACAAAACAAAACAAAAAACCTGCTGGCCATTTATCTTGGGAATAGGGCCTACCGTGAGTTGTGGTTGATAGACTCAATTACACTCCATGAGGGAAAATTGATTTTCTCATTACCAGCAGGTATCAATTGAAAATAGATCCTTGATTAGAGGTAGGAATGTGTGCCCACTTCCCTTTTTTCAGTGCTGATATTTTTGTCTGTTTGAATTTGTGCATGTTATCAATAATTATCATCTCCTTATTAATCTTAGTTTATTTACATGTCCACTCATTGATCACCTTTATTATAGTTAAGTCTGAGGAAGATTTGTACCAATATTAACTTATGTTTGGACACCTTTTTTTTAAACTTGATTTATTTCTTCAAGTTACATCTCAGGCACAATCCCTTCCCAACTCCACCTTCCTGTCCCACCCTTCCACCCTCTTCCCCATAACAGCACCCCCTTCCAGTCCAACAAATGGTTCCTTCTCTTATAACAGTAAATACTATACAAAACAACAGAAATAATTACACCCCATTTATGAGAGTTAAATAGCCCAGCATACATTCCCAATGTCCAGTCCATACATATTTGGCCCCTGACTTTAACATTCTACCATCTAACCATCTCCATGAGTTTAAAGTTCTATATCTGACTCAGCTTTCATACTAACTTGCATCACAATTTTAAAAACATCTTCTTAGATCCAGAACACTCTCTTGATTCCTAAACAACTCAAAATTTAATTATGAGACTCTAGCCATCTATTCTTTAATCACCTCAGAGACCTGAGAGGGATAAATATATCTAATTATATAGGAAGTGCAGGGCCTGCAGCTTCCAAAACTAAGAAATGACATACCTGTGGCTGCCTTGACAGTTCCCATTTTCTCTCCATACACTACAGCATCAACCTTCAGCTGTTTGGCCCCATTTCTCTGACAGACATTGATTATAGAGCAGGAATTATTAAGGACTTACCTACACTGTCTTGGCAGAGCTAGGCTGTCGACTTATCTGCTTCCAAGTTTTGTCCTTTTTGGACAGCAGTCTGTCTACAGTTGAAGCAAGGGGTTTTTCATGCCAAGAGATAGGCTTGCCACTAATTCAACCATCTCACACTGGAGATTCTTCGATGCTCATCTTCTACTTGGAGTAGAATAGGGGGTGCTGTCAGGAGCTGATATGTCTCCATATCAAAAAAAATCTTAATTTAAGAAAACATCTTTGCATGACATATTCTGCAGATCTCTTGGGGTTTTGAAGATGCCCTATCTATCTCTAGAATTTAGATAAGCTAAATCAATCCTGTACAATAAAAAAGCATCTGGAGATATCACCATCCCAGATTTCAAGCTGTACTACAGAGCGATAATAGTAAAAACAACATGGTATGGTATAGAAACAGACCAGTAGATCAATGGAATCGAACTGAAAACCCCAAAATGGACCCATACACCTATGGCCAACTAATCTTTGACAAAGAAGCCAAAACCACACAATGGAAGAAGGACAGCATCTTCAACAAATGGTGCTGGTCCAACTGGATGTCCACTTGCAAAAGAATGAAATTAGACCCATACCTATCACCTTGTACAAAACTTAAATCCAAGTGGATCAAAGACCTTAACATAAGACCTGTCACACTAAATCTACTAGAAGAAAAAGTGGGAGAAACCCTCGAACTCATTGGCACAGGTGACAACTTCCTGAACAGAACACCAACAGCTCAGGACCTGAGATCAACAATCAATAAATGGGATCTCATGAAACTGAAAAGCTTCTGCAAGGCAAAAGACACTGTCATTCGAACAAAACGGCAGCCTACAGACTGGGAGAAAATCTTCACCAACCCCACATCTGATAGAGGGCTAATATCCAAAATCTACAAAGAACTCAAGAAACTAAATGTCAAGAAACCAAATAATCCAATCAAAAACTGGGAGACGGAGCTAAATAGAGAATTCACAAAGGAGGAATCCCTAATGGCCAAGAGACACCTGAAGAAATGCTCAACATCCTTAATCATCAGAGAAATGCAACTCAAGACAACTCTGAGATTCCATCTCACACCTGTCAGAATGGCTAAGATAAAAAGCTCAAATGACAGCACATGCTGGCGAGGGTGTGGAGAAAGGGGAACCCCCCTCCATTGTTGGTGGAAGTTCAGGCTTGTGCAACCACTATGGAGGTCAGTATGGCGATATCTTGGAAATCTTGGAATAGCTTTGCCTCAGGACCCAGCCATACCACTTCTGGGTATACACCCAAATGCCTCTTCATGGAATCACAAGGAAGTTTCCTCATCTATGTTTATAGCAGCCTTATTTGTAATAGTTAGAAATTGGAAACAACCCAGATGTCCCTCAACTGAAGAATGGATTAAAAAACTGTGGTACATCTATACAATGGAATATTACTCAGCTATCAGAAACAATGAAATTATGCAATTTGCAACCAAATGGATGGAACTAGAGAAGCTCATCCTGAGTGAGGTAACCCTGACTCAGAAGGATGCACATGGCCTCTATTCACTTATAGTAGGATTTTAGCTATATAGTACAGGATATCTGTACTATAACCAACACACCAAAGGGAACATGGACATAGACATTTTTTCTTTTTCCTTTCTTTTTTGTTGTTGTTCTTTGTTTTTGTGGTTTTGTGTGTTTGTTGGTCTGTTTTTAAGTTTTCCCTTCCTAGCAAGGAGACACCTTTCATTGGCGGTACTGCCTCTTGGTCCCCGAGTGTATGAAGAGACTCCTGGCCCTCATATGACTTCTGAACTGGGGCCTGGGGCAAGGGACTGTTATGTAGGGACACTCCACCCCAGAGGAACAATAGGAAAGGATTAGGGGGTAGAGGATGGGAGATTGGGGCTGGGAAGCGGGGAAAGAGGACAATATGATGGAGATATAATCTGAAACAACAAACAAATAAATTTATTAATTAAAAAAATCAGGTAACAGGTTTAAAACACTGTAAATAAAATAAAGGTTACAGTCGTTCAACCTGGTTTTATAAACCTCCAAGAGTCAAAAAACCTTAGAGCTAAGGTAAAATACATGAAATGCGTGGTGTTAGCCCATGCCTTTAACTTCAGCAGAGACAGGAGGAGCACTATAGAGTTAGTTGTCTAGAGTTACAAGGAACAGGGTGGTGATGGTGCACACCCTTAATCCCATCATTCAAGAAGAGTACACCCTTAATCCCAACACACTAGAGACAGAAAGAGGCAGATCTCAGAGCTCAAGGTCAGCCTGATACAAAACAAACTCTAAATAGAGAAAAACTTCAATACAGGAGAGGTGGAGCACATCTTTAATCCCTTCAGATGGGAACCACAGGTCTTTGATCCCAATAATTAGAATGCAGAGACAGACACATAGGATTTGGAAGGACTTAAGTTTAAAAGCTACTTACAAAAGGCCTACTCAATACAAACAAATTGTCCTTTGAGATCTCAAAATATATACACTAAGGCTTGTTTAGCTCCAAAATGTTTGCACATCTTACCATGTATCTAAAAGTATAAATAAACCCTATTTCAAAATAACAAACTTAAGAGCCTTTTTCACCCTGAATAGAGCCTGAAACACTTTGAAACTCACACTACAGACTAGCTGTTTAATGCTACTTACCTCTCTGAAGGAGATGTGATGATATCTTCTGTCCCTCAGTTTAATAGACGTAGCTTAAATTACTTAAAGATAACCCATACATTTTTTCTGGTTTGTTAGAAAATTTAATTGATTTTAAATCAAGTTACTTTACTGTAAATTCAGAAATAGGAATACTTGTTTCACTTGTGAAAAACAGCACATGTTCTTTTCCAAGTATGTGGTCTCAAGGATATGCCTGGTGTGTTCCTTTTTATAAATTCTCTTGGATTTAATTTTCCAGCATTGGTTCTATAGAACTTATATAATTTTCTACAGATAGGGTTTATTCATAATATCAGATACATTTTAGGAATCTGTTTTCTCATCTTTCTTGTCTTCAATAATGTACTTTCTAATATATTATAATTTAGATCTTGATGTTATTACATATTGATTATCATTTTCCTCATATACTTTAGTTCATTTTAAATTTGTAGTTCACATCTATCATTTGTGTAATCAACACAATTTTCTAGTATTCTTATTGAACTGTGGAAAATTTCCTGTTCCCTGATCTTTTTGTACCACTTGACTTCAAAGGTAGATCAACGATAGTCTTCCAGGGGCCGTTTTATAGAAAATCATTTTGTCTCTCTCTTTGGTTTTCAACAACATTGAAATAGTAGGATTCAATTTCCTGAATTTCCCATCCTGTATCTGCCCTTGCTCTTGTCTTTCCTCATTATCCTACCCAGTTCATTAAGATTCCCCTCCTGCTTCTGACTTGGGAGTGCATATTGGTTTGGGAGTCTCCAGGGCTCATAACCCAGAAACTAGGACAGCTTCAGTGCTATTGACTTCCTGTACCCTGTTGCATGTATTTGATAATTGGGGTCCTTAATTTCAACTAATTCCCCTGATAGCCAATTTCAGAAACTTCATCAAGACGGTTGCTAAGTTTTCCACTGTATACATGACGACTCTCAGTGCAATGCTTCATAAGGCCATCACATGGCAAAAAAAAAAAAAAAAATTGATGTTATATCACATAGATATAAATGTTTAACTAAATTCATATGCATTTTGGGACTCCAGAGAAAAACTTGTCACCTAGTGTTGTTGAAGTGTTAGTCTATTTACTGCCTAGTTTCATTTTCTGTCTTCCAAACTGAATTTTAAATAAAAAATTCCTGCAAATAAATATTTGCCACTATTAATGCAATCTTCCTGATGAAATTTTGCAAGTAATATTTAATCAAAAATTCTAAAGGTACATTACAATATCTAAGGTCTGTAAAAATAAAATTATTACAATATAAAATATTGTACCAGGTATGTAAACTTAGTTCTAGGTCAATATACAGGAACCTCAGTTAAATAATATGCTTGGAAATGAAACATAGCAAGACACTCAAAGGATGCTTCAAGTTCCAACAGTGAAATAAGCGTAATAACAAAACTCATCTGTAAATAATAAACATAGCTAAATTATTCATTCGTTTATATATCATACATGTTGACCCAGTAAAAGATGCTTAAATATTTTGACAAAGGACATTCTACAAAGTCAATTTTTTAAAAAATAACACTATATATTTATAAAATAGTAAGTACTACTTATTTATTAACAGAAATGAACATATGATAAAAATATACAAACAGATATTAACCAAACAATTAAATAACAATTTGAATGTTGAGTTAAAAACCCTCTTAAACTTTCATTTTGTGTTCAAATATACTTTGTTGTGTGTTTTAATAAAATTTTTGTGGTGGTCATGTATTATACATAAAGCAAATTAAGAATCCTCAACTTATTACAACTCATGAAGCTTTAGTTCAGCAGTGATTTGTTCCTCATATCTAAAGAAATATTGTTAACGTAGAAAAAAATCTCATACAGATTCATAGGAATAGTCTATATATCAGACTCTGTCATGCCATGGGAACCACGCTGTATGGATTAAAGAATTAAGAACATAAGTGGGTAGATAAAATCGAGAGCAGAGGATGAGGAGCTGCATGCAAAGAGAAAGAAGAAAGAGAAGAACAACGGAAGAAGTAGAAGAGGAGGAGGAGTATTGGGGGGAGGAGGATGAAACTATAGAAGAAGATGAGAAAAAGACAAAAATGAAAAATATGCTCCACTGCCACAGCACAGCAATGTAGCACTATACATACTTTCTAACAGAATGAAGCATAAAAAATTATGTCATGAACACACAATAGAAGACTTTTCACTCATCATTGAAGAAGAAATTTATGTTATTTTCTGTCAGATGTATGCTATACAGTAATATTTACGATCTTTTGTAGTTTTGAGGTGGTGTATGTGTGTGTGCATGTGTGTGTGAGACAGAGAGAGCGGTAAAATTAGAAGAAAATATCTGGAGAACAAAAGAGTCTAATGGGAGTGCTGAGGGAAAAGAAAGCAGAGTTTTAAGAAGAAGAGGAGAATATATCTTACCAAGTTGTGTCACGAAATCCTTATGTAATTTAGAGCCATGCAAAATGAATACATAAAATGAAATAATATAAATAAGAAAATATAAATATATGAATATATAATATAGGTACAATACAGACATATAAACATATGAAAAATATATATGAACATGAAGGAAATAACTGAGCTAGTGATCCCATATTCTTTCTGGGCTTCCAAAACTTTACAATTTATTTTACACTTATACATTGTGAGGGAATTGTTTTTATCACTCTATTATGACAGCCTTGAAACACATGTCTCTCTGCTTCACATATCTACTCTTTTTCTGCACAATGCTAGTCACCTGGATTACTAAATAATCAAACATTTTTTGAAGAGGGTAGAATATTTCCAGCACAAATTGTTAATATAAACACCTCAAGGACTATCTCAGATTGGGAAAGATGGAGCAATTGCCTTAACTTAGTGAGGTTTGAAAGTTATTTGCTCCCTCTCTTCTACAAGGCTCTGCATCTATTTCAACTTGTAGAAGAGAGGGAGGAAGAATAGAGGGACCGTGGAGGAGACAAGAACTCCACAGGAAGACCAACAGAACCAACCTACCTAGGTTCCGGGAGGGTTATATAGCCAGAAGCATCAATAAAAAATCATATATAGACTGGGACTAAGACCACTATACATATATATGTAGCTAATAGGCAGCTTGGTCTTCATGCAGAGCCCTTAGCAAGTGAAGGTGGGGGTGGGGGCTGTCTCTGACATGAACTCTATTGCTTGTTCATGAATCTTGATTCTATCTGGGCTACCTTGTCCAGACACAGTGGAAGAGGATGCTCTTATCCCTCATGCAACTTGATGAACTGGGGTGAGTTGAAGGGGGAGGGGCTCCCCTCATCTGAGGAAAATGACAGGGGGAACAGAGGGAAGAGTGTGGGAAGGTGGGACTGGGTAGGGAGTAAGGGGGCTGCAATCGGGATATAATTTTAATAAATTAATTAATTAAATATTTAAAAATAGCTATTTACTGTTCAATTAGGCCAACCTATATGAGTAGTTATCAAAATAGGCCATTTTGTTAATATTTGATTACAGTATCTTATACTTAATGCTAAAGAATATCATTGACTTCATCTTAATCAACATTGCTCTCTTTCATTGACCATCCTAATGAGCATTCATTTGGTCCTTCTTGTTTCTGAGTAGTGACTTGTCCAAGTAAATGGACCTTTTTGTTTATAATACACCTTTCTTGTTTGTTTCTTTGTTTTTCTGGGGATTCTGGAGGAACAATGGATTTGTGTATTATGATTATCACACAATATCTGTACATATATTTCAACAGTGTGCTGGAAGAAAAGTGGATGGCAGAGACAACTGAGCTGAAGGGTCTGATCACATCACAGTTAGCAGTTTCTCATCCGGAAAAGTAAGCCTGGATCCAATTTCCTTTTTGCCTTAGTCATGAAACTGAAAAAAGTTCTTTGTGGTCCGAAGCCTATGGAAACTCAGAAAATATTTTTTACCATGGGATTTCCATAATGTCTAGTATGTGAACTACAGATATGAGGATTTCTCAGCAGCTACCCACTTTCCTGCTTCTGTTTCTGAGACCCTTTCTTATCCCCAGCATTATTTCCTTTTCCTCTACTATAGGACTGAAGATAAAGTGACTCGATCTTTTTAAGTTCTAATTAAGACAGTCAAAATAAATAAATAAATAAATACCTACAGCAGGTGTGAGAGAAAACCTTTTTCAATAATTAGTGTAAATAGACTTTCTCCATTTTTTGTAAATAAGTGTCCTGCTTTTCTCACACAGCAGGTGGCAAATGGCTACTGGGAAATTTGTAACAGCAGGGTGTTCAGGCAATAATAATGTCTCCCTCTTCCTTGTGATTCCCATTCCAAAGCATTTCTTTGTGGTTTTGAGTCACAACATAACTGGAGGGCTGATAGAGCTGATATCATCTCCCTTCACAGATGAGAAGAAACAATGCAGAAAGAAAGTGTCAGAATGAAATTTCAACCTGCGTCCTTGGGAAATGAATAGACCACTTTTGAAATTTCATGGTTCTGTTGGACATGGAGCTGTGTTAATGAAATCTTTCAGGAAGATATTGATGGTGTTCCAAAACAAAATGAACAAGGCAGATCTAGCAGGTATCTGGATCCCAGGTGTAGTTGGGATGCTTTAAATCTTAACAAAGAGTTATATGAAATATAGGGCAAGGTGAACCAGGCATTTTTACAAAGAGGCCCTCGATGTATGCATTTGTAAAGGAAACCTACATTTCAGCAAATATTTAAATGAAAAACATAATGTTAACAGTAGCAGAGTCAATGATCTGCATCTAAAAAGCACTTGCTAAATGAAAAATAACTTCTAGAAAGTTTAGGCATTTCTGCAAACGGCTAACAAGAAATTGTACTAACTCATTTCAGCAATATTGATAAAACAGAGACTGAGATTAAATAGTATCATATTACAGTTTTAATTTGTACTTACTTTTTGACATTTCATGTCCCTGTTTTATGTACAGGTGCATTTGTGTGTAAATGGATCTGGATACCAGAGATTGATGCTGAATA
The DNA here is from genome assembly GCA_907164525.1 of Lophiomys imhausi. NCBI lineage: Eukaryota > Metazoa > Chordata > Mammalia > Rodentia > Muridae > Lophiomys > Lophiomys imhausi. The sequence goes on from CAJQZJ010031536.1 coordinate 2,475,122, forward strand.
CCTCCCTCATTTGTGAATCATCACACCTTTTAATTAATTGTCTCTCACTGAAGCAGTGCTCACTGGATTCCACTAATTTTACTAACCAGCAAGACCCAGGGATTTTCCCACTGCTGACAATACAAGTGTAGACAGAAACATCCAATTTATGACTTTTCAATGCTATCATATCAGATATTTTATAACTTCTGTAGTCTTATCTGGTTTCAGAGCCACACTTATTTTAAGCATAGTAGCACATTTTCTATAGGTTCATTTGCATATACTATCCCTTTTAACAAGAATTTTGGTTCTTGGATCCAAAGTAATCTTAGTGCTGTTACTCTTGCACTAAATGTCATCTCTATAACTATTTAGCAAATAGAAGGACAAATAAAACTATAAGCGGTATGATTCATTCCACATTAGACATATGGTTGTTTTTGGTAACATTGGTTTTAGCTAATGAATCTTCTTCACAATATACAATGCCAATGATCATTATGGGAGATAACAAAAATGACATATTAAAATATATATACTTAGGATCAAATATTTCCCTTCTTCAATGACATTTTGAAAGAGAAATTGATTTAAATTAGTAAGCCAAAATTAACTAAAATATAAAAGGCAGAATTAGTGCTATGTTCTCAAATGTACTCATTTACCAACTGATTTTAACTACAGAAAAAAATCATGAAATATGTAAATGTTGATATTATGCAGATATAAAAATTACTCTTATAAATTTAGGTTTAATGAAGTCACTTTCGTGTACAGGGACAAACAAATAACGCAAAGAGCATTCTATTATTACTTCATCCTCAGACACTTTCTATATCATCAAGCACTGTTATGCTTGATGTATAAGACCTCCCTGATATTAAAGATGAAATAAAATGCTTCTTATCTTCTTAGATGAGTCCTTACATAACAGAGTTGTGTAATCATTTCCCTGTTTTATTTCTGTGTCTTTTCACAATGTCTATCCACATATAAATAATGCCTTTTAACCTAAGATAAAAATAATAATAGCTAAAACTGTCTTTCTGCCTGGACACAGTTTCTGTTCCTGTCATAACAAATAGTGAAATCTGTTTTTTTTTTCTTTTCTTGTACCAGCATGTTGTAACTCATTAAGTAACATTTCCAAACTCATAGAGAAAATATTTTTTATGTTTCAGCTGATATATATGTGTGTGTGTGTGTGTGTGTGTGTGTGTGTGTGTGTTTGTATGTGTGAGAGAGAGTAATGATAGAGACAGACAGACAGACAGACAGACAGACAGATAGATAGATAGATAGGTTGGGCGTGTACAAATGCAATAAGCATTACGTGTATTCCATGACTTATCAACTGGTTGGTCTGTTGATTTTTTTTCTTAGATCCTTTTAGTTGTTGAAACAATCAGTGAAATAAATTACTTATTTCTCCCTGGAAATCATAGTATTCTGGGGTCTCTTTGAGTGTAAATGGATTCTCTGGGTGCATCAGTTCTTCGATAGAGTTCCTCTCCATTTTCATAAAAGTATGACTTCCTATGACATATTTGGCTTTTGGATCTTCAATTACTTTACAAAGAAATGCTTTACTTTTATAAAAACCAAAGAACCAGTTTTAAATTTCAGGTTCCTTTTTGATCTAGATCCCAACATCTCTGTTGTGAAAGATACTGATTGAGTTTGTTAGCATACTTGCACTTGATTGAACTTATAATTGATATATTTACAGGATTTCCATCTCAGCCATCTATCGTCTATGTATCTATCTATCTACCTAATTATCACCTACATCATTATTTGTTAATATCAATTCAGCTTTCAATCAGAAACCTGGTAGTGGTTTTAGATAGTTTTCTTCAAACTCCATATGTAATTTTAAAGAAAATTATTTCATTTTCAAAATAGAGAACTGGATAATGGTTTTCTACCATCCTGATCAGTACATTCATATCAACTCCATAATGTTTTCATTTGCAAGGATGTCATAACATATTAAGTGGTCAATTTTCCTTTGCTAACAAGTCCTTGTATATTTACAATGTAGTATTTTTATTCCTTTCCTCAAAATGCAAGACATATCAAGCAAGTCCTCTACTCAAACATTATTTTGCTTTTTCATATTCAGAAGAAAATTCATTCTGTATTATAACTATAATACACAGCATACTTTGACATCTTAAACTCTTTGAACTTGTCTAAGACTATTCACTCCTTTTAAACACTTTCATGTCTGTCATTCTGAAGCCCCATCTGAAGACCAAATGGTGGCACTCTTTTCTGAGGATGACGCATTAGCAGTCTCTTCCTCAGTAAGTAGATCCTCAGATTTCCATTTCAATTGCACAGAATTATTCTTGACTCTTAATTTATGGAAATACATTCACTTGATAATATTAAGTAGATATTTATGCCCCATTTTCCTTACTTTTTATGTTTTTATAAATGTGTTAAAAGTACACATATACTTTCAACTACTATCCCATCATCCAGTAGTGTGAAGATTCATTGCAACAATAAAATAACCTTATTTGTTCTATTTTTATACTCAATAGTTGAACTTGTACGTAATACCTTTTGGCATATAAATGCATGTTGAAGATAAAAAGTATTGAGTTGATGAGATAAAGAGTATGAGAAGAAAATATGAGGAGAATAAAATGGATATGAAACATTCAGAATGAAAAGATCCATGCATTGTATATGACAGTGATATTGTAATTGAAACCAAAATAAAAGAATGCAATTAATAATACAGAAAGTAAATTTTATTACTGTCTACACACATTGCACATCATTAAGAGAATGAAAAGGAAAACCACTGTATTTCAATAAATCATTTTCAAATAATATATTGGCAGAACTTTTGAATGCTCATTTGCAAAGCACTTGCCACAATCCGAGAATTCCATCCCAAGCACCAATGAAAATAACAAAATTAACAAAAAAAAAATAACTACTATAATCCAATATTGAGCAGGAAAAACTGGCTCAAAAATAATGGTAAGGGTGGGATCCAAGATGGCGGCGGCCGGCACGGACGTATTTTGATTTCGGGGTCAACAATCACAAGGCGGCAAGTGTTCCAAAATGTTGTAAAAAGGGCACGACCCCTTCTAAATCTCACCCAGCTACAAAGGGACCACGGAAGATGCCTGGGCACGACGCCCCTTCCAAATCTCGGAGACGCTAGGAAGCCTCTAGACCTGGGAATCGGGATAACCCATCCCCCCAAAAGGAGAAATCCCCAGTAAGTTCCAACCTAATACCCGGCCGGCTGATTCAGAAACCACACAGAGATAATCCCCACCCTGCTGGGCACTCCCAGGTCTCACACAGACTATCCCATCCAATTATCTAGTGAAAGGTTGCAACCCTTGGAAGTGAGCAGGAGATCCCCTGCAAAGTGCCTTCAGACCACAGATCACAGTCTGTGACATCCCTGGCCAGTTTCCAAGCCACAGGAGCAGCAAGGCTACTGCAGCTGAACTGCAGACTTACCCGCCACAGGAACCAACCCCAGGAAAACTAAAAGATATTTGAAACGGTCATATAGTGGTCTCATGTACTAGTACAGGCCCTTCCGGTGGGGAATCAGAGCTTACTTGTAAACAGCTCCACCACCTGAATTAATTAGGTCCCCACCTGGGAGGCAAGACTGAATGACTCACCTTATAGGGGTGGAGTAAGGCAACTGAAATCTTATACCACAGTGCCCCCTTTGGACCCAAGTCCAGAAGACAGCAAATTCCACATGGGCAGAGGCCTGAGACAAAAAAAAAAAAAAAAAAAAAAAAAAAAAAAAAAAAACAGAGCGAAATGTCTCCAACAAAAGAAAGCAACGCTATTCCTTCCAGCCCAAACCACCTCACCACAACTGAAACACATAAAAATGATGACAATTCTACAGTATGGAAAGTGATAAAGTCCCTTCAAGAAGAACTTAAAACTATGAAGGAATTCAAAGAAGACACAATCTTACAAGTCAAAACAAAGGATAACATCATTAAAGAGCTCCAAGCCAAGGTGACCCAGCTTGAACAGGAAAAGGATAAAGCAATGAAAGATCTCCAGACAAAAACAAGCAAACTGGAGAAGAAAATGTACAAAACGAACACTACCATTCAAGACATGAAAATAGAAATGGAAAAAATAAAGAAATCACAGTCAGAGTTAAAAGAGGAAATGGAGAATCAACAGAAGAGAACAGGAACTATGGATGTGAGTATGAAAAATAGAATGCAAGAGATGGAAGACAGACAGTATCTCAGGCATGGAAGATTCGATGGAAGACATCAGTACAACATCCAAAGAAAATGAGAAAGCTAAAAAATCTCTCACCCACAACATCCAAGAAATCAAGGACTCAATGAAAAGATGGAACCTAAGAATTATAGGCATAGAGGAAAGAGAAGACTCCTGACTCCATAGTCCAGGAAATATCTTCAACAAAAAAATGGAAGAAAACTTCCCAAACCTAAAGAAAGAGATGCCAGTAAAAATCCAAGAGGCTTACAGAACGCCAAACAGACGAGATCGGAAAAGAAACTCCTCTCGCCACATAATAATAGAAACTCCAAATGTAGAGAACAAAAAAAGGATATTAAAAGCTGTAAGAGAAAAAGGCCAAGTCACATACAATGGCAGACCCATCAGAATCACACCTGACTTCTCCTCAGAAACTTTAAAAGCTACAAGGCCTGGACAGATGTCCTACAAGCCTTGAGAGAACATAGGTGCCCAGCCAGACTACTATATCCAGCAAAAC
>CAJQZJ010031536.1:2480268-2561304 GCA_907164525.1 Lophiomys imhausi
AAAAAACAGAGCGAAATGTCTCCAACAAAAGAAAGCAACGCTATTCCTTCCAGCCCAAACCACCTCACCACAACTGAAACACATAAAAATGATGACAATTCTACAGTATGGAAAGTGATAAAGTCCCTTCAAGAAGAACTTAAAACTATGAAGGAATTCAAAGAAGACACAATCTTACAAGTCAAAACAAAGGATAACATCATTAAAGAGCTCCAAGCCAAGGTGACCCAGCTTGAACAGGAAAAGGATAAAGCAATGAAAGATCTCCAGACAAAAACAAGCAAACTGGAGAAGAAAATGTACAAAACGAACACTACCATTCAAGACATGAAAATAGAAATGGAAAAAATAAAGAAAGCACAGTCAGAGTTAAAAGAGGAAATGGAGAATCAACAGAAGAGAACAGGAACTATGGATGTGAGTATGAAAAATAGAATGCAAGAGATGGAAGACAGACAGTATCTCAGGCATGGAAGATTCGATGGAAGACATCAGTACAACATCCAAAGAAAATGAGAAAGCTAAAAAATCTCTCACCCACAACATCCAAGAAATCAAGGACTCAATGAAAAGACGGAACCTAAGAATTATAGGCATAGAGGAAAGAGAAGACTCCTGACTCCATGGTCCAGGAAATATCTTCAACAAAAAAATGGAAGAAAACTTCCCAAACCTAAAGAAAGAGATGCCAGTAAAAATCCAAGAGGCTTACAGAACACCAAACAGATGAGATCGGAAAAGAAACTCCTCTCGCCACATAATAATAGAAACTCCAAATGTAGAGAACAAAAAAAGGATATTAAAAGCTGTAAGAGAAAAAGGCCAAGTCACATACAATGGCAGACCCATCAGAATCACACCTGACTTCTCCTCAGAAACTTTAAAAGCTACAAGGCCTGGACAGATTTCCTACAAGACTTGAGAGAACATAGGTGCCCAGCCAGACTACTATATCCAGCAAAACTCTCTATCAACATAGAAGGAGAAAACAAGATATTCCATGACAAAATCAAATTCAAACAATATTTCCTCACAAACCCAGCCCTACAGAAGATCCTAGAAGGAAAATTCCAACACAGAGAAGATAACTACACCCAAGAAAACAGAGGAAATAGAAACCTCCACAGCAACTAAACAAAAGAGAAACAAAAGACAGCCAGCTAAACCAAAATAATGGGAAATAACAACCCCTGGTCACTAATATCCATCAACATCAATGGACTCAACTCGCCAATAAAAAGACACAGACTTACAAACTGGATCCATAAACAAGACCCATCTTTTTGCTGAATACAAGAAACATACCTCACTATTGAAGATAAACACTACCTCAGAGTAAAGGGCTTGGAAAAGGTTTTCCAAGCAAATGGACCCAGGAAACAAGCTGGAGTAGCCACCCTAATATCAAACAAAATGGACGTCCAATTGAAGTTAATAAAAAAAGACAGAGAAGGACATTACATACTCATTAAAGGAAATATCCACCAAGAGGTCATCTCAATATTGAACATTTATGCCCCGAATACAAAGGAACCTACATTTATAAAAGAAAGACTTCTAAAACTTAAATCGCACATTGATCCAAACACTTTAATAGTGGGAGACTTCAACATCCCACTCACAATTATGGACAGATAGATCATCAAGACAGAAGCCAAACAGAGAAATAACGAGTCTAACAGAGATCATGAACCAAATGGACCTAACTGATATCTACAGAACGTTTCACCCAAACACAAAAGAATACACCTTCTTCTCAGCACCTCACGGAACCTTCTCCAAAATCGACCATATCGTTGGACAAAAAGATAGCATCAACAGATACAAGAAAGTTGAAATAACCCCTTGTATTTTATCAGACCACCATGGAATAAAGCTGGACTTCAATAGCAAAAGAATCAACAGAAAGTCTACACTCACATGGAAATTGAACAACTCTTTACTAGAGGACCACTGGGTCAGGGAAGAAATAAAGAAGGAAATCAAAGACTTCTCAAAATCCAACGAAAATGAAGACACAACATACCCAAACCTATGGGACACAATGAAAGCTGTGCTATGAGGAAAGTTCATAGCACTAAGTGCCTTCAAAAAGAAAATTGTGACAGCTCATATTAGTGAATTAACAGCTAAACTGGGTGAATTGGAAAAAAAAAAAGAAGCAAACACTCCCAAGAGGAGCAGAAGGCAGGAGATAATCAAATTTAGGGCTGAAATCAATAACTTAGAAACAAAAAGAACTATACGAAGAATCAATGAAACCAAGAGTTTGTTCTTCGAGAAAATCAACAAAATAGACAGATCCTTAGCCAAATGAACTAAAAGAAGGAGGGAGAAAACACAAATCAACAAAAACAGAAATGAAAAGGGAGAAATAACAACAGACATTGAGGAAATCCAGAGAATATTTGGATCCTACTTTAAAAATCTGTACTCTACCAAATTTGAAAACTTAAGTGAAATGGACAATTTTCTTGATAGCGTCCACTTACCAAAGCTAAATCAAGATCAGATAAACAGATTAAACAGCGCTATAACCCATAAGGAAACAGAAACAGTCATTAAAAATCTCCCAAACAATAAGCCCAGGGCTAGATATCCTTAGCATGGAATTCTACTGGACCTTCAAAGAGGAGCTAACACCAATACTTTTCAAACTCTTTCACAAAATAGAATCTGAAGGAACATTGCCAAACTCATTCTACAAGGCCACAATCACCCTGATTCCTAAACCACACAACGACCCAACAAAGAAAGCGAACTTCAGACCAATCTCCCTCATGAACATAGATGCAAAAATACTTAATAAATACTAGCAAACCGAAATCAAGAACACATCAAAAGTATCATACACCATGATCAAGTAGGCTTCATCCCAGGGATGCAGGGATGGTTCAACATACGAAAGTCTATCAACACCATTCACCATATAAACAAGATGAAAGAAAAAAAACCAATGATAATCTAGCTAGATGCAGAAAAAGCATTTGACAAAATCCAACACCCCTTCATGCTAAAAGTTCTGGAGAGAATGGGCATACAAGGGCCGTACCTAGAAATAATAAAGGCAATATACAGCAGGCCAGTGGCCAACATCAAAATAAATGGAGAGAAACTTGAAGCATTTCCTCTAAACTCAGGGACAAGACAAGGATGTTCACTTTCACCATATCTCTTCAATATAGTACTTGAAGTTCTTGCTAGAGCAATAAGACAACTAAAGGACATCAAGGGGATAAACATCGGAAATGAAGAAGTCAAATTATCCCTATTTAGAGATGATATGATAGTATACATAAGCGACCCCAAAAATTCCACCAGAGAACTCTTGCAGCTGATAAACACCTTCAGCAAAGTGGCTGGATACAAAATTAATTCATAAAAATCAGAAGCCTTTCTTTATACAACAAACAAATGGGCTGAGTAAGAAATAAGGGAAACAACCCCCTTCACAATAGCCGCAAACAACATAAAATACCTGGGGGTAACTCTAACCAACCAAGTAAAGGACCTGTGCAACAAGAACTTCAAGTCCTTGAAGAAAGAAATGGAAGAGGCCTTTTCAAGATGGAAAGATCTTCCATGCTCATGGATAGGTAGGATCAACATAATAAAAATGGCCATCCTACCAAAAGCAATATATAGATTCAATGCAATTCCTATCAAAATACCAACACAATTTTTTATAGACTTGGAAAGAGCTAACCTCAATTTCATATGGAACAACAAAAAGCCCAGAATAGCTATATCAACCCTGTACAATTAAAAAAAAACCTGGAGCTATTACCATCCCACATTTCAAGCTGTACTACAGAGCAATAGTTGTAAAAACAGCATGGTATTTGTATAGAAACAGACCAGTAGATCAATGGAATCGAATTGAAGATCCAGAAATAGACCCACACACTTATGGCCACCTAATTTTTGACAAAAAAGCCAAAACAGCACAATGGAAGAAGGACAGCATCTTCATCAAATGGTGCTGGTCCAACTGGATGTCCATTTGTAAAAGAATGAAGTTAGACCCATACTTATCACCCTGTACAAACTTAAGTCCAAGTGGATCAAAGACCTTAACATAAGGCCGGTCACACTAAATCTACTAGAAGAAAAAGTGGGAGGAAACCTCGAACTCATTGGCACAGTTGACAACTTCCTGAACAGAACACCAACAGCTCAGGACTTGAGATCAACAATCAATAAATGGGAGCTTTCATTCAAACAAAACGGCAGCCTACAGACTGGGAGAAAATCTTCACCAACCCCACATCTGACAGAGGGCTAATATCCAAAATCTACAAATAACTCAAGAAACTAAATGCCAAGGAACCAAATAATCCAATCAAAAAATGGGGGACAGAGCTAAATAGAGAATTCACAAAGGAGGAATCCCTAATGGCTGATAGACACTTGAAGAAATGCTCAACATTCTTAATCATCAGAGAAATGCAACTCAAGACGACTCTGAGATTCCATCTCACACCTGTGAGAATGGCTAAGATCAAAACCTCAAATGACAGTACATGCTGGCTCGGGTGTGGAGAAAGGGGTACCCTACTCCATTGCTGGTGGGAATACAGGCTTGTGCAACCACTATGGAGGTCAGTCGGGCGATATCTTAGAAAACTTGGAATAGCTCTGCCTCAGGACCCAGCCATACCACTTCTGGGTATACACCCAAATGCCTCTTCAAGGAATCATAAGGAAGTTTCCTCATCTATGTTTATAGCAGCCTTATTTGTAATAGCTAGAAACGGAAACAACCCAGATGTCCCTCAACCGAAGAATGGGTTAAAAATCTGTGGTACATCTACACAATGGAATATTATTCAGCTATCAGGAACAATGAAATTATGCAATTTGCAGCCAAATGGATGGAAGTAGAAAAGCTCATCCTGATGAACTAACCCAGACTCAGAAGGACACATATGGCATCTATTCACTTATAGTAGGATTTTAGCTATATAGTAGAAGGTATCAATACTACAACTAACACACCAAAGGGAACTTGGACATAGACTTCTTATTTTTAATTTTTATTCATTATTTATTTTTTTATATATTAGTTATATTTTTTTCTATTTTTTAGTCTTTTTACCTATTTTTGTATGCTTATTGGTTTGTTTGTTTAGTAGTACTCTTTCCCGGGCAACGAGACACTTTTCACTGATGGTATTGCTTCGTAGATCCTCAATGAATGAAGAGGCTCTTGGCCCTCATACGACCTCTCAACTGAGATGAGGGATTGCTATATAAGGTCACCCCACCCCAGAGAAATGGGATGGAAAGGTTAGGATGTTAAGAAAAAAAATGGAATGTAATGTTTCGGCCTTTACTACTAATTCTCATAAACAGTTTAGGATAATTAAGAAATGCAAACTAATGGTTATGCAAGCCGGTCATTCTGTTAGGTACTATGACAGCCTATTATAGTTACTTTCTAAGCTAATCAGAAATAAACCAGCAAGAGACAAGCAACATCTGCTTACCCTAATATAAGATATAGATAGGGCCTCTTCAAAAAACTCAAGAGATCTGCAAAATATGGCATTCAAAGATGTTTTTGTAACTTTAGATTTTTTTTATATCAAGACATATCAACTCCTGACAGCACCCCCTATTCTCCTCCAAGTAGAAGATGAGCATCGAAGAATCTCCAGTGGGAGATGATTGAATTAGTTGCAAGCCTATCTCTTGGTAGGAAAAGCCCCTTGCCCCAAATGTAGACAGAATGCTGTCCAAAAAGGACAAAACTTGGAAGCAGGTAAGTCGACAGCCTAGCTCTGCCAAGACAGAGTAGGTAAGTCCTTCATAACCCCTGCTCTACAATCAATGTCTGTCAGAGAAATGGGGCCAAATGACTGAAGATCGATGCTGTAATGTATGGAGAGAAAATGGGAACTGTCCAGGCATCCACAGTTATGTCATTTCTTAGTTTGGGAAGCTGCAGGCCCTGTACTTCCTATAAAATCAGATATATTTATCCCTCTCAGGTCTCTGAGGTGGTTGAAGAACAGATAGCTAGAGTCTCATAATTAAATTTTGAGTTGTTTAGGAGTCAAGAGAGTGTTATAGATCTAAGAAGATATTTTTAAAATTGTGAGGCAAGTTAGTATGAAAGCTGAATTAGATATACAACTTTAAACTCACGGAGATGGTTAGATAGTAGAATGTTAAAGTCAGGTGCCAAATACATATAGACTGGACTTTGGGAATGTATGCTAAGCCATATAACTCCTATAACTGTGGCCTAATTACCTCTGTTGTACTGTATTGTATTTGTTATTATAAGAGAAAGAGCCATTTGTTGGACTGAAAGGGGAAACTGTAGGGGGAAATAAGATATACCTTAAACTTAAAAGAAAAAAAAAAAGGGAAGAGGATGGGGGATTGATCGTGGGAGGGTGGGACTGGAGGGGGAATAGGGAGAGGACTGCGATTGAGATGTAACTTGAAGAAATAAAAAATAAAGGAAAAAAAATAATGGTAAGGACTTTAACACATATCCATGGAAAGATATTAAAGTGGATAATCAGTATATGAAAAATATTCAATAATAAAAATAAATAGGAAAATAGGTCTCAAAACAAATTGCAGGGTGATAGCATATTTCATCTGATAATCTAAGTATCATAACAAAATGAAAGTGAATGTTGAGAAGATTGCTTGCCTTTTCCAATTAGAATGCATAAAACATAACCATTATAAAAAAGAATACCTTAAAGGTACAAGAAATTGTGTTCACATATATAGGTAGAAACTCTCATCTGTCTATGGTACTTAAGGCCCAATAATCAGAAAAGAAACTATGCCTGGTATGGGAAATTAACAACCTTTCTGTGCCTAGTGAGGTCATGAAACTTAACAAAGGATGTATTGGGGGATCCAAGATGGCAGCAGCCTGCACAGACACATTTTGATTGGGGGGAAAACAGCTATAATGCCACAGAGTTATAAGACACTGAAAAATAATCTGAGTACCACCAACCCACTGGGTTTCACCCAGCAACCCAGGGACCAATAAAAATCCCTGGGCAGGACTCTCCTCCCCTCTCTCAGACACTAAGAAAAAACAGACCAGCAGGTTCCGTGTGGAAGCCAGGAATCGGAACCCAGGAATCCGGAATCATCACCAGGACAGGGTCAGGGTAAGACCAACTCCCTTACCCACCTGCATCTCCGAACCCCCAGACAGGGTTACTCACCAACCTCCTGGGCTCTCAGATCTCATGCAGGCTCTCAGGTTATTTAGCAAAGGGCTGGCAGAGCCAGAGCGGAGCCATGGGAGCTGAATGCTCTGTGAGCGGTCCCACAGATATCTGAGAGGCTGTGGCACAGAGGCCAGTGAGTTCACACTGGCATTTTGGAAAGCGCAGGCATATTTTGCTTCCCCAGAGGGGTGTTAGACATACATACAGGCCCCTCTATTGGATTTACAGTCACTGCAAAATATTCTGCAGCTAGACAGAGCAGCGGGATACACTTCTGGCAGCAGGTTATCCTGCAGCTACACTGCAGTGTTCCAGAACTTGGAAGACAGTGGCCCCAATAGCCAGTCAGCTCCAGACTGACATAGGTGGAGCAGGGAGAATGGCAGAGAGGTGGGCGGACAAGGTTAAAGGGAGATTTGTTCTCCACAGGGTCCAAGACCTGGGCAGACTCTGGGGTTTGTATCAGACTCTTTTGCTATTTCTGGCCCTTCTGGCAGGAAGCCAGATCTTCAGCATAACAGTGAGATTTGGCTTGGGGGACACTTCTATACTCACTCCCCAACAGAATCAGATCCTTTCAAGATTTCAGCTGGTGGACCCAACTCCCAGACTTGGGACCCCCTGAGTCCATAGCATCTGTGCCTGGACACATAGGATCATATCACCAGAGCTGATACATGCTGAATACATAGTGTGCAACATAGAGAGCTCCTACTTGTGAGCAGTGAAACAATCCTGGCCCGTTCCTCATTGCCTGGGAGTGGGCTGCACCAGCTCACAGTGCTTCTGGCTATTAGATCCACATTGACCCTGAGAACCCCCTATGAGCAGCTGGGGAGGACCACAAACAAGGTCCTGACACTTGTGCTACAGGGGAGCTAAAACCCCACCCAACAGTCTGTGGCCTACCAACCCGCACTGTCATATACAAAGACCAGTTGGATCCCAGGAACCTACAGGAACAAATACCACCATGACCCTTCACCTGAGACCACAATCGGGACAAAACAGGAAGGTGGAGCTCTGGGAGAAACTGAGAACCTCCACACAAGGCCCCTTCCTACAGATCACCAAGCGATACGACTGCTACACCAAAGTGCCCCCCCCCTCCCCGGCACCAAACCCAGAAGGCACCAGGAACAAACAGCTAAGAACAACCAAATGGCTAAAATCAGAGAAAAAACAGAAACAACAAAAGTCAGGCAGATATGACTCCAACAAAACACAACTATAATAGTACAGCAAGCACTGACCACTCACCACAGCTGAAACACATGAAAATGATGACAATTCTTCATTCTGGAAAGTGATAGAGTCCTTTCAAGAAGAATTTAAATCTTTAAAGGAAATCTAAGAGTCCACATTTTTACAAGTGAAAGCAACAGAGAATACCTTTAGAGAGTTCCAAGCCAAAGTGGCTCAACTTGAACAGGAAAGAGACAAGGCAATGAAGGATTAAAATATATGAAAGATTTCCAGGAAAAGACAATCAAATTGGAGTAAGAAATGTATAAAATGAATAAAATCTTTCAAGATATGAAGCTGGAAATGGAAGCAATAAAGAAAGCACAGTCAGAGATAAGAGTGGAAGTGGAGAAGCAAGGGAACAGAACAGGAAGTACAGACATGGGTATCAAAAATAGGATACAAGAGACAGAAGACAGGATCTCAGGCATGGAAGATTCGAGGGAAGAAATCAGTACAACAACCAAACAAAATGAGAAAGCTCAAAATGTTCTCATCCACAACATCCAAGAAATCAAGGACTCAATGAAAAGATGGAAACTAAGAATTATAGTCATAGAGGAAAGAGAAAACTCCTGACTCCAAGGTCCAGGAAACATCTTCAACAAAATCATAGAAGAAAACTTCCCAAACCTAAAGAAAGAAAAGCCAATAAAATTCCAAGAGGCTTACAGAACACCAAACAGGTTAGATCAGAAAAGAAAGTACTCTTTTTTTTTTCGAGACAGGGTTTCTCTGTGTAGCTCTGGCTGTCCTGGACTTGCTTTGTAGACCAGGTTGGCCTCGAACTCACAGAGATCCGCCTGAAAAGAAAGTCCTCTCATCACATAATAATTGAAACTCCAAATGTACAGAACAAAGAAAAAATAACAAAAGCTGTAAGAGAAAAAGGTCAAGTAACATATAATGTTAGACCAATCAGAATTACACCCGAATTCTCCTCAGAAACTTTAAAAGCCAGAATGGCATGGACAGATGTCCTACAAGTTCTGAGATGACATAGGGGCCCAGTCAGACTACTACACCCAGGAAAATTCTCTATCAACATAGATGGAGAAAACAAGATATTCCATGACAAAATCCAATTTAAATATCTACCAGCGAATCAAGCCCTACAGAAGATCCTAGAAGGAAAATTCCTACCCAGAGAAGATAACTTCATCCAAGAAAACATAGGAAACAGAAAACTCTATGGCAAATAAACCAAAAGAAACACAGAAAGACCGCCTACACCAAAATAATGGGAAATAACAACTGCTGGTCACTAATATCCATCAACATCAATGGACTCAACTCCCCAATAAAAAGACACAGTATAACAGATTGGATCCTTACACAAGACCCATTATTTTGCTACATACAAGAAACATATATCACTAAAAAAGATAGGTGCTACCTCAGAGTAAAGGTCTTGGAAAAGGTTTTCCAAGCAAATGGACACAGGAAGCAGGCTGGAGTAGCCATCTTAATATCAAACAAAATATTCTTTCAACTGAAGTTATTCAAAAAAGATATAGAAGGGAATTACTTGTTAAAGGAAATATTCATCAAGAGTATATCTCAGTATTGAACATCCATGCTCCAAATACAAAGGCACCTACATTTGTAAAAGAAACTGTTCTGTGCCAATGAGTTCAAGGTTTTCCCACTTTTCCTTCTAGTAGATTTAGTGTGACCAGCCTTATGTGAGGGTCTTTGATCTACTTGAACTTAATTTTTGTACAAGGTGATAAGTATGGGTCTATTTTCATTCTTTTACAAGTGGACATCCAGGTGGACCAGAACAATTTGTTGAAGATACTGTCCTTTTTCCATTGTTCTGTTTTGGCTTTTCTGTCAAAATTAGGTGGCCATAGGTGTGTGGGCACATTTCTGGGTCTTCAATTCGATTCATTGATCTACTGGTCGGTTTCTATACCAGTGCCACGCTGTTTTTACTACTATTGCTCTGTAGGACAGCTTGAATTCTGGCATGGTGATACCTCCAGAAGTTTTTTTAATTGTACAGGAGTGATTTAGCTATTCTGGGTTTTTTGTTGTTCCATATGAAATTGAGAATAGATTTTTCCAGGTCAATAAAGAATTGTGTTGGTATTTTGATAGGAATTGCATTGAATCTATATATTGCTTTTGGTAGGATGGCCATTTTTATTATGTTGATCCTACCTATCCATGAGCATTGGAGATCTTTCCATCTTCTGAAGGCCTCTTCAATTTCTTTCTTCAAGGATTTGAAGTTCTTGTTGTACAGGTCCTTACATGGTTGGTTAGTGTTACCCCCAGGTATTTTATATTGTTTGTGGCTATTGTGAAGGGGGTTGTTTCCCTTATTTCTTCCTCAGCCCATTTGTTTGTTGTATAAAGAAGGGCTTCTGATTTTTTTTGAATTAATTTTGTTTCCCGCCACTTTGCTGAAGGTATTTATCAGCTGCAAGAGTTCTCTAGTGGAATTTTTGGGGTCGCTTATGTATACTAGGTGCCAACTTCCTGAAAAGAACACCAACAGCTCAGGACCTAAGACCAAAAATCAATAAATGGGACCTCATGAAACTGAGAAGCTTCTGTAAGGCAAAAGACACTGTCAATGGAACAAAATGGCAGCCTACAGACTTGGAAAAAATCTTTACCAACCCCACATCTGAGAGGGCTAATATCCAAAATCTACAAAGAACTCAGGAAATTAAATGCCAAGAAACCAAGTAGTACAATTAAAAAAATGGGGAACAGAACTAAAAAGGGAATTCACAGAGGAGGAATCCCTAATGGCTGAGAGACACTTTAAGAAAAGCTCAACATCATTAATCATCAGAGAAATTCAGTTCAAGATGATTCCATCTTACACCTGTCAGAATGGCTAAGATCAAAAGCTCAAATGACAGCACATGCTGGCGAGGGTGTGGAGAAAGGGAAACCCTCCTCCACTGCTGGTGGGAGTGCGGGCATGTGCAACCACTATAGAGGTCAGTATGGCAATATCTTAGAAAACTTGGAATAGTTTTGCCTCAGGACCCAGCCCTACTACTTCTGGGTATACACCCAAATGACTCCTCACTGAATCATAAGGAAGTTTCCTTATCTATGTTCTTAGCAGCCTTAATTGTAATAGTTAGAAACTGGAAACAACCCAGATACCCCTCAATGAAAGAATGGATTAAAAAACTGTGGTACATCTACACAATGGAATATTACTCAGCTATCAGAAATAATGAAATTATTCAATTTTCAGTCAAATTGAGGGAACTAGAGAAGCTTATCCTGAGTGAGCTAACCCAGGCTCAGAAGGATGCACATGGCATCTATTCACTTATAGTCGGATTTTAGCTATATAGTACAGAATATCTATTCTACAACCAACGCACTAAAGGGAACATGGACGTAATCTTTGTTTGTTTGTTTGTTTTTTAGTATTCTCTCCTGGCAATGAGACACTTTTCACTGGTGGTACTGCCTTGTAGGCTCCCAGTGTATGGGCAGGCTCTTGGCCCTCATATGACTTCTGAACTGGGGCAAGGGACTTTTATGTAGGGACTTTCCACTCCAGAGGAGTGGGATGGAAGGGTTAAGGGGTAGAGGGTGGGGATGAGGGGTTGGGAAGGGGTGAAAGAGGACAATATGATGGAGATGTAACCTGAAGCAACAAATAAATAAATTTATTTATATATAAAAAAGAAAAGATACTCTTCTAAAACTTAAATCACACATCGATTCCCACACATTAGTAGTGGGAGACTTCAACACACCACTAATAACAATGGGCAGATCATCAAGACAGAAACCAAACAGAGAAATAATGAGCCTAACAGAGCTCATGAACCAAATGGACCTAACAGATAACTACAGAACGTTTCACCCAAACACAAAAGAATACACCTTCTTCTCAGCACCACAGGGAACATTCTCCAAAACTGACCATACAGTTGGACACAAAGATAGCCTCACCAGATACAAGAAAATTGAAATGACCCCTTGTATCTTATCAGACCATCATGGAATAAAGCTGATCTCCAACAAAAACAGAAACAACAGTAAGCCTACACACACATGGAAATTGAACAACTCTTTACTGAATGACTACTGGGTCAGGGAAGAAATAAAGAAGGAAATCAAAGACTTCTTAAAATCCAATGAAAATGAAGTCACAACATACCCAAACCTATGGGACACAATGAAAGCTGTGCTACAAGGAAAGTTTATAGCACTAAGTGCTTCAAAAAGAAAATTGTGACAGCTCATATTAGCAAATTAACAGCTAAACTGGAAGAATTGGAAAAAAAAAGAAGCAAACACTCCCAAGAGGAGCAGAAGGCAGGAAATCATCAAACCTAGGCTTAAATCAACAACTTAGAAACAAACAAACAAACAAACAAACAAAAAAATACAAAGAGTCAATGAAACCAAGAGTTGATTCTTTGAGGAAATCAAAAAAAAAAAAATAGAAAAAGCCTTAGCCAAATTAACTAAAAGACAGAGGGAGAAAACACAAATCAACAAAATCAGAAATGAAAAGGGAGAAATAACAACAGACATTGAGGAAATTGAGAGAATATTTGGGTCCTACTTTAAAAATCTATACTCCACCAAATTTGAAAACTTAAGCAAAATGGACAATTTTCTCGATAGATTCCACCTACTGAAGCTAAATCAAGATAAGATTAACAGATTAAATAGCCCTATATCCCCCTAAGGAAATAGAAACAGTCATTAAAATCTCCCAACCAAAGAAAAGCCCAAGGCCAGAGGGTTTTAGCCCAGAATTTTACCAGACCTTCTAAGAAGAGCTAATACCAATAGTCTCCAAACTCTTTCACAAAATAGAATCAGAAAGAACACTGCCAAACTCATTCTATGAGGCCACAGTCACCATGATTCCGAAACCACACAAAGATCCAACAAAGAAAGCGAACTTCAGACCAATCTCCCTCATGAACATAGATGCAAAAATAGTTAATAAAATACTAGCAAACCGAATTCAAGAACACATCAAAAGTATCATACTCCATGATCAAGTTGGCTTTATCCCAGGAATGCAGGGATGATTCAACATATGAAAGTCTATCAACGTAATTCACCATATAAACAAGCTGAAAGAAAAAAAACCACATAATAATCTTGCTAGATGTGGAAAAAGCATTTGACAACATCCAACACCCCTTCATTCTAAAAGTTCTGGAGAGAACGAGCATACAAGGACTGTACCTAGAAATAATAAAGACACTATACAAGAAGCCAGTAGCCAACATCAAATTAAGTGGAGAGAAACTTGAAGCATTTCCTCTAAACTCAGGGACAAGAAAAGGATGCCCACTTTCACCATATCTCTTCAATATAGTACTTGAAGTTCTTGGTAGAGCAATAAGACAACTAAAGGAGATCAAGGAGATACAAATTGGAAACAAAGAAGTCAAATTATTTCTATTTGCAGATAATATGATAGTATACATAAGCAACTCCAAAAATTCCACCAGAGAACTCTTACAGCTGATAAACAACTTCAGCAAGGTGGCTGGATACATAATTAATTAAAAAAAATCAGAAGCCCTTCTTTATACAACAAATAAATGGGCTGAGAAAGAAATAAAGGAAACAACCCCATTCACAACAGCCACAAACAATATAAAATACCTGGGGGTAACTCTAACCAAGCAAGTAAAGGACCTGTACAACAAGAACTTCAAGCCCTTGAAAAAAGAAATTGAAGAGGCCATCAGAAGATGGAAAGTTCTCCCATGTTCATGGATAGGTAGGATCAACATAATAAAAATGGCCGTCCTACCAATAGCAATATATAGATTAAATGCAATGCCTATCAAACACCAACACAATTCTTTTTAAACCTGGAAAAATCTATTCTCAATTTCATATGGAACAACAAAAAACCAAAGGAGGAATCCCTAATGGCTGAGAGACAGTTGAAGAAAAGCTCAACATCCTTAATCATCAGAGAAATGCAACTCAAGACAACTGTAAGATTCCATCTTGCACCTGTCAGAATGGCTAAGATCAAAATCTAAATGACAGCACATGCTGGCGAGGGTGTGGAGAAAGGGGAACCCTCCTCCATTGCTGGTGGGAGTGCGGGCATGTGCAACCATTATGGAGGTCAGTATGGAGATATCTTAGAAAATTTGGAATAGCTCTGCCTCGGGACCCAGCCATACCACTTCAGGTATACATCCAAATGACTCCTCACCAAATCACAAGGAAGTTTCCTCATCAATGTTCATAGCAGCCTTATTTGTAATAGCCAGAAACTGGAAACAACCCACATGTCTCTCAACCGAAGAATGGATTTAAAAATCTGTGGTACATCTACACAATGGAATACTACTCAGCTGTTAGAAACAATGAAATTATGCAATTTGTAGCCAAATGGATGGAACTAGAAAAGCTCATCCTGAGTGAGCTAACCCAGACTCAGAAGGATGCACATGGCATCTATTCACTTATGGTTGGATTTTAGCTATATAGTACATGATATCTATATCACAACCAACACACCAAAGGGAACATGGACATAGACTTTTTCTTTTTCTCCCTGTCAATGAGACACTTTTCTCTAGTGGTGCTGCCTTGTAGGTCCCCAGTGTATGAGGAGGTTCTTGACCCTCATAAGACTGCTTTACTGGTGTGGGGGACAGTTATGAAGGGACACTCCTCTCCAGGGGAGTGGGATGGGAAGGGTTAAGGGGAAGAGGGTGGGAGGTTGTGTTTGGGAGGGGTGGAAAGAGGACACTATGATGAAGATGTACCCTGAAGCAATAAATAAATAAATTTAAAATAATTTAAAAAGGAATGTATTCTTTCCAATTTTCTGGACTATTTTCTAGACATAATTCTTATTTTATTCAAAATCATATCCTTAAATCCACAGATAATTGTACCCATAACACCTCATCTAAGCAGCACAACTGAACATAATGCAGATACAATAATAATGTGAGGAATCCCACCCCAACAGATACATCTACATCATAGTTTCTGCATCTATGGCTCAGGAAATATCAGAAAAGGTGGAGTGGGAAGAGTGTAAGAGTCAGAATAACAGTAACTGTCTGTTAAACACTCTATTTTAGAAATGCCTGCAAATAAACAAAACCAGAGCAGTATTGGCATTAATGAATTTGTTAAGATTGAATTGGAAATATTTACAGGACCCTACCTTAAGACAAAGTACTACAGGCAACTATTGACTGCTGGGAAAAGAAGAACTAGTCTCTCAAAGAGATTAGCCCATTATTGTTCAATATATATAGTGGTCAGTCTGGAAGTCATATACACATAATGACAAAAACAAACTCACCAACTTCTATTTATACTTATATATCTGTATAAACCCCCAGAGAGGTTCCAGGCAGGCTAACTGGGAGTGGCTGGAGAGGAAAAAGATGGTAAAGGAAATATATTGTAATTATATTTCACTGTAAACATTTAGGAAGACTATGGCAATTCTTCAAATACAAACATAATTTTGCAGCTGATGATGTGGTTGCTATGGGTAAATATCCATTGAAAAAGAGACACAAGAATGCAAATATTTACAAACTCATATTTATAGAACAATAATGAAGTGATTAGAATGAGACACATTTATATATAATATATAACATATATATAATACATAGTTAATAATATGTGAAAAATAATAAGTGTTCTGGTGTCAAGACTGAGTCAAAGGTTAGTGAAACATGATACAAGATCAGGAAATGAGCACAAATAGCTGAAACGATATGATCCTGGAAAAACTACCAAAGTGTATATTGGAGAATATAGTGTTGTTAAGAAGTGAGGATGGAAAAAATTGGTTGCTGATTTATAACAGTACTAATATTGATCTATATTTATCACCCTGACAAAATACACTCAATGCAAATATAATGCATTAGTGTGAAATCTTAAATTTTACATGAGACTAAATTTACTAAAGGAAGACACTTCTAGATGTTGCTATCTTCAAGGATTCCCAGAAAACAAAAACAGACTCGAAAGCCCAGGAATATAAAACAAAAACTATCATTTTTAGAATTAGAACATTTCCTCACAGCAATTGAGACAATTTGGACATAAAGATAAAACTAAAGCATGGATAACACTTTTCTCAAACATTTATCTGGTAGAAGGATAACTTGAATATACACAAAATCCAAGGAATTAGACAAGAAATATATAGAAAGAGCTGGGCATGTGTGGTATGAGTTTATTAAAATAACCAATTATGATAATGTTTTTATTTAATCTTAGGCGTGAGGCTGCTTAAACACAGGTGTAAAGTTTTAACTGCCTTGTGAGTTAGCAGGGCCGTGGCTTAGCCAGCTCAGTTTAACCCTGAGGACTTGAGAAAGCAAGAAAAATCCAGGGAAGAGGAGATGAGGGTTCTACAAGTAAGTAGGAGAAAAAATGTTTAAAAAAAAAAAAAAAAAAAAAAAGAGACAGGGCTACAAAGAAAGAAACACTACAAAGAAAAAAGGGCTACAAAGAAGAGGTTGGTGCACTCCCGGCTACTGGTTCTTCCTGCTTCTGTCTCTGGTTTGCTGGACTTCTACTGAGACTTGTATTATCCCAGAGCCCAGAGGAGAAAGAAGGCTCTACAAAGAAGTAGGAGAAAAGGTGCTCTACAAGTGTGGTGGTGCATGCCTATAATCTCAGCACTCAGGAGGCAGTCAGGTGGAACTTTGTGAGTTCAAGGCCAGTCTGGTCGACCAAGGGAGTCCAGGTTATCAATGGCCATTAAACTAACCCCCCCTTCTCTCTCTCTCTCTCAAAAAAAAAAGAATTAGAAAAAGAAAAAGAAGAAAAACAAAGAAATAAAAAAATAGAAAGATTTAATTATGAGACTCTAGCTTTCTGTTCTTCAACCACCTCAGAGACCTGAGAGGGATAAATATATATGATTTTATAGGAAGTACAGGGCTTGCAGCTTCCCAAACTAAGAAATGACATACCAGTGGCTGCCTGGACAGTTCCCATTTTCTCTCCATATATTACAGCATCGATCTTCAGTCATTTGGCCCCATTTCTCTGACAGACATTGGTTGTATAGCAGGGGTTATGAAGGACTTACCTACCCTGTCTTGGCAGAGCTAGGCTGTCGACTTACCTGCTTCCAGGTTTTGTCCTTTTTGGACAACATTCTGTCTACAGTTGGAGAAAGGGGCTTTTCCTACCAAGAGATAGGCTTACGACTAATTCAATCATCTCCCACTGGAGATTCTTAGATGCTCATCTTCTACTTGGAGGAGAATAGGGGGTGCTGTCAGGAGTTGATATGTCTTGATATAAAAAAATCTAAAGTTACGAAAACATCTTTGAATGCCACATTCTGCAGATCTCTTGAGGTTTTTGAAGAGGCCCTATCTATCTCTTATATTAGGGTACGCAGATGTTGCTTGTCTCTTAGCGGCTTTATTTCTGATTAGCTTAGAAAAGAACTATAATAGGCTGTCATAGTACCTAACAGAATGACCGGCTTGCATAACCATTAGTTAGCATTTCTTAATTAAAATTGGAGTTGTTTAGGAGTCAAGAGAGTGTTATAGATCTAAGAAGATACTTTTAAAATTGTGTTGCAAGTTAGTATGAATGTTGAATCAGATATAGAACTTCAAACTCATGGAGATGGTTAGATAGTAGAATGTTAAAGTCAGGTGCCAAATACATATGGACTGGACATTGGGAATTTACGCTAAGCCATATAACCCTCATAACTGTGGCCTAATTATCTCTGTTGTTTTGTATCGTATTTATTATTATAAGAGAAAGAGCCATTTGTTGGATTGAAAGGGGAAACTGTAGGGGGAAATAAGATATACCTTAAACTTAAAAGAAAAAAAAAGGGAAGAGGATGGGGGGTTGAGGGTGGGAGGGTGGAACTGGAGGGGGAATAGGGAGGGGACTGCGATTGAGATGTAACTCGAAGAAATAAAAAATAAAGGAAAAAAGAATATAAATTAAAAAAGAAAAAAGATAGAAAGAGAAAAGAGAATAACAAAAGAGAAATGCACAAAGTTCATACAAAAACATTCATAAAATTAAAGTATATAATTTATAATGCTTTTGAAGTCCCAGTCACCTAAATAAATAAGTATAGTTGATTAAATAAAGTTGTGAATTTGTATTATGGTGCTCTCGTTTTTAAGCATCTACTTTTGGTGGCCATATATGAAGAAATATGGTTAAAACATTGCTTTGTGTTTGTGTAACAGTCAGACATGTTAGAGGATGATATACATGATAATATATTCCTTGTCCCTTGGTCACTCCAGATATTTATTATGAACCTGTCGTATTGGCTACACCGTCCCTGTCCAAAAGGATAACTAAGACTGACCATTTTCACCATCATCATCAACAACTTCATCTTTTTCATTACCATTTTCATCAACCTCATTTTAAAAATGAGCTACTCATATGTGTCAAGAGCTCCATTAAATATTTTATATGTGCTCCTATGAGAAAAAATTATCCACTATTTTTGTTGTCACAGCAAGCATAAATGGTTTCTTCAAAATTAAGCAGATGACAAATTGTGGAACTGACATTTCAATCCTGTTTTGACTGCCTTATCACATTGTCCTCAGAACCTTGTATGTATTTGCTTTCTCATTTATGGATTTGTTCCAAATACAAAACCATATATGATGTACTCTATTCCAGCCATATTTAATCTATTCTTTTTTTTCAAAATATGTGATTTGTGTATGCTATATATACATTTTCTCTGGGATGCTTATATATATTTTTTTAATTTTTTTAATACTTTATTTTTTTTATTTCTTCAAGTTACATCTCAGTCACAATCCCTTCCCTACTCCCCCTTCCTGTTCCAGCCTTCCACCCTCTTCCCCCCAACAGCTTCCCCTTTCAGTCCAATAAATGGTTCCTTCTCTTATAACAATAAATACTATACAAAACAACAGAGATAAATAGGCCACAATTGTGTGAGTTAAATGGCCCAGTATACATTCCCAATGTCTAGTTCATACATATTTGGCCCATGACTTTAACATTCTACCATCTAATCATCTCCATGAGTTTAAAGTTCTATATCTGACTCAGCTTTCATACTAATTTGCCTCACAATTTTAAAAATACCTTCTTAGATCCAGAACACCCTCTTGATTCCTAAACAACTCAAAATTTAACTATGAGACTCTAGCTCTCTATTCTTCAACCACCTCAGAGACCTGAGAGGGATAATTATATCTGATTATATAGGAAGTGCAGGGCCTGCAGCTTCCAAAACTAAGAAATGACATACCAGTGGCTGCCTGGACAGTTCCCATTTTCTCTCCATACATTCCAGCATCAGTCTTCAGCCTTTTGATCCTGTTTCTCTGACAGACATTTATTGTAGAGCAGGGATTATGAAGGACTTACCTACCCTGTCTTGGCAGAGCTAGACTGTCGACTTCCCTGCTACCAAGTTTTGTCCTTTTTGGACAGCAGTCTGTCTGCAGTTGAAATAAGGGGTTATATATTAATGTAAGTTATTTCTTACACTCCTACCTCTATTATGTCAGTAAAACATTCCAAATTTTTTGCCTCTTTATCTCCTGCCTCTTTTTGTTGGTGTTCTTTTAGCTCCTGGTGTTGACAAGTTTCTTGACTCTTATCTTCCTCCAGGGATTCCTCATTCACTAAGTACAAAGACACATCTTTAACAGCTTTACATTAATTTTAATTTCCAAGCCACTTTATACTCCTTTGCTCACTATGGTATCCCAGTCTATGAGTTTGCTGTTGGTTTAATACATTTCAAAACATGTTGCATGAACTTATGTGATTTCCTACATTTACACGTTTATAAATCCATAGAGTATATTAAGTACTCATATATTTATTCAATAAATCAACAGTTTAATGATTCTATTTTAGTTAATCATGGATAAAAAGTGAAACAAAGATTGAAGACAACTGTGATACATTTTATCTATCTGTGCATTCTGGTTTAAATAATTTATTACACATTGCACAAAAAATGAATAAACATTGGTTACAAAAGATGAAAATATTATTCCTGTTGGGTAATTCTTTCTTTTTAGCTACTGTTCTGGTCCCCTTCAAGGACCTGGACCTTGAAATGATTTCTTTTTCTTCTACCTCACCATCTCCTTGGAGATTATCTCCCAAACTGACTTAATATGAGGATCAAACTAACTTAATTCATGGTTAATATAACTAGAATGACATTTTAATATTTTAACACAATAGAGCAATTCAAATAGAATTCTGGCAACTTAGGTCATAAATATACAACAATTTTAATTGCTCATTGGTGAAGTACCCAGAGATCCTTAACTCCACAAAGGATTAAGAATGAAGCAGGGTATCTGATGATAAGGATGGAATGTGCAGATTTTCAACATAATTGATTAGGTCTCTGAATACCAGAATTGACTCATCTGACCTGGTTGCTAAGAGGGATTTGCTTTTTCTTTTCTAACCACTCTTGCCTGGATTTCTTCTCCTGAGAGACCAAAAGGCAATTTCAGGTTTGCATTTCATCACCATAACTTCAAACACGATTTACTTTCTTCCCTCTAGGCTTGTACTTAGGTATAATTATCAGATTCAGTTTCAACATTTTATTTTTATCACGGTCTTTTCAAAGTGTATGTATGTCTGGGTAATAAGGCATATGTTTTTTATTGTGAAAATACTGTATGATATAATAGAAAATAAATAGATTCAAAGGTATAGCAAAAAGGAAAATCGAAAATAATACATATAACTCAATAAATAACCATGTCTTAATCAGAAGTCACTGATTTTGTGTATGTACAATTATCAATGTCATATACTCATATTTCTTGAGCAGTCAAGCATTCAGTGAGTCAGATACTTTATTTACTTGTAATACATTATTTGCTGTTATTATAGAAAAGGAATTTTAGCCATTTAATACCATATATTTCCACATATTTAAGGCATTTATATTTTAAATATTTATTTATAATTTGTACCAATGTTATCTCTAGCCATCATTTCACTAGCAATATTAACTACACAATAAATAATCATATAATTACATTTGATTGGTTTATTTATCAAATTTATTTTATTTCTTAAAGATTTATTAATTTTTATTGATGTGTGATTGTTTTTTCTGCATGTATGTATTACATGTATGAATTGCCTGAACAAGCTAGAAAGGGGTGAGGATCTCCTGACTGCTGTCCAAAAAGGACAAAACTTGGAAGCAGGTAAGTCGACAGCCTAGCTCTGCCAAGACAGGGTAGGTAAGTCCTTCATAATTCCTGCTCTACAATCAATGTCTGTCAGAGAAACGGGGCCAAACGGCTGAAGATTGATTCTGTAATGTATGGAGAAAAAATGGGAACTGTCCAGGCAGCCACTGGTATGTCATTTCTTAGTTTTGGAAGCTGCAGGCCCTGTACTTCCTATATAATCAGATATATTTATCACTCTCAGGTCACTGAGGTGGTTGAAGAATAGATAGCTAGAGTCTCATTGTTAAATTTTGAGTTGTTTATGAATCAAGAGGGTGTTCTGGATCTAAGAAGATATTTTTAAAATTGTGAGGCAAGTTAGTATGAAAGCTGAGTTAGATATAGAACTTTAAACTCATGGAGATGGTTAGATAGTAGAATGTTAAAGTCAGGTGCCAAATACATATGGACTGGACATTGGGAATGTATGCTAAGCCATACAACTCACATAATTGTGGCCTATTTATTTCTGTTGTTTTGTATTGTATTTACAGTTATAAGATAAAGGACCATTTGTTGGACTGAAAGGGAGAGCTGTTGGGGGGAAAATGAAATACCTTGAACTAAAAAAAAAAAAGGGAAGAGGATAAGGGGGTTGAGGGGGAGGAGGGTGGAAGGGTGGGACTGTAGGGGGGAGTAGGGAGGGGACTGTGATTGAGATGTAACTTGAAGAAATAAAAAATAAATTATTAAAAAAAAGAAATTATAATTATAATTATGACAATTAAAATTTGTCATATGGCTACTGGGTGTCAAACCTGGGTTATTTACAAGAGCAGAAGTTGATCTTAATTGCTGAAGTATGTTTCCAGCCTCTATCAAATTGATTTTAAATTCACAAAAAAACATATTTATCTCAAACAAGTTCATCATGATATTAAATAATATATCTTTACCATATAATTGCTATCTTTTGTTAATTAAAATCTTATCTAAAATAATTATCAGAAGATTATTTTTATTATTGTACATATGTTGAAACAATACACTGCACAGGAATAAACTTTAGCAAATAGAATAGTATAAATAATTCATTTAAGTCAGGCATAATGGTGCACACCTGTAATCCCAGCACTCGGGAGGCAGAAGCAGGTGGATATCTTTGAGTTCAAGGCCAGCCAGCCTGGTTTACAAAGAGAGTCCAGGACAGCCAGGGCTCTATTACTCAGAGAAACCTTGTCTCAAAACACAAAACAAAATAAAACAAAATAATTTAATTATGTAAAATTATACAAAAGTATAAGTCAAGAGTCATTTTCTATACATATAGACTCCATGGTATATCTATAATGGAGTGTATTAAAATATTATAGAATGCTTTAATCATTGAATAAATTTGTGTGACTAAAATAATGTTTATGTTTTCCAAAAATTACAGAATGATAATATACATTTTATATTATGATATAAAATAAAGATAAGCATATATATTTTGGCATATTTTAAGTGGGTTTATACTCAGGTAATGTCCTTTAATATTAAATGATTAATTTGTCACATAACTGTAACTGAACTTTTAAATTATTATTTATCACTTATTTATTTATTACTAAATTCAGTTATAACAAACACCAACAATTTCTTAACTATTAATCCTATAAATTCCTACAACCCCTTTAACCTATCCTCTAAACCTATTGATAATTATTTTTCTAACCTTTTAGAATGATACAGTCTCTGGGGCAGGTCCTCAGTCGTCAGGAACACAGTCTTGTTGTAGATGTTGTAGATTCTTTAACGCACTTAGCTGTCCTTTTTCTGGATCTCTCAGATGCAGGTTCGTCAGGGTAAGTTGGTTATTGCAGTCTCACCTTAAATAAGGCTTCATGCTTTCTTCTCTGTGGGAGACCCCAGCTGTCTGCAGGCCAACTTACTTCTTTTGTATCAGGAACTCAGCTGCTCTGCCTCAGTCATTAAAGCCAGGCACAGTTTCCTTTAGGCCACTGTTCAGACAGATCAAACCCCTCTAGGCAAAAGCTGAGCCACAGGGTTTAGTCCTTGGCCTTTTGGTGTCTTGCTCAGGCTTTCTTTGCTCACCAGCTTTTTTCTGCTTTAGGGAAATCTGGCCATCAAATGATGGCCAGCACTTTTTTCAGCAGGACTCTTGGAGCTCTCTAGCATCAGGGGCCTCTTCCTTTTTTTTTGGGGGGGGGGCTCCATGTACTGTCCTTAAATAGGAGGAACTCTGTTTCATCTTAATTTGGGCTCCGCCCACCTAGCAGCTGAAAACAATGTCAGGCCAGATACTTTGTTTCTTCAAGTCCATTAAGTGTTTCCTGTTTTCCTGACTTCAACTTTGTTTTTCAGTCTATTAAGTCTCCTGTTTGTTTCCTGTTTTTAGTCCACATGCTGATAATGCTCTTCATGCCCCGAATTAAGAGACAGTATTAGAAACCCCCATATATTTTCTAAATCTAATTTATCTAACCCCCTACACATAACCATCATTAGTATTGAATCACTTCTAAACATGACTCAGATAAAAGCTTATAGATCCCAAATATTAACATGTGGGAAGGACTCCTCTTGTGATTTTAGAAAATCATATCAGCTGAATTACCATTGTTACAAATGCATGGAACTCTGTATAATACCTGCTCTTTTGGAGGTAGCCTGAAAACCCGATTATCTTCCTTTAAGGAATGGACTACCTCAAGACCCAGCCATATCACTTCTGGGTATACACCCAGATGATTCCTCACCAAACCACAAGGATATATCCTCATTTATGTTCATAGCAGCCCTGTTTGTAATAGCTAGAAACTGGAAAAAACCCAGATGTCCCTCAACTGACAAATGGATAAAAAATAATTGTGGTACATCTACACAATGGACTACTACTCAGCTATGAGAAACAAGGAAATCATGCAATTAGCAGACAAATGGATGGAACTAGAGAAGCTCATCCTGAGTGAGCTAACCCAGACTCAGAAAGATGCACATGATATCTACTCACTTCTAATTGGATTTTAGCCATCCAATTAGAATTGGATAACTATCCTACAACCAACACACCAAAAGGATTAGGAACACAGACTTTGTTACCTATCAATGGGACAATTTGTCCTAGGGGTGCTACCATGTAGGCACCCAGTGCAAGAGGAAACTCTTAGCCCTCATATGCCTGTTGAACTGAGAGGGGCTGATATGTAGGGACACTCCACATCTGAGGAGGGGGATGGGTGGGAGACGCAGTAAAGGGTGGGAGGGTGGAACCAGGAGGGCTGAAAAGAGGGCACTATGATGGAGATGTTACTTGATGTAATAAATAAACATTATAATAAAAAAGAAATGGACATCTGTTGAGCCTATAAGTCAGTAAGTAACAGATGATTGTACATCTGTTTGCTTTTAAAATGAGAGACAGACAAGCAGGGTGTTGTTTAAAATGATCCCTTAGTTTCTTGTTTTCATTATAATGTTTATCATGACACCCACTTCAACAGCATTGTTTTGCCATACCTTTGAATCTCTTATCATCCTTGGTCATACTTGTAACACTCACTAATTTGCAAGGAAATATATTGAAAGTTGTAAATCTATTAAATTCCTTAATCAGAACAACAAACTGGAAGGCAGTAAATGTATTAATATCTATTTTAGAAACAAAGAAACAAAGTGCAGGGATGTCAAGTCAGTACCCAGGCCACACAGCTTATATACAGAAATTCAAAGATTACATACAGGGAAAGTTTTGCTTGGCTCTCTCATATAAAGCCTTAAACTGGTCTATCTCTCAACGAAAAAGTTAGTGTAGTTTTTCATCTAAGTAAATAAGTTACAATTAATTCTAATTTTTGTTGTCCTGACAATGTCACTTTACTGGTAAACTGACATTAATTTCACATCTTTTCATAAAAGTTGTAAGTTGTTTTTGAAAGGATGACCCCATTTTGGTATGAGTACTTCCAGTGTGAATAAAGGTTGCACTTGTTGATAATGTACATATAGTAAGCTGCATCCCCAGACTTTCATGTTCTCAAAGATGACTGGTTATTTATTTAATTTAAACCTCAGTGTTCCAGGTTAATTCAGGTGCTGTGAAAACACTCTGACCATAAGACACGTAAGGGAGGAGCCAATTCACTTGGTTTGTACTTACTGGTGAAAAATGCATCACTGAGGGAGTTAGGACAGTATCTTAAGGCATGAACCTGAAGGTAAGAGTCATGGAGGAGCATTTTTTGTTATCTTTTCTCAAGCTTTCTCAGGCTCACATGTTTTAGGTTATAAAACCATACGGTTTTATCTAACCCATGGCAAGGCAGCATCCACAGTGTTCTGTTGCTCTGTACTATTTAACAGCAGTTCCCAGCCAAGATAGTCTATCACTGACAGGCTTACAGACCAGCCTTATAAGGAACATTATCCATTTTTCCAGATGATTCATAGCTGTGTGAAGGTCACACTTAATGCTAACTCTCTCTCTCTCTCTCTTTTCTGTCTCATTTAAATAGCAATAGTAGCTACAGAGTTTTTTTTTTTTTTTGGTTTTTCGAGACAGGGTTTCTCTGTGTATCCTTGGCTGTCCTGGACTCACTTTGTAGACCAGGCTGTCCTCGAACTCACAAAGATCCGCCTGCCTCTGCCTCCCAAGTGCTGGGATTAAAGGCGTGCGCCACCAACACCCGGCCCGCTACAGAGTTTTTAACACATGAACCTTTGTATCATGCAAATACTTCAAAAACTCCTGTATGAGTTTGAATAAGTATGATGACTAGATAATGATGATTTAAAAGAAGAAAGTGCAAATGATAAGGGAAGACTTTTTCTATTGCTTTTATACCTCTTTTGAAATGATGACTTTGGGTACTTAGGATATTTTCCTGTAAAACATAAATACATTCTAGACAGTGAGTCCAATAATTATATTTCTAAGTAAAACATGACAAATTGTTTGCTTTAAATTTTAAATTTAAAGTGTTATTTGAATATTTCTACCAAGGCTGCCTTCCAGATACAGTTGACATAAAAATTAATACATTTAGCAACCAAAGTTGGAAAAACCATGGCTTTGTCATATAAATACCATTCTCTCTGTTAGCGGTCATGATTTTGCCTTGTGGCACAATTGTTGTGATTTTGTGTTTTTAAGAATTGAAATTTAATATATAATTTATTACTGACAACAGTAAAAGTCAGAACATATGACTGTTTAAAGGAAAACATGCATTACATATAAAATAGTGGATGAAGGATATATTAAATTGGCATTTTTTACCTGAAAATATCCTGTAAGAGAAAGGACACTGTCATTGGAACAAAATGGCAGCCTACAGATTGGGAAAAGAACTTGACCAATCCTACATCCAACAGAGGGCTAATATCCAAAATTTACAAAGAATTCAAGAAATATTTAACAAAAAACCAAATAATCCAATCAAAAAGTGAGGTACAGAACTAAAACAAGAATTCACAAAAGAAAAATCTCAAATGGTCTAAAGGTTAGGAATTTCTAACACTTGAAGAAATGTTCAGCATCCATAGTTATTAGGGAAATGAAACTCAAAAGGACTCTGAGATTCCATCTCATACAGGTCTGAATGACTAAGATTTTAAAAAAATCTCAAGTAATCGAACTTGCTGGCAAGGATGTGGAGAAAGGGGAACACTTCTCCATTGGTGGTGGAGTAAAAAGCCCTCACACTTTGCACAACCCTTTGGAAATCAACCTGGCAATATCTTAGAAAATTGGGACTAGTTCTACCTCAAGACCCATCCA
The DNA here is from genome assembly GCA_907164525.1 of Lophiomys imhausi. Taxonomy (NCBI): domain Eukaryota; kingdom Metazoa; phylum Chordata; class Mammalia; order Rodentia; family Muridae; genus Lophiomys; species Lophiomys imhausi. The sequence continues at coordinate 2,507,673 of CAJQZJ010031536.1, forward strand.
TACTGCTCCTGGGCATATATCCAAAAGATTCTCCACCAAAACAAAGGATATCATTCCAACTATATTCATAGCAGCATTATTCATAATAGCCAGAAACTGGAAACAGCCAAGATTTCCTTTCCCGAGAATGGATGAAATATCTATGATACATTTACCCAATGGAATACTACTCAGCTATCAGAAACAAGGAAATCATGGAATTGGGAACCAAATGTATGGAACTAGAGAAGATCATCCTGGGTGAGCAAACCCAGAGTGAGAAAGATACACATGGCATGTATTCACTTATAACTGGATGTTAGCCATATAGTTCAGGGTAACTATCCTACAACCCAGAGACCCAAAAGAATAAAAACCTAGCAAAACTATCCTAAGAGAAATTCTGCCCAGCAGCAGATCAAAATAGATGCTGAGACACAGTCAAACATGAGGTGGAGCTCTGGGCATCTTATATAAGAAAGGAAGTAGAGAGACCTATAGGAACAAGAACAACATGTGGAGATCAAAAAAATCAACAAACCCAGGCCCCTAGAGGTTTACAAAGACTGAAACATTAAAAAAAAGTAAAAAGCTTAGACTAGATCTACACCACCCTATACAAATATAGATGATAGACAACTTGGTCTTCATACAGATCCCTTAACAACTAGGGGGGGGGGTTCAGTATCAGTCAGAGACTTTGTTACCTGTTAGTGTGACACTTTACCCTTGCTGAGCTGGCATGTCAGACCCCAAAGCAAGAGGAAGCTCTTAACCCTCAGGGGACAAATGAACTGAGTGGGGCTGATATGTGTGTCCCCCCTTTCACCAGAGAAGAAGGATTGTAGGCAGAGGGGTTAGAAGGTGAGAGGGTGGGACATGGAAGAGAAGAGAGGGGGCTGTGATCAAGATGAAACTTGAATTAAATAATAAATGTTTTTAAAAAGCACAATTAGAATTCTGGGACACATGACTAATATATTAGTAATAAAATCTAAAAGAACAGTGACATTACAAACAGTGCATACTGTTTTATTCATTCAAACAAGCTTGCCAGATATCCAGATCTTCTTAAAAATATTTAAGTAAATATAGCACCTTTCTCTCTATTTTTTTCCATTAATGGGAATAATCAAAGAGACAGAATGTTTCAAATAATAATCAGATTTTTGTCATATCTTAGAAAATGTAGTCTTTGGTCAGCAATCAGAATATGATTGCTTGTTCCTCTACTAATCTTAATTATCTTAAATAATTCATACAAAATTAGTTGATAAAACACAGTACAACTTACTTCATACAATTTTTTCTTCATGGGGGTTGGAGAGTTAATTCTTAGAGCAAAGTTCTTACAATATAAGTTTGTGCATCCAAGTTCAGATATCCACAACCCACATGAATATCAATACAACTGCAGAAATAGAGAATCCCCCAGAGCAAGCTAATGTCCAGAGAAGCTGTATCTATCCATTAGTTCTGGCTAAACTGAGAAACTCTTTATCGATATTTAACGTGGATAACAGGTGAAGAAAATTCTGAATATCAGCCTTTGCCTCCACACAGAATTGCACATATGTATCTCTGCCCCACACATATGAGAACAGACATACATGCAAGAATAGCACATGCCCATATATGAATAAAAAAGAGAAAAGGAAAGTTCATTAGGACTTTTAGCACATGTTAAAAGTGCTCCATACTATTTCAGGCATGTGTTAACCAATATTCAGCAGCCAATGAAAGGTAATTAAAACATTTTGTCACCTGTTGCACTCATGTGAGTGATTACTGTCCTTATTTTTGGATTTCCAATAAAAATGACAGTGTTTGTGGTTCCAAGGTCATCATTACCCTGCAAGTCTACTCCTTTCCTCATTGTGTAACATGCCAGTTATTCACTTTTACTCTCCCCTACTCTCTAAGTGCATTCATTTCTCAGGACTGTAGTAACCCAATGGGTTGGAAAAAGAAACATACTTTTTATAGTTTTGAGGGCTCTCTCAGTAGAACCATATTCCTTCTCTGAAACCTGCAGACAAGAATCTCTTCCATATCTTTTAGATTTTGAAATTTATCTGCGCATCTTGGCTTCCCTTGATTTGAAAATACAACTCTTACTTGACCACTTGCTCAGCCCTGACTTGAAAACACATGTCTCTTAGTTGACTCTGGCGTTCTGTGTGTCTGTTTTCATCTGATGTTTTCCATTCTTTTTCAATGAATGTCATATTAATTATTGGTTGCTCTAGAAATATCATCTAAAGAGAATACTGTCTAAGTAAGTTGATTTCTGAATTGCATCATGTTCACACTTACCTGATGTTTAATATTTCAATATAAATTCCTAGAAAATTTTCAACTATTCATAATTTTGGATTCATAATAGTCTTACGCATAAAGTTGGGCTAACATTCTATCAGAATTTTAAGGCAAATTTGTGAACAAATCAAGACTTATTAAATCAGTACATACTTAATGTCATAATTATACTTCAGTAGAAGTATACAAAGTTGATACATATAATTAGTGATATTGTATAATTCATGACTGAAATATTATGTATCATCTTTTCTTCAAAGTCCTAAGGATAATATTATCTTCATTTCATACATATGCATGAATGTAGTATGCTTTCATTCATGTTTGTTCTCATATGTTTGGGTTCTACTATGCAGAGTCACCTGTGCACAAGTATGTGTGGAGGTCCAATGTTTCCTCCATTACTTACCATACATATATACAAAAATGTAAAACAAATAAGCAATCTATGAAGGAATATTTCTTTGGTAAGGAGAGCAAATTAATTCTAAGCAACTAATACATCCAGAGGAAACTAATCTTGACTTGCCACAATGTTCCTTGTAAATTAACAAATTCTCAAAGCCTGTTTCTTTTGACATAATTCCTCCACAAGGCCACACCCTATAAACATCCCCAAACAGTGCCACTAAATTGGGACCAAGTGTTCATATGGCTGAGATTATTGAGCACAATTCTCCTACTACCACAACTAGGATTCTAAGTTGCTCTGTCTCTCTCTCTCTCTCTCTCTCTCTCTCTCTCTCTCTCTCTCTCTGTGTGTGTGTGTGTGTGTGTGTCTGCCTAGTGCCTGTAAGTGTGTCCATATTATGTGTTTAACTATTTGTCTTTTTGTGTATATGTATGTCTGGGAACATATCTAGACTGTGTTTGTATCAATTTGGATGTATGTGTTTTATCTCAGATGTGTTCACTGGGCTCTTGAAGACTATTGCACCATTAGATTAATTGGAATTAATCAATACTTTAAAAATTTATTAATTTTATAGCTGTACTTTTCTGACATTGCTTTTTTATTTGTCTTACATACTTTTTATGTAGACGTCATTTTTCTTATGCAAAACTGCTTTTTGGGTGACTTATAGTCCTTGACTTTGTCTTTTTAGAGTAATATTCTTCCTCTGAGGATTGGAGATGTGTTTTCATTTGCTCAGGATCAATCCTTTCAGTAGTAGATTTTGTAAAAAGACATTGTTGTTTTGTTTTGTTTTTCGTTTTCATTTCCAAATAGGATCAAACTGATTTTGTGTTTTCTTTATATTAAATAGCAATTTAGGTGAATATATTTACTAGTTGATTTAAAATTTATCAAAGTTTCCATTTAACTTTATTAAAATATTTGTACTTTTAATATAATTATTTCCAAAAGTTGGGGGGTATTTTTTATTGCTTGAAAGTTTCATGTATGTGTAAAATGAATGGATGAAGTACATTCTCACTTTTTTCTGTACAATTCTTTCCTAATTTTTACCCCCCTTTTCTTCCTTCCAAATTCATGTACATCTCTTTTTACTCACAAAGACTACTTAGTGCTCCCTATATGCTCTTGAGTATAAGACCATCTACTGGAACATGGGCAGCCTCCCAATGAACAAATTGTTGAAGAAAACTACCTTGTCTTCCTAACAGTCATCAATTGCAAAAAGAATTTCAGCTATGGATGAGATATCATTAGATCCTCCCAATCCAAAATGGCATGTGTTTCTTGCATGCTCTTTATAGATACCATGTCCAGAGTTATGGTAGCACTTAAGTCCTGTGTGAAAGATCCTGATATGTCTGGCAAATAGTTCAATACAAATATCCCATTACCTATGGCTTTCACAATTTAGGAAATTTCACTTTTATTATTTCTATGAGTCACCTTTGGATTTTTAATATTCTTTATATGACAACATCAAGGTTATGTATTATTTTAAAATTAACCATAACAATTATTCCTTTTTCCTCAGCCACTGATATTGATGCAAAATTTAAGTAATAGATTTCAAACATCGTATATGTGATACAAAAGTAGAACTGTTCCCTCCCAAATTTATGTGTTAATTTTTTTAACCTAACTGAGGCCACTTAGTCTACATATATAAAGAAAATGAAAATATAGTACTGATTTTGAGATCACTGTATGACTGCATACATGACCCTCAGTGAATAAATAACAGCTTTCACATCAGACATTCACACTCTCAAAACTTTTGATTGGTTGAAATCTTGGGGTTTTATTCTCATATCTAGATTTAAGATATTTCATTTCCTCTATTAGCTGCTGACTATCCATATATTGGGCTCCTAATATTTTCCATGAAGTTCTATAATAGGTTTTCTGTTGCCCTTCTTTTTATTCTTTAGTAAATGGCCCTGAAACTCTCCTGAGGAAATGCATCTGCTTTGCACCAGAAACCTTAGAAGCAAACAACAAAACAATAGGAGTTGTAACTCCTTTTTAAAAATTATAATGTTTATTTATTACATCAAGTTACACCTCCATCATAGTGCCCTCTTTCCACCCTTCCTGGTTCCACCCTCCCACCCTCTCATCCCTCTCCCACCCATTCTACTCCTCCAATGTGGAGTGGCCCTACAAATCAGCCCCTCTCTGTTCAACAGTCATATGATGGCTCAGAGTTACCTCTTGCACTGTGGTCCTCCATGGTAGCACCCCTAGGGAAAATTGTCCCATTGGTAGGTAACAAAGTCTATGTTCCTGATCTTTTTGGTGTGTTGGTTGTAGGGTAGTTATCCTGTACTCTATGGCTAAAATCCAATTTTAAATGAGTAGATGTCATGTGCATCTTTCTGAGTCTGGGTTAGCTCACTCAGGATGAGCTTTTCTAGTTCCATCCATTAGGCTGTGAATTGCATGCATAGAAGTATTATTTGTAATAGCTAGAAACTGGAAACAACCCAGATGTCCCTCAACTGATAAAAGGATAAAAAAAATTATGGTGCATTTACACAATGGAATACTACTCAGTTATCAGTTACTCAATTTTATAGTCCTGTTAAAAGTGAATCTAATTGCATTTCCCCACATCTTTCTCAAGTATAGAGCTCAAATTACGAACAAGTTGAAGTAGTCATTCTCCACTTTGCAAACCTATGCCAACTATTTAGTGTGTCTCACACTGTTCCCGGTTTCTGACATTATTCCCCATCCCTCTATTCATCAATACATAATCAAATGTTTCTTTGCCAGCATTCATTGCGAATGGACAAGGAAGATGTAGAAATGTGTACAGTGCAATTATGCCATACCTACCTCACAGAGACGCTAACTGGAAAGGGGAACATGCATAGCGAGACATAGGCACAACCCACAATGTTCACATAGTGTATGAGAACAATCCTTAGATATGTCTTTTGGAGCCCTCTTGATTTTATCATAACACAGATATGAAGATCTACTGTGTACACTTGCCTGGGCCACATATGTTAAGTACCGTTAGGATTTTCATGTAGGAAACAGATTTGTAACAAGATCAACCATATACTCTACATGAGACACATAAAACTGAAACTCATTTTTTGTTTTCTACATTATCAGAAAGGTAACTCATAGAGAAATTGGTGTAGGAAAGACAAAGTCATTATAGGAATACACAACATATTATGAATTCTGGCACTGAGATTGAAAACTTAGTGATATATATATATATATATATATATATATATATATATATATTTTTTTTTTTTTTGGTGGTAAATTCCTTTAATACCAGAACTGAAGAAGCAGAGGCAAGTAGATCTCTACAGTTCCAGGGCAGCTTGGTCTATATACTGAGTTCTAGGCCAGCAAGGCAATGTAGTAAGACCTTGTCTCAAAAAACAATTCAAAAGTTGGGCAGTGGTGTCTTTAATCCTAGAATTTGGGAGGCAGGGGCATGTGGAGCTCTGTGAGTTCAAGTCTAGCCTGGTCTACAGAGCTATGTTCTAGGACACCCAGGGCTACACACAGAGAAACCCTGTCTTGAAACAAAACAAAACAACAGCAAAAAAACAAACAAAAAAAAACCAAAAAAAAAAAACAATCAAGAATGCAATGTAATACTCAGAACACTCTCAACATCACTGTAGGAGTTATAAACTTTGAGCACTTAGTGTTTTCAGATGACTGACTCCCATCCTAGACCCTACTTTACAAATATGTCCTTCCTATAGCAGTGAACTCCACACCTCCTGCTGTGAATACTTACTACTTCATGCTCCCCCTGTAAGAAGCAAAGTTTGAGCCAGGCTGGTGGCCCAGATCTTTAATTCCAGAGTCAGGTGGGATTAAACTTAGTGCTTTTTCTATGTAGGAATCATAACCATTTTTGTTTATTTTTCAGAGTTTTATTTAGGAAGAGAAACATGCTTTGTCTCAAGGTTTAATGGTTTAGGTATGAACAGCCTCACAAACAGAATGCCCAATTTTTAGTTATTTTTTTAAATGTACCCTTGGACAATTTTATATATGAGTACAATGTACCTTGATCACATGTACCTGTACTTTCATCTCTAATTCATCCCAAGACTCCTACTATTACATCTCTTTCAGACTTCATGTCTGTCTGTCTGTCTTTTTTTTTTTTAACTTAGTGTATCTGGTTACTGCTGTCCATATAAATGGGTGTGGGGTCATCCTGGGGCATGGACAATCTACCAGTCATCCCTCCTCTACAGAAAGTGACCCTCCCTCTACCAGCAACCATCAACTGCTAACAGCTTCACAACAAGGGTGGGGGTAAATTATACTATAAATCTCTCTTATTTATTTGTCTTCTTTCCTTCCTTAATCTTTATTTATTTTTAAAATGATTTCATTTTTATTAGTTTGATGGGCATTGGTGTTTCGTCTGAATGTGTCTCTACGAGGTGTCAGATCTCCTGCCAATGGAATTACAGTTTGAAGCTGCCCTCTGGGTGCTGGGACTTGAACCTGGGTCCTCCAGAAAAATAGCCAGTATTCTAAACTGCTGAGCTATTTAACCAGTCCCCTAATCTTCTCTCCTTTTCCTTTAATACTCAATTTACTTTTCAACTTGGATTTGAAAATATGCTAATTAATCTAAATTTTAGTTAGAAACTTTCAAATTTCTCAAAAATATTAATCTCGTTTTGTTCTATATTTATTCTCAATATATAAGTAATTCATTTATAAAAGTAAGCTTCTTTTAAAACTTCTTTGATGATCATGCATTTAATAAAGGCCATGAAATATAAATTATAAATGTTTTTCTTGTTATTTCTAATTTTTAATATAGTTCAGAAAAAAATTTACTTAAATGACAAACATAATCGCCTAGAAAAAAAGCTTACATTCCTTATTTCATTACTATTTAGAAAACAAGGCCTATTTTCAGCACCTGCGTCCTTCCAAATATGCAGAATTTGCAAACACCACCAGAGATAAATTAAGGTTTCTTTTAACAACATCCCATAACATTCAAATTCTCTGAAATCTAAGTCTTATTTTGAACATATGAAATTATTTTGGCAGAGAATTTCTGCACTCCTGTTTAAAGAAATATGTCAAATATTTCATCATCAAACACGTATATTTAATGGGTTCATATTTTGTGTGATAATAATAAGCTTGTTCAAATTACTCTGTCAGTAAAATCCCTGAAAATTTTAGTGTACTTTATTTTCATGAAAGTACTGCCTCACTTTGGATTATTCTCCTCAGTCTTCATTTTTCCTATGCTTTTATGACTATCTCTAACAATAAGAAGACAATTTCTGTTGTACTGGGTCAATATTGACTAAATTTTATGAACTTGTGTCCTGAAGTTGACATGCGTAAGTAAAGTAAAAATTTGCTGAATATATGCGGGCTGGATGAATGAGAAATGTAAGACCAACTTTCAGTGTCAACAACATGGTTGATAAAAGAGATAACATTTACATTTGCATAAGATCTTAGCTGCTGTCTACAAACACAACTTACAAACACACACACACAAAGTAGTGGGTATGCTTCAGAAACTCCTCGGCTTTGCTATGAATAATGAAACAACAACAAAAAAAAGATTTTAAAATGCATTTCGCTTGAATTTTGTATAAATAGTGGCAGAAATGTACTACTAGATGGTAGCTTGAAATCTTAGGGACACTGGAATAATCACCAGTGATACAAAAGATCAAAGAAGCAAAAGACACAGAGCAGCCAGTAATTTATGTGGAATGAATGCCATCCCTGAGGGTAGGATGGATTCACCTGAAGGTACTGTGCCTTTTAATTATTAAAGATAGTTGGTTTTTTTAAATAAAGCAAGAAATTTTGGATCAGATGAGAAACGGAAAGTTATGAAGTAGGATCTGGAGGACTCCACTGCACTTGTTAAGTAAGTAAGTATTACATAATAGTGGAATCTAAGTGTAAATGAATGCAACTGTTCACAATCCGGCAGAAGAACAAGTTTTTTGAGTGAACTGTTTGAAAAAAAATGATGAATGGAAATAAAGGAATTTAGTCACTCAGGAGAGAATAAATTCAATATGTTATTCTTATATTTACAATATACAGAGAATCAATATCAACTGAGTCCTAAATTTGTATGCAAAAGAGGAAGTAAAAGCGTGTGTTAAACAAAAATTTCAGATATGCCTCCCATGGACACCCATAAAGGCCAACTGTCATTGAAAAGACAAATGAATGGTTTAAATATATACTTTTAGATGCCATGCCTCAAAAAGTAAAGTGCTTGTTGTGCACATATGAGGACATATGTTCAGATATTTAGTACCACATAAAACAAAACAACAGCAACAAAAAAAAAACAAACAAACCAAACAACACCAAACCAATAAATAAATAAACAAACAAACAAACAAATAAATAAATAAATGAATGAATGAATGAATGAATAAATGAATGAATGAATAAATAAATAAATAAAACCACTCATGCTTTTGTAACATCAGTGCTAGCACAGGACTGGTGGATCCTGGGGTTTCACTGGAAGCCAGTCTAGCTGAAAGAGGAAGTTGCAAACAAATCAGAATAAGAACATGTTTCCAAAAGAAGAAGCAGAGTAATCTAGGAAAGCACCAGACACTACCATCTGGTTATGACATTTATATTCATGGCCATGTGCACTCGCACATACATAATTAAACTCACACAAGAATATTCTTAGATCAACACATCAGCATACATGTATTTTAAGCAAAAGTTTTTAAATGAACCATTGGGGGTAGTTGTCATTGTCATAAATAGCAACCAAGATGTTTCTGACAATCAAAATATCAATTGAAAAGTGACCTAGTGAAGTTATTACAATGAAAAGACAATTAACATGTTAACTTCACTAATTTATTGTTTGATTAAATTATATGAATCATATCTATGATGCTAACCCTTATACCACAGATACACTATAATTACAATATTTATCTCCTGATAGATCTGGTGATGTATTTCAATATTTTAAAAAATCATCCCTTTAAGGGAAATGTCAGTTTAAAAACATAAAAAAAACTCACTTTAATATGGTATTTTAAATTACTTTTTAAAATAGTACATATAGTTTTTTGCTTAAATAAAACTATCCAGTAAACTGATAAATCACTAATATAGGTGTATATATATAATAATGTATATACTCATATATGTGTATATATCAGTTTATAATTTCTTAAACATAGAAACAAACCATGAATTATCTTCAGGATGTAGAAATTATTTTTCTATATTTTAAAATGCATATTTGTCAAAAAATATTCTAATTTTACCAAAAGAGTAAATGATTGTCAAGAGACAATATTTTAATAAGTTTTGTTGATATGCTAGTATATAGTTCGCTGATTTATTTATTTACTTTTATTGTATAAGAGAATAAGGAAAAAAGAAAGATATTTCCTTTGTAACATGGTAATAATTTATTGAGATATATTTAGTAAGCTTGTCAGAAAATAATTTGTAAGTTCCTATCTGCTTCTGTATACTTTAAATATTCAACCTCTTATCATTTGTAAGTATATTTTATTTCTATATGTGGGAAGGAAAAATTAGTATTATATAATTACTCACAGTAAAACACTATATTTTTGCCTTATGAAAATATGTGATTGAGTCCCCAACAAAGTTTCATGACAGTTTATGTACCCTGTATGTAGAAAAGGAACACATATCTCAATACGAGACCTCTTTGGAAGGACACTACTGTTTTCCAAGACACTTCTAGTCTCAATCAACTACTATTGTATAATATTAAATATTATAAATTAAAATGTTCAAACTGTCTTATTATTTAAAAGTATTTTTTCTCTATGTCTTAGACTCTCCCAAAATGAAGATACTCATATGCAAGTAAGTATATCTGTGCCCTTTTAAACATCCATTATACATTTAGCATCACAAATTTCATTTTGTATATGTAATTCTAATGATTTGCTGGATATTATGGATATGATCAGATCTCTCTGCCTTCATAATTAAGTGGGACCAAAACATATAAATTTATTCCATAGTCAGTCAGACATACTGTAACTTGATTTCCTCTCCAAGTTTGAGACACTGTTCTTCATTATAGTTTGCTGTTATCAATCTTATTCCTTTCTAGAATGTAATCAAATCATTGAGTCAAAAAGTTTCCCATCTCTTTACTTCTTTTACCTCTTCTAAGAGTTAGAGTTTGAAATGATTACAACCACCTTACTGGAGGGATAGAAACTGTCATCAATCTCCTTGTTCCTCTCAGGAAAATGTCCCCTTTCCAAATTCACATATCTTGATTTAACTACTTCTTCCAACATACAAGTCTCTCCTACTCTGACTTTTTTCCTATTTTTATGTAAGTCAAATCCCATTGTTGCTAAGATACTATATCACTCCCAAATTGTGTGAATGGCTGCTATTTCCTTTGACAGTGTTATGGTCAATCATTTGCACTGTTTATTGGCACTCTCTTTTCCAGATCTGCCCTCATCCCACATAATTCAGGCACGACCAGTGCATAGTTTTAGGTACAGTTCACAGAAACACCAAAAGACAGCAAGATGCATGATTGACCCTCACTTTATTTTAATAATGTCTCTCTCTCTTGAGCTTTGCTTTATCCTTACTGAACTCTCTAAAATCAACCGTTTTACTGTATAGAAAATAATTTTCATTTGCATATCCACAACTAAAAAGTAGATATTTTTCTCTTTTGTCATCTTCTGTCTTTAAACATTTTTCATAGTTAAAAAATAGCTTAGGTATACATTAATATATTCCATTTAATCTAGCCAGAAATACCAAATGCTTTTTTTTCAATATTTTTCTTCTTTGATGAGAGAGATGGAAGACATCTCTCCTTTGGCTTTTGTGTTGACTCCTCAGTCTAAAAAGTGGGATTTTCATTTTTTGGATCATGTAATATTGGTTCATAGATGATTGTCAAATAACATCTTTTTCGATATTTATTTATTAATTCAGGTTACATCTTGATCACAGCCCCCTCCCTCTTCCTCTCCCATTTCCACTCTCCCACCATCTACAACCTCTCCCACCTATCCTATTCCTCCTATGTGGGGGAGACCACATATCCGCCCCCCTTAGTTCATCAGTCACATGAGTGCTAAGAGCTTCCTCTTGCTTTGAGGCCCAATGTGACAACTAAGTTAAGGTAAAGTGCCCCACTAAAAGGTAACCAAATCCATGACTAACACTGCCCCAACTCTTGCTAAGGGATCTGTTTGAGGACAAAGTTGCCTATCATCTATATTTTCATAGAGGGCTCTAGATCTAGTCTAAGCTTTTGACTTTTTTTTTTTTGGTTAGCATTTCAGTCTCTCTAAGCCTCTAGAGATCTAGATTGGTTGGTTATGTTGATCTTCATGTGTTGATCTTGCCACATTGGGGTATCTATATTCCTCCTCCCTCTCTTATATAGGGCTCCCAGTGCTCCATGTAATGTTTGACTGTGTGTCTCAGCCTTTGCTTTGTTCTGATGCTGGGTAGAATTTCTCGTAGGATAGTTATACTAGGTTCCTGTTTGTCTGAGTCTGTGAGTTGTAGGATTGTTATCCTGTACAAGATGTCTAGAGTAATCAGTGTATGCCAGCCTCATTTCTTTGTAGGGCAAGGCAGGGAATGAAAACAGTGTAAAGCCTTTCGTTATGATGTACAGTTAAGAAAGCTCAAGTCATTTCACACGCATAGGGGTTCATATGCAAAGTTTACTAAATTTTAAGATTGACAACTGATCAAATTTGTTTAGAACATGTCTTGTTACTTCAATTTTATGCCAGATTAGGATGTCAGTGGGATGGTGACAAGGAATAAATCTTGACCATATTAAAAAGATGTCTAAATCTTGAATCCTAATTTCTTCAACAATCTATCTCTTGATTACTTATTAGAATATTAGTTTAGATTTTTGATTCCTGTACTTAGTAAATTCACCAATGTAAAAATTATGATTGAATCATGAACTTCAGATAAGAACCACTTTAGTTTAATATTGAGTAATTTAAAATTCTCAGTTATGACAAGGCACACAAATCCTAGAGTGTACTGGTTATGATTTAAAATTTGGGTGATCTCTCTCCAGGGCTCTTCAAGATGAAGGAAATTTTAGCTGGAAGACAAGGCCAGGAATTCAATAACATCCAATGTACTACTAACATATTTTGGCATCCAGCAAAAATCTTTTACATTTTCCATTAAAGAATTTTCTTAGAAATATTATCTTCCCATGAGTTATTTTCTTTTCTCGGTTATCATGTGGATTTCCCATTGGTAATAGAGTAATATGCTCTATTAGGTTTGTTAACTTATTTAAATTTAGCATTTTTTCCCATTTTGAATTATATCCTTTGTATATTATCCTTTTCTTTTTTTTTTTTTTTTCCTGAGGCTCCAACTGTCTTTTCTATGGAATAGTTTATTTTTCTTCTTATTTGCTTATATTTTCATGTGGTTCTATTTGTTGGCTGGGAGCCCAGATTTACAAAATCTTTGTTCATTCTGCACATAATGTTCCAGATCTCTTTTGAATATTTAAATTAATAACATGCTCATCACATTACTACAGCTGTGTGTTCTCTGTAGAATCCAGCACATTTTGTTTACTGCTTATAGTCCTTATCTCTGAAGGAGGGTACAGTCTAGTTAGTTTCTAAGCATCTATTTATTGGTATTTTTACCAAATCAGTCATGTTTTTAGGTTTCTTAACTATAAGGAATAAAATGGATGAGTTCCTCAAAATTCATTTGATAGCAAATTCACACATAATCCATATCCTATCATGTTCTTCTCATAGGATACCTTCCTTATATATCTCTCCTAAATGAAGATTGTGAATACAAGAAATCCTACCTTACTGAGGAAGGAACAATGAGCTGTGCACTGAACCAGAATCAGAGGGTTTGTATAGAACACTCACTGTTTTATGAATACTTGCAGAGCTGAGGGGAAGAGAGCTGGCCACTGTGATCCTATAGAAAGTATGGATAACAATTAAAATACATTCTCAAATCATGTTTATCCTTATAAGTTAACATTAACCAGAATTTGATTTGGCATATAAATTTCATGTACTGAGATGCTGACCTCCTTAATCTAAATATTTTGATTTAATTCTCTATAACTCAGTTATGATAACCTTTTTAATTTTTTTTCATGTATGCTGTCACAGTTTGCACACTTGTTCTCAGGCTTCGGGCATAGTTTGAAAGACCACAGAACATTTTGAAGATGGCCGCTTTCTCACTAGGGGCATGCCTTGAAGTTTTATATCTTCAACCTACTTCCTGTCTATTGTCTGTTTTTGACTCCATATACATACGACTATCCATTTCCTTCTTTTGCTGCCACATCATCTGAAGGATTGGGCAATGGTTCCCCAAAATTGTAACAGGAAATATCATCTTCCTTCCTGATATTGACTCTTATAATGTGTTTGGTCAAAGCAACAGGAGATATAATATATGCATATACACATAAAATGGTATTTTAACAAATGGATGATGTTCCTTATTGATATTTTATTATAATAATTGGTGTAATGAATTTGCAAAGAAATTATATTTATCTAGACTCTGTCAGTCCATATTTGTTTAATTAGATGAATTCATTTTTCCAAACATTTCATGTCAGTTGTATTACATGCTTATTATATACATTCTTCCACTGAAATATAGTACAACTATTAAATATTCACCACAGTTCACTCAAAACATAAGAAAAAATAAATAATTAGTCTGGCTTCACTGAGAACTTTCATTGATGATTTACATGTTATTTTTAAATGGTGTACAGACCTAAACCACAAATTCACAAAAGAGGAATTTCTGATGGCTGAGAGACATGAAGAAATGCTCAATATCCTTAGTCGTCAGAGAAAAGCAACTCAGGACAACTCTGAGATTCCATCTCACAGCTGTCAGAATGACTAAGATCACTCAAATGACAACACATGCTGGCGAGGATGTGGAGAAAGGGCAACACTCTTCTCTTGCTGGTGGGAGTGCATACTTGTATAACCACTATGGATATCTGGCAATGTCTTAGAAAACTGAGCATAGTTCTGCCTCAAGACCCAGCCATAGCACTCCTGGGTATACATCCAGAAGATTCTCCACCAAACCACTAGGACATCGCCTCAACTATGTTCATAGTAGCTCTATCTGAGAGGGACCAGGAGGGAAGGAGGAAGGGGGTGGTGACTGAGATGTAACTTGAATTAATAAATAAACATATCTATAACACTCATTGAGATCTAGAAAGACAATTCAGTAGGTAAAATCACTTCCCATCAAGCCTGATAATAAGGGTTGAAACCTCCCTTGAGATGGCCCCAATAGAAAAATATATGAATTCTTTTAGACATAGACAATAAAAATAGCAAACAGTAGTAAGAGAACGATAATAGATAAATAGAAAATTGTAATAAAATTCACTAACAGGAAAATGAGGCAAAAACAAAAAAATCCTTCAAAAACCCACAGGAATAAAAAATACTGCCCCTGTCTGAAATGTTCTCTGTAAGTGGCCATCAAAGCAGAGCCCAACAAATTTTTTTGGGATGTACTTATCCTGTTAAGCAAAAGAGTGAGTTATTTAATACAAAAGGGCCATTGACATTTTTTTTATATACAGAATAACTCTATCCTACAAATTTTGAGGGCATCATTATATAATTAGAAATGAATTGTACAACTGGGTAAGCTATTATAAAGTACCAATTTCAAACTTCAGTGAGTTTAAGTCCCCCTAGTGGAAATTGATGAAGATTCTGCAAAATGCCTAAAACTCAAAACACTTTCAAGTGAATTTATAAAAATCTTTTCATTTCTCACGTTTTTGTAATAGATCTAAAAATTAAGCATCACTTGCATAGATTACAAAGTCAAGTTGGAAGGAAAGATTTGTTTTTTATTTCCAGATTGATGATTGCTGGTCATCATTAATGTATTCAGCATTTTTTAACAGCAAATTGAGATAATATATTCTGTAGTAAACTCCAATTTATTAATTAAAAAGTAGTTCAGCAGTGTTGTAAAAAACTAAAATTATACTAATATATAACCTTATAAAGAATTGATGCTACTACTTTTTTTCTTTTCTTTTTTTATTTCTTCAAGTTACATCTCAATCGCAGTCCACTCTCTATTCCCCCTCCAGTCCCACCCTCCCACCCTCAACCCCCCATCCTCTTCCCTTTTTTTTTCTTTTAAATTTAAGGTATATCTTATCTCCCCCTACAGTTTCCCCTTTCAGACCAACAAATGGCTCTTTCTAATAATAAATACAATAAAAAACAACAGAGGTAATTAGGCCACAGTTATGAGGGTTATATGGCTTAGCGTACATTCCCAATGTCCAGTCCATATGTATTTGGTACCTGATTTTAACATTCTACTATCTAACCATCTCCATGAGTTTAAAGTTCTATATCTGACTCAACATTCATACTAACTTGCAACACAATTTTAAAAGTATCTTCTTAGATCTATAACACACTTTTGGCTCCTAAGCACTTAAAATTTAATTATGAGACTCTAGCTATCTGTTCTTCAACCACCTCAGAGACCTGAGAGGGATAAATATATCTGATTTTATAGGAAGTACAGGGCCTGCAGCTTCCAAAACTAAGAAATGACATACCAGTGGCTGCCTGGACAGTTCCCATTTTCTCTCCATACATTACAGCATCGATCTTCAGTCATTTGGTCCCGTTTCTCTGACAGACATTGATTGTAGAGCAGGAATTATGAAGGACTTACCTACCCTCTCTTGGCAGAGCTAGGCTGTAGATTTACCTGCTTCCAGGTTTTGTCCTTTTTGGACAGCATTCTGTCTACAGTTGGAGCAAGGGGCTTTTCCTACCAAGAGATAGGCTTGTGACTAATTCAATCATCTCCCACTGGAGATTCTTAGATGCTCATCTTCTACTTGGAGGAGAATAGGGGGTGCTGTCAGGAGTTGATATGTCTTGATATAAAAAAATCTAAAGTTACGAAAACATCTTTGAATGCCATATTCTGCAGATCTCTTGAGGTTTTTATGGTACTGCTTCGTAGACCCTCAATGAATGAAGAGGCTCTTGGCCCTCATACGACCTCTCAACGGAGATGAGGGACTGTTATATAAGGACACCCCACCCCAGAGAAATAAGATGGAAGAGTTAGGAGGTAAAGAAAAAAAATGAAATGGGATGTTTCGGCCTTTTACTACTAATTGTTATAAATTGTTTAGGATAATTAAGAAATGCAAAGTAATGGTTATGCAAGCCGGTCATTCTGTTAGGTACTATGACAGCCTATTATAGTTAATTTCTAAGCTAATCAGAAATAAACCTGCTATGAGACAAGCAACATCTGCTTACCCTAATATAAGAGATAGATAGGGCCTCTTCAAAAACCTCAAGGGATGCTACTACTTAATGAGTAATAGTAATGGCATATTATTTTAGTGAAAGAATCAAATGTACAAGAGTTTGCTTCCCCAAACATGAACACCAAGGCTTGAATGTTTCAATATAGTTATCAAAACTATAATTGTTACTAAAGTATTTGTCTTATGTGTCTTCTTGCATATATATAACACTATACTCGAGAGAGAGAGAAAGAGAGAGAGAGAGAGAGCAAATGTGTGGCCTTTGCTTGCAGAATGACTAGAAAAAGAAGGCATTTCGGAACTTATTTTTATAATTATTTTTACTGTCATAAATGATCTATATGTTTCTTTACTTTGTGAACTTAAATTCTCAGGCAAGTACTCCTGAATAGAATATAAGCTAAAGATATTTATTTGGAATAACAACCACAATGATGCACACATAGCAATGTTTTGTTGAAAAATAGAAAAAAAGAAAAACTTCAGTATGTAATTAGCATTAAATTACAGTGATTAGGTTTTGACCAAGTTCCATCCAAGCTATTTTTTGGTTATGTTTAGAAGCTGTATCAAGTTTTCTTGGAAGCTGTCTTTATTCCAAGAATCTTCAGTCTTGTTCTATTTCTCTTCTTCCCTTTTGGTTTCTTTCTCTTTTTTTCCTCCTTTGTAGCTATCATTTTGTCAACTGTGATATAGTTTGCTTCTGATCTACTTCTATGAGCTATATTGAAGCAAAGTCATGTCACATCAATGCATCTTACAAGGATGAGAAGACACGTATTTTTAGATTTTAAAAATTAGAATGAAAACTTTAGTGTCAAAATGTGTTCTATTGTTTTGTCAGAGTTGAAATGTGGTACATAGAGCTACATTCCATGAAGCAAAAAAGCCAACCCCAGAATCAAATAATAGTCACAGGGCACTATAATAGTCTATATTTCTGACATAGTTGAGGGAGATCACATTTTATAGATTTGTGTTATATAGCCAATCAAATTTGTAAGTATGAAATTCAATTTACATCTAGTTTTAATTATAACTAAATAGACATGAGAAATGCAAGACGACTCTGAGATTCCATCTCACACCTGTCAAATGGCTAAGATGAAAAGTTCAAATGATAGCACATGTTGGCAAGGTTGTGGAGAAAGGGGAACACTCCTCCATTGCTGATAGGAGTGAAAGCTTGTACAACCACGATGGAAATCCATCTGGCGATATCTTAGAAAACTTGGAATAGCTCCACCTCAAGACCCAGCCATGCCACTTCTGGGTATACATCCAAATTTTTCCTCACCAAATCACAAGGAAGTTTCCTCATCTATGTGCATAGCAGCCTTATTTGTAATAATTAGAAAATGGAAACAACCTAGATGTCCTTCTGCCAAGGAATGGATAAAAAAACAACGAACAAACAAACAAACAAAAACCCTGTGGTACAACTACACAATGGAATACTACTCAGATATCAGAAACAATGAAATCATGCAATTTGCAGCCAAATGGATGGAACTAGAGAAGCTCATCCTGAGTGAGCTAACCCAGACTCAGAAGGATGCACATGGCATCTATTCACTTATAATCGGATTTTAGCCATATAGTACAGGATAACTATACTACAACCAATGCACCAAAGGGAACAGGAAAATATACTTTGTTTCCTATCAGTGAGGCACTTTGCCCTAGTGGTGCTGCTGTGTAGGCCCCCAGTGTATGAGGAGGCTCTTGTCATCATCTGACTGCTGAACTGTGTGTGTGGGGGGGACTGTTATGTAGGGACACTCCACTCCAGAGGAGTGGGATGGAAGGGATAGGGGGTAGAATTTGGGAGGGTGGGACTGGGAGAGGTGGAAAGAGGACACTGTGATGGAGATGTAACCTGAAGTAATAAATATTTTAAAAAGCTTTAAAAAAAGAAAGTTTACATTATAATTCCTGTTAATTCTAATATTAATCAGTAAGTTTGTTCTAATTCACCAAAACTTGAGGATTTACATAAAATCTTTCCTATACTACTTAATAGTTTAATATATCTAGTTTTCTAATTATACGTGCACACATATGCATATATATGTATGCCGTATCACCATGTATATATTTGTATGTTATTTTAATACTTATCAATCATAATACAGATTAATATATATTATCTATATATCATAAAACATATATATTTGTGTAACTTTTCAATTGATACTCTACCATTTTATGAGTTTAGCCACATTTTGTCACTCACTATTTTCTCTCCTTCAATTTTGTCTTTCAATAATACTTCATGATAATATTATAGGAAAAGTATTTTTGGAATCTGTTCATTGTTCATTTCCTCATTTGTGATAATATATTTAGATATATAATGAATATAAACAGAGCCCTGCCATTTTGTAAATACTACTCTATATTCTTCTGAATTCTCCTTTTTTCTTGATGCAAAACTACAATGTACTACATATAATATCTGTATTTTACTTTGTTTATTCTTATCATTTGGTTTTGGTTTATTTTTTCTGTTTTGTTCTATTGTATGCTGTTCTGTTCTGTTCCATTCCATTTGTTTTATTTGGTGTGATTTAGTTTGGTTTGGTTTCCAGTATATTCTGCAGCCCAATATAGCTTTGTGGCCTTAAACACCATGTAACACAGGTGAGTCTTGAATTCATGATGAGTATCCTGATCCAGATAATTGCTCTTATTTCACATTAACTCTAAATTCTCTTTTCATACTCATAACTGCTAAAGTCTACTCCTAACAGTGTCAGCTGTTTACTTATCTAAATACCTCTACACAATATCCCTCATATTTATGTACATCTACACAATATCCCTCATTTATCTAGAAATTGTTCAATCTATGTTTCTCATTGTGAGTTAATATAAACTTGGCTTGGATCCTCAAAGAAGACACATAATAAAGCATACTCTCTCCTCCTTTTCTACCATGTGAATATTTAGTACAACATGGGCATCTATAAACCAAGGTTCACGGCTTAAGCAGAAGCCATACCTGAAGTATAACTGATCTTAAACCTCCCAGCTCCCAGAATCTTGAGAAGGAAACTTGTTTACTTCTGTTCAAAGCTTCCCACCCATCTTAATTTTTTATATCACTACAAACTCATTAGAATAACTACTAAAATAAACTTAAAATGAAACTAGTATGTTGAGGAAAAGAAAACTCTTGTCTACATAGGAAGTAACCAATCAATAGCAAAAACAAAAAAAAAAAACAAAAAAACAAAACAAAAAAACAGAGGAAATAATATTGAAGAACCAAAAACTATAGAAAGAGCCCTAATGAGAAATGCAGCTCAAGACAACTCTGAGATTCCATCTCACACCTGTCAGAATGGCTAATATCAAAATCACAAATGACAGAACATGCTGGTAAGGTTGTGGGGAAAGAGAAACACTCCTCCATTGCTGGTGGGAGTGCAGGCTTGTACAACCACCATGGAAATCAGTCTGGTGATATCTTAGAAAACTTGGAATAGCTCTACCTCGAGACCCAGCCATGCCACTTCTGGGTGTACGTCCAAATGATTCCTCACCAAACCACAAGGACATTTCCTTATCTATGTTAATAAAAATCATTAAACTAGAAATGAAAGATGGTGCCTTAAAGCACAGAAACAATGAATATTAAGAAAACAACATTTTAATAGAACTTTTAGTGTGCAATATGTTGTAAGATGTCAGGACACAAGAAGAGCCCATGGAAAACTGCCTCAGTAGGCTCAAAAAAATACATGATAGAAATGACTTTTAAGGGACTGAAATAAAGCATACAAGGCATTTAAATGGGGACAAGGGTAAGATCACAATCAGTTTCTTCTAATAAAACGGACCATTGGATACTTTATTTCCCTATTTAAGCTACTTTCCAGAAGTTACACTGTCCTCAAGATTAGTTTCATATTTAAGAATACAACTAATCATGGAGATATTACCATATAAATTAGGAATGTCAAGAATATTTAAGAAGTAATACTGTTTAAGTTATTCACAGATAACACAGATACATAAGAAATTGTTTATATCAATGGATTGAACAATTTACTCAAAGCAGAGATTTCCCACAAAATATACAATGTTTCAGAGGACACCGAGAAAGACAAACAACATTCAGACCAACAACTATCAATCTATATACAAACCCAATTTGTATATAAACAAATCTAAGAACAGATATTTTTTACTGATAAATTCAGAACTCAAGCAGAAATTAACTCTACAGGACACTAGTAAATTGGAAAAAGACTAATATTTTCCTATTGTAATTTTAAGTTAGTTACTGAAAAATAAACATAATATTGTATTATAAACACTATAATTCCAACATGTTGTGAAATCAAGTCCTGCATGAAGAGTGTATGCAATGAGTTGAAAAATCTCAACAAAATCCAATATCCTTCTTAGTGATCTAAAACATGATGCTTCTTTTTTCTTCTAACATAAGAAAATTATTAGATTCATCCTTCACTACTCTTTTCAATCTTATATGAGAAATATGTGCTCATGAAGTAAATGAGAAAAGCAAATGAATATGAAATGTGTCATGAGTCATGAAGTATCAGGTTTTTTACTTCACAGATAAAATTGTTTTCTGTGAATAAAAACTAACAGAAACTATTGAAAATTAATATGCTACATAATTTGTTTAGTAATATACAGTGAATTAATTCAGTTTATCTATGCAGCTTCAAATAATATCAGAAAGCTAAATAAATTTATTTCTATGCTGAGCAAAATAAAAATGAATCATTAAAGGATATATATGAAAAAGCTCAAATTCACTCCTGCCAGGGAAGCAGAGGAACTCACTACAGATCTTCACATGTCTCTGTGCTCCTCCAAACCCAATCTCCGAGTTTTATCACATACCTGTAGCAGAACTTTTGCTGTACTCTCTCTTTCCCCTGCCTTCAACTCCAGTGGTCCACACAAAATCCTCTCCCTGCCACTTATTGCTTTATCCCAGCACCAGACTCCATCAAGCATTCCATGGGACACCACAGAGTGCTTTGGCTAGGAAAGCAAGGGGGCTACCAACATATTTGTACCTCTCCGTCTATTCCTCCAAGTCCAATTCTTTAGTAAATCCCCACCTCTGCAGAAGTCCTTGTGTTGTTGTCTCTCATTTGCTGCTCCTGTTCCCAGGGGACTAAGCATATCCTAGTGGAAAAACCTGCATTTCTTTCTTCAGTGACTCCTCTAAGAAACATCTCCAGCCCATAACTGGGTCAACTCTCAATGCTCAGAAGCATGTTATACATAAAAATCACAGTATTTATATGTCAGGACCCCAGAAGAATTTCCTGCCAGGCATCAGACACCACATTCTTAGTTCTAAGGATCTGAAAGAAAGCAGAATCCAAGGGGGAAAAAAGCATTCATCCAACAAGGAGAAGACCAGATATCCACTTCTAGAACAATGTTCCTCATTTCAAATGAATAAACATCAGAATATAAATACAATCAATAACAGCCATTACAATATAACTCCACTAGAGCCCAGAAACCCTTGTAACACCCTTCCCCTGACTGATTCCTTTATGCCACACACCAGGTCCAGCTGGCATTTCCTGGGAAAACAGGCCACTCAGGCCAGCATGTATGCCAAGGGCAGAAGCATTTTAAAAGATGTTCAGTATCCTTAGCCATCAAAGAAACACAAATACAAACTGCTGAGATTTCATCTAGCATCCATCAGAATGGTGACGATCAATAAAGGAAGTGCCAGCTCCTGCTGATGAGGATGTAGTATAAGGAGAACACTCATTGATTGCAGGTAGGACTGCAAGCTTGCTCAGACATTGTGGAAATAAGTGTGGCTGTTCTTCAGGAAGATGGGAACCTATCTCCTTCAAAATCATGCAATACTACTGTTTATTACTGTGGTGATAAAACACTATGATATAAGGAACTTGGGGAGTAAGGCTTTATTTGCTTTACACTTCCATATCACTGTCTATCCTCAAAGGATGTGAGGACTGAAAGTCAAACAGGACAGGAACCAGGAGGCAGGTGCTGATTCAGAGTCTGTGGAGGGATGCTGTTTACCTACTTGTTCATCATAGCTTGTTAGTCTGTTTTACTATATAGAACCAACAACTACCAACCCAGGGATGCCACCATCCACAATGGGTGGAACCCTCTCCAATCAATTAATAATTAAGAAAAATTGTTTGTGGATGTGAAAAACCATTACTAAGGCATTTTCTCAAATGAGTTTCCTTCCTTTAATATGACTCTAATGTGTCAAGTTTACATAAAACTAGCCAGGGAAGCCATTTTTCAACATACCCAAAAGATACTTCATTGTTCTACATATACATTCATTCAACTGTATTCATTGCTTCTGCTCTACTCATAACATCAAGAAATTGGAAACAATATAGATTCCTTCAGCATAAGAATGGATAAAGGAAATGTAATACATTTACACAATGGACTATTTCTCATCTGCTAAAGATAATGAAATCATGAAATTCACAGGCAAATAGGTGGACTAGAAAAATAAAACAATCTCCAGTGAGGTAATCCAGAGCTAGAAAGACAAATATGACATGTATTCATTTATATGAGGATATTAACAGTTAAGTCCAAGATAACCAAACTAAAATCCACAGAACCACAGAGTTTAGTTTTAGAGTTAAATGTATGGGGTGATGGCAGAAATATCACAATATGAAAGGAAAATCATATGATTTTTAAAATTGGATGGTAGGAAATAGAAAGCTATAGATGGAGCAAAAGGTTAAAGTAGGAAAGAGAAAGAATGAGAGAAGAGAAAGATGAGGGAGAGAGTATGAGGAGTATGTCTGAAATTAAGGGCCATTTGATGGGTAGCATAGAAACAGTAAATTAGAAGCTTCCAAATGATGTGCATATATGAATGCAATCTAAACGAAATTGCCAAATAATGGAGAGTGCAGGAGGCCTTGTCACCAAAGGAAGCTTCCAGTACTGGGCCTGGGTTATATTTAATTGAGTTTCTAGCCATAGATATCCCCATAGGAATCCCTAAACAACCAAGGCTGTTGCCGATTTTATAGGCTGTTCTTGACAGACTAGCAGGAAGGCCCCATTTCTGACAAAAACAACTATACAACTCATTTAACATGGAGAAGTAGTAAATCTGGTGCCTACATAATACCTTCAATTCTACTTTCTAGCATGTTTGGTACAGAAAGTTATTCTAAACTGATACCAAAAGAAAAAAGTAAACCAATCCAGCCACACAATCTTTGATATACAATACTGTCCTAACTGCGAGATATGCTAGGGCAATGGTGTCACCAAAGTTGTGAGAGTAACGAACAATTATCCAATTTGTCTTAAGGTACACTCCATGAATTAGAACTCATACTGATACTACTTAGGTGACAAAGAATCATAAACCACATAGTCTAGGAACCAATAAAGGAAATTCTACTGATCTAAAAATAAAAGTAGCAGTGAAATGTCTTCTTTACCCCCAACATTTATTTACTTCTTCAAGTCCTATCTCAATCACATTCCCCTCCTTCCTCCCTCTCCTGGTCCCACCCACCTGCACTCTCCCCCTCACCTTCCTATGTGCTTTAAAAAAAAAAATTAGGTGTATCTCCACCCCTAACAGCTCCCCCCTTTAGTCCAATAAAAGGCACTTTTTCTTATAACAATAGATACAATACAAAACAACAAGAAGAATTAGGCAACAATTATGAAAATTATAAGGTATAAGAAAGATTCCCAATGTCCAGTCCAAACATATTTGGCAACTGATAATAATATCTTATTATCTATCTATCTCGAAGAGTTTAAAGTTCTATACCTAACTCTGTTTCCATCCTAACTTGAATTACCAACTTAAATATATCTTCTTAGATCTAGAACATCCTTTTAATTCATAAACAAGTTTAAACTTAACTGCGAAACTCTATCTAGGCTTCAACAACATCAGAGACCCAAGAAGGATGAATATATCTCAATAAACAGTAAGTGCAGAGCAAGCAGCTTCCAAAATTAAGAAATGACAGACATCTGGCTGCCTGAACAGTTCCCAATTTCTCTCTATAACATTGGAGCATCTATCTTCAGCCTTTTGGCCCAGTATCTCTGACAGACATTGTAAAGTAGGAGTTATGAAGGACTTGCCTATCCTGTCTTGGCAGAGCTAGGCTGTCGACTTACCTGCTTCCAAGTTTCAGACAACATTTTGTCTACAGTTGAAGCAAGGGAATTCTTATGCCTAGCGACAAGCTTGCCACTAATGCAGCCATATCCAAATGGAGATTATTTGATGTTCATCATCTACTTGGAGTAGAATGGGGGGGGGGTGTTATCAGGAGCTGACATATATCACAAATGTTTTCTAAGTTAATCAGAAATAAACTTGTTAAGAGACAAGTAACATTTGCTTATCCAAATATACAGAGATTGATAAGTGGTCTTCAAAAACCTCAAGAGATCTGTAGAATATGGCATTCAAAGAAGTTCTCTTAGCTCTCTTAAGTCTCTTAAAATATCTTAAGATTTTTTGATAATGAAATGACTCTTAATGACATCTGCTCTACTCATAAACCAATATCTTACCCAACCATCATCAGAAAACCCTCTTCCTGGAGCAGATGTAAACAAATTCAGAGACCCACAACCATATCTTATACACAGCTAGAGATATTGAAATACTCATCTTATAAAGACATGAATACTATTTTTTTTTATCAAACGTCTCCCTCAGAGACAACACAAGAGGAAGAAGAAAGAGTGTAAGAGCCAGAAGAAGTGGAGAATACCCCCTTAATCAACATGATCAAAGGTAATATTAATGAACAGTACTGTACCAGGTCCTCTGCATATATGTTAAAACTTTCAGTTTAGTGTTTTTATGGAATTATTAAATTTACAAATAAGTGAGTTTCTGGTCTATTTGTCTTCTCTTGGTTCTCTTCCTTCTATTTCATTGTGTTGTCCAAATTTGATGTAATAGTTTTCATTTTATCTTTTTATATTCTGTTTTGTTATAATTTACTATTATCACATAGGAGTCTGTTCTTTTCTAATAAGAGAAAAAAGGAGAGTGAATCCAGAGTGAAGGAAGTAGAGAGGACTGGGAGAAATAGGGAGAAGGGAACTGTGCTCAAGATATATTTTATCAAAAACATATTTTCAATAAAAGAAAAAAGTAAAAGTACAAATCCATGAGTTAATAAAATTATAAAACCAGATATAGTGTGAAACAAAAAGACAGACTGTGAAATTACTATGGTGGAGATGTAACCTAAAGTAATAAATAAATATTAAAAAATATTACTCATATGTCAACAAAACCAATACTTTCTAAAATTCTTTCCAAATTATATATGGGTTCAACATTTTTCTGGTGAAATATGAGTAAAATTTGGTTTTTAAATATTGACAAACATAATCTAAAATGGACATGAAAATATTAGCTGTATCAATAAGTAAAAGAGAATAAATGCTATTTTAAAAATATTGGCACATTACAGTAGAAAGGTAATGTATAATTCAGACAAAACCAGAAAAATATATGAGTCAAAAGGCAGAGAGAGCATGAGAAATATCTGATTCTAATTGAGCAATTGAGTTTTGGTAAACATGCCCCCCAAAAAATAACTAAAAAATAATCCACCAAACAGCCCAATAAAAGATAAATGAAAATGTTGAATAGAAATTTAACTGCATAAAGTAAGTGATGGAAAATTAGCACATGAACATATATGCAGCAGTTTAAATCATTGCAACAATGTATAGTAAAAACCAATGCCATATTATTTTGAGAACTACAGATTGGACAAAAGTAGTGATTATCTGTCACAGCAAACATTGGCAAAGCTGTGGAGGATGTTGACCTCCATACACTACCACTGTCACTGTAAGAATGAACAATCACTCTGAAAGCACTTAAACCATATTGACCCTAAGGCGCTATCATTTCACCCCAAGATTTCATTAAAATAAAGTATTTTTACAGAGATTTGTACAGATGTTTGCAGAAATTTTATAAGTATTAAGCAAATTATGAAATGTATCTTAAGAAATGACATATAAGAACAGAGTAAATTTTGACTTTTACTTATAATTTGAATCTATCCAAAAAGGATTGTTACTAACTAAATCAACAGGACAATATTGCGCTATCCTTCATTAATGCATTTATAATAGTTTACTAAGTTAAAATTTATACATAATATCTAGAATAAATAAAAGCCAGATAAGAATGGTTAGTACGAGAAAAGCTATAACATGGAAGGAAATTTTCCAGATACAGATACTGTCTGAGAATTTATTTTTTCCATGTTTCATCAAAATATACACTTCAATTTGTGCAGTTTTATATATAAATTTTATCTCAGTGGTCTTATAAATTGTTTGGTCATTCTTGGATTTTATTTTATTTTAATACTTCTCAGTCACTGATGCTTGAGTGTACATTAATCAAGAGCACCAAATACATAATACAAGAATAATATAAGTGATTCATGATGTCCAAGAGCCAAGATTAATATATTTTGAAGAGGAAATAATTATGAAGAACCTGAAATTAAAATATAGTAAGTGGCTATGGTAAAGAAGAAAACAAAATGATATAGAAATGTAAACATTGAAGCCTTTTGCTTAAATATTTTATTTCAGAGCAAAAGAACAAAGAAATTTTTCAAAAATAATATAATTGTAAGTACCAAAAAATAACAAAATTATAGTGTATATGCAGCTGTGGATCCTATTTGTTAGTGTTTCATGATACTGTGTTAGAATTAATTTTGTCATTAAAACTAAAAAAGTAAAAAATGAAGAAAGGACTGGGTTATATCTCCTAGTTCTTGAGTTTAAAGTTAGAACATCAAGGGAAAGGAATGGACATTCACTAGGAATGTTAAAATTGACTTCTATGATTGTTGGTTCAAACTTCATGAGAAAAGCAAAGAAGCAACATGTGTGTGCTAGTTATATGCTGGATGTTGTATGTATTAGGGACATTGAAGAATGTTTTACACATACATATATGAATGTATGATCATGATGAATGTTTGAAATCATATCATTTTGTAGACAGATGCAGCAGGATCCTAAGTTGAGGTCAGACTGAGTGACACAAAGAGGCCTTGTCTCAGAAATAGAAAATCCAGCCAGACAGGAACAGTAACTCAGGAATAAAAGCATGCAGGGCCCTGAGCTCTCTTCTTAGGATCAAAAAAAAAAAAAAAGAACAAAAACTTAATTAGTGATTTGACCTTTTACAAGTACTGTTTTATGAACTAGGCTCCTAAATTGTATGATTTACTTTACTTCTCGATTTTAAATACATTGTTGAAGATTTTCAGTGTCACAATATTTAAATGCATTCTACAAATTCAAATGTAATTAAAATATATCAGCTCTGAAGGAAACCACTAACAATAGCATCTAATTAGACTCTTTTATACTTGGAATCATTTTGACATCTGTATGTAAAGCATCATTAAATCCATATTAGGCTTAATTTCTAAAGTGTTTATCTAATGAGAGCTAAGGCTCAAAGTTTGTTCTCAACTTTTGACTTCTTTTTTGTGCTTTTTTTGGTAAAACAAAGAGAAGAAAGCATTTGTTTCTTTTTTCTTTATTTAACTAACTCTATCAAGTTAGAATAATTTAAAACTATTTCATTTACCTTCTGTTTCTCATAACCTATGAGAAATCATAGGTTATTGGATTCACACTCTTATTTTTGATAACATAAGACAAGAATACTGAAAAAAAATCTTTTTTTTGTTTACTGTCTCTGTTTGTCTCTCTCCCCCTCTCTCTTTTCATATGTGTGTGTGTGTGTGTGTGTGTGTGTGTGTGTGTGTGTGTGTATAGATATATGCACATATGTATGTTTGTATACATGTTGTAGGTTTTCTTAGTTTTATTTAGTCTGTCTCCAGGACACTTCTGTCCCCCACCTGTAAACTCACTCATGCCCTATCTGTTAGTACTTTGCTTCAGAACTAATACATTTTAAATTGCCTTTGAATTTGTAGAATTCATTAAGCTCTTCCCAGGTAATACTCCCTCTTACACTTTTATATCACATGTTGAGATATTTCGTATTTTGTCAACTTGATATAAGCTAGAGTTATCAGGGAAGAGGAACCTCATTTGAGAAAATGTCTATATCAGATTGCTGTAGGCAAATATGTAGGACATGTACTTGATTAATAACTAATGTGAAAGGGTCTAGTTCAAAAACACTCTGTGGCATCTCAAGGAAATTGACTCCATTTCTGTAAGAAAGTGGGCATAACAAGCCATGGAAATGAAATCAATAAGTAATATTCTTCTATGACTTCTATCCCAGGTCCTGCCTTCAAATTCCTGCTCTGTTTTCCCAATTTGGTTTTCCTAAGTGATGAAGTTTTAGGCAGTAAGGTGAAGTAAACACATTTTTTTCTCAAGTTGTCTTTGGTCATTGTGTTTTATCATAGCAATAAGAATGATAATAAGACAATATGTTATATTACACTCCAGCCCTGTCTCTTAAAGCTTTTTTGTCCCTTTTCATTGGCTATTTCTAGTGTTTTAGTCTATATACACCCTCACTCTCACACAAAAATACATATAAAACATTAAAGCTGGGATCCATATAACATTTGAGAAAGAATATGTATTCGCTATTGAAATTTTAAATGTGTATTGCATTATTAATGTTGTTGTTTCTTTCCAAAAAACCAACCAAAATTGCACAGATGGTAATATAAAGATATTACTTTGAAACTTTGTCACTACTACATAACACAAATATGCTTTCATCATCTGAATTATGCTTCTATTAGCAACACAAAAATCAAA
Source organism: Lophiomys imhausi (assembly GCA_907164525.1). Classification (NCBI taxonomy): domain Eukaryota; kingdom Metazoa; phylum Chordata; class Mammalia; order Rodentia; family Muridae; genus Lophiomys; species Lophiomys imhausi. The sequence goes on from CAJQZJ010031536.1 coordinate 2,537,600, forward strand.
TAAACAATCTTCACATGATGCCAAACTGTTGCACAATATTTGATCACATTGTGAACTCGAGTTTGTGAATTGAAGAATCTGTTTCTAATTATGGAATGGCTCTGTCTTTAATCCAAGATCTTTCTATTTACTGTAAATAAGTACCTGTGGTATGGATCTTCCCTAGCACACACCTTTAAACCAAGAGTTTTCTGCAAACAGGATTAAATAAATTTAACCCTAGGTTAATAGACAGAGCAAGATGCCAGCTGACAAGGATTAACAGAAAGGAGGGTTATTGAGCTGTACGGTGTTTAAACCTGCATGGAGAAGATGGAGGACTTATTCCACTCTGGGCATTTATTTATTTATTTATTTATTTACTTACTTACTTACTTACTTACTTACTTACTTATTTATTTATTTGTTTGTTTGTTTAACCATCCATTTATTTAGTTAGTTATTTATTCATTCGCTCATTTATTTGTTTGTTTGTTTGTTTGTTTGTTGTTTGTTTGTTAGCTCTGGGCTATTTTTTTGTAGGCTTTTCAGCTGAATAGGAAGATGACCTGGGTGCTTTCTTTGACTCTATAACCTAGCAGGTTTTCACCTCAGCGTCTAGCTCCTGCATCTTCATAAGTAAAATCAAATGACTGGTATATTTTACTTTTTAAAAATAAAACCATACCTGAAAAACGGATGAAAAAATTGACAGGATGTCAAAACAGAAGGGTGTGTGTGTGTGTGTGTGTGTGTGTGTGTGTGTGTTTTGAGTATTTTCTTGCATTATACTGTCAGAGATAAAGGGAGGATACTACAAAGATTTGCTGGTTTCAAAATTAAATCCTAGCTATCTCTGAAGAAATGAATGTTGAACCTCAGACCAGACACAAGTTGACAAAATTTGAAGGATGCTTTAGTGTTTAGTTTGAGGTACTATTTATTCACAGTATATTCCTCTTAGTATAATCATTCTAGTGAAAAATTAAACATAAAAGTTTGGCAATGAATGCTCTCTTAGTTAAGCACACATAGGTTAAGTAAAGAGAAAATTGAAAGCAATAACTTTCTTATCTGAAGATTTAGTTAGATTTAATTTTGTCCAAATCTAAAAATGTAATTAAATAAGAAAAACAATAATTAAGTTAATTTAATGTTTTATCATGTATTTTACTGGAAATATTGGCTGTAAATAAAAATATCAAATAATTAGTAATCTATTATTTTATTAATCCTTTAATAAATGTTATGTATTTCATCAAACTTACATTTAATCTTAAACTGTTCTGAATAAAAAAATAATCTCATGGAACTTAAGTATAGAACCATAATAATGAACACATACAAACATTATTTGTCTTGCCTTCTGCTTTCAAACTCAAACTTATCCATGGCCCTCTATATTAAATTTCTCATGGAAACTAATACCTGAAATAAATAAATATCTCCATTTTGTTAATAAGAATGGTATGTAATTAAATCTATATCTAGAAAATACCTTAAAATTCAATTCATATTCACTTCTTGCTCATATGGAATTAGTAGATAATGACCTCAGTCTTAGGGAAGCACTTTTCATGAAGCAACTCAGGACTCCAGCATGCTGAAAGTTTATTTTTACTCATGTGATCCCAAGGTCTCCAGGGTGGGCATCTAGATCCTTATAGCTAGATGATACATGCAAAAAAAAAAAAAAAAGCCAAAAGATGAGCCTAGTACATGTTGGATTGAGAGGGATAAAATTCATTTTTACTCACTTTCCATATATTAGGACTATTTCTCTACAAAGTTAGTGATAGGAAGTCAGATCTCAACAGCCATATATTACTTTATATTGGTAGATGATCACATAGTCTTCATCAGCTCTGGGTGACAATTTGGACCATTTTGGCTTTGATTTCTATCTTAATATTTTGACTGTTTTCTAAGCAATTCTAAATATTAAGATATTTACTTCTACATATTTTAACAATGACAAGCCAACATCACTAACATTAATAAAATCAACCCCTTTGATCATGTATCAGACCACTTTAAATAGATATTTCACTAGAGAATATTTGATGATTTTTTTATTAAATAGAATTAAAAGCCTACTACTTGATTTCAGTTACTATAATTTCTCAAAATTTTAAGAGAATTCAATTGAACATTTTAAAATATCTAAAAAAAATTATTAGCGCTTACTGAAATATTGAGCATCATGCAGTATTTACAAATTTTCATTCCAAATTTTGCTGTTTCAGCAGAGTAATTGAGAAAAACCAAAGAATACCCCTTACTATAAATTTCCACCTACAAACTATCTAATAACAACATACTGGCATTAATTCCTACATAAGAAATTTCCCTCTCTGTAATCTAATCTAATCTAATCTCATGAAGGAAATTACATAATCAATGTGGAAAAAATAATTCACAAACACGAACCCCACATTTTGTTTCACATGCTACCAAATTCTTCGTAGAGACTATCAAAGCTGTCACATTGCACTTCCTTTCCGTGTTCACACATGCTCACTTTGAGCTGAGTCCTCCTGACAGTAGTTAAAGAGCAACCTAAATACATTTGAAAGAAGAGTACATTCCATTCCACAACTATCATAGAGATCCAAATTCAGAGAGCCTTCAGGGAATTTCAGGAAATTATTTAAACATAAAGAGTTGTTGAAATAAATTTTGTTGATGATAATACATCCAACAATTCCATATTTTCTAAATACCCTAAGATTTTAAAAGTCTTTATTCTAAAAATCTCTATTCTAGGAAAAGAGATTTTTTACATGTTCATAGTTTGCAATAAAATATATTTTCAACGATGATTTTTTTCTAAGAATAAAACTGTTTAAAAACAATATTTAACCATGACAAGAGAATAAACGAAGAAACTCAAGGAACAATCTCTTGAAGAAGAGAGGAGAAGTAGAGGGAAAGGGAGAAAGAGGCAGGAGAGATAGACAGAGACAGAGAGAGCAAGAAAGAGAGTATGAAGTTTACTTTAATATATTCAGCCTTTATGCAACAGATTTCATATCTAATCCTGCATAAACCAGTATTTTAAGAAAGAAATTTTCAGAAGTTAGGGAACTTATGTTTTGACTTTGAATCTCATGTGATTTATTGGTACCTAGAGATTGTACTCCATCAGAAATAATGACATTTTGTTAGTATGTCTTCAGCTCTGTACAATGTCTTTGTCCTTACAGAGTAGTCATAATAAATAAAATCCACTTCCTTGCTAAGACAATATTAAGTTCCTGTTTTAAATGGCAAAGGAATGAGCATACACATTTTTTTTTTTTTTTGGTGAGGACATTGAAGTAAATGGCAGGATATTTCAATATATTCTAATCTGAAGCTTGTGAAGCTGTATCAAAGAGGTTCTACACATAAATATGCCTGGATATGAATATAAGAACAAATACTACTGAGTATAATTTTTATAGAGACAGATAAGAAAAGGAAATAGGAGTGAATATGATAAAACAGATGTCATCAGGAAAGTTGAGATAAAATACATATTCATGCATATATGGGCACATGCAATGAACTTAGTGGGCTATCAAAAGAGAAAAAAAGGTGTGACATGAAGTTGGCAGTGGGGATACTGGCAAATAAGGGACAAGTTGGAGAGGCTAATTGGTGATAGGATGATCATATTTCTCTGTATACCTGTATGAATATCTCAAGAATAAAAAAAAATGAAAGTTTAAAAAGTGGTAAAATACCAGCCCAATAGCCTGAGCATGTGTATTTACTTTTTTTTTTGTGACAAAGCTGGGGTGTTTGAAGTCATTTGAGGTAACAGTGCCTTTATATACACACCATGCTCACATGCAAAGGGCCAGCACAGTGCCTAATACTACAGATATTCAGAGACACTTTTGAGAATGAGTAATGTCATTGAGATGTGTGGCTGTGACCTATTGAAATAATTCATATCAATCATTAACAAAAATAGACAGTTGAACACTGCAGAGATGGCTTATTTGTTAAAGGACCCAGCTACTTCAGTTGTTACTGTTCAAATGTGTTTACCTACCTTCATTTTCTTAGTCATTGTTACTTCATCTGATGGAGACTGATAATTGTTGGGCAGTACCATAGGGAAAACACCTAGCATTCTATCTAATATAGAGTGAATTTAAAGAAATAATTTGATTCTCAACACCTACAACAAGTGGCTTGTAACACCTTTAATTCCAACTCCAAGGCATCTATGTGATGCCTTTGGCCTCCATGGACACTGATATCCATATGAACAAACCGACACTTAAAGACATCATTATAAATAAACTTATATCATAAAAATTGACACAAACTAGCAAGGTATGATGGTACTGAGGAACTGAGAGAAAACTGTAAGTCTAAAGATTATTCGGATTGCATAGGGAGTTCCCCACCAGGCCGAGTCAAACAAACAAACAAACAAACAAAAATCCATCTCCTCATTAAAATTAAAATAAACAAGAAAAACATCAATATACACAGCACAGTGAAAATTTTAACAAACCTGTTGTGCATTCCCTGAATCATCATTGTTTCATGGTCCTCCTTGGCAATCACTTTCTAAGTAGTTTTGAAATTTACATGTAATATCACACATTTTCAGAATGTATAAACAAACAATAAGTAATTGCACTAGTATACATATATATATATACGTATATGTGAGTGTGTGAGTGTGTGTGTGTGTGTGTGTGTATAATTTGTTTCTCTTTTGAGACAGGGTTTCTCTGTGTAACAGTCCTTGCTGTCCTGACACTCATTTTGTACAGCAGGCTGGCCTCCAACTCACAGAGATCTGCCTAGCTCTGCCTCCTAAACACTGGAATTAATGGTGTGTACGACCATGCTCACCTGCACCAATACATCTTTCCGATAATACTGTAAGTAGCATATAACCCAATGGTATTTTAATGTCAGGATGGTTCCCATCCTTGATATAGCTGTGATGACTAAAGCTGAGAATGCCCTTCCAAATTTTGGGAAGTGGAACAATACTTCATGAATTATGCTAAGAAGCATGAATATTCGTAGATTTTTTCAATGGTGAAAAATTCAATAATGTGATAGGCTCAATCAAATATTTATATACACCTTTACCTGTAATTACTTTGGTAGACTATCAGTTTAGGTTTAGAACATAACAGAACACATGTATGAGGTACAGTAATATTTCGCAAAATTGACAGGAAAATCCCCTGGTTAGGATTGCAGATCAGCCAATGATGAATGTTTGTCTCACTTGTACAAGGCCTTGGTTCGTTTTGTGGAATTTTAAAATACATATATGAACAATAAACAAATAAATTTGAAATCATCATTTTAAGGGGAGATAGCTGAGCAGGTTAAGGTGCCTGATAACTATACTTTAGTCCATAGAATCCACATGATGGAAAGTGAAAATTACCTTCTATAAATCACCCTCTCATATGCACATGTGCATCAGTGTTTGCATGCATGCTCGCGTGTACATGCATAAACACACACACACACATACACTATAAATTAGTAGTGAATTGGCATTGAGGTTTCTTTTTAAAGAAAAAAAATTAGCAAAGCATTTTGTTATTGTAAAGGAAGAGTTAAGATTTACTGCATGCTGGATGAGGGTTATTTCTTCAATGAGACATGTTTCAAACATCGGTCACTACTGAGTAAGAGAGAAATAAAAGTTTGACTCTCTGCAGTATGAGTAATGCTGGTCATCAAGGAATGCATAAGAATCCTGAGAGTCCATAATCATATTCTTTCTCATAGACAGCCTGTTTGGCTATGTCCCACAGAGGATGAAGCATGCTTATAAATCTTCAGCATCTTTATGAGAAAAAAAATATTCTCAGAAATTCAAACACAAATCTCTACAACCTAGACTCTTGTAGCCAGACAAGTGTCAGCTTAAACAAGAAAATGCAGAAGGACACTTATTTGTATGGAGAAAGCCCCTGCTGTCACCTTCCATCATTACAAAACTTCTACAGGAAAAAGGGCCTGAATATCTCAGCAAGTGAGTAGAAATCAGGGCTTGCTGAGGTCAAAGGAAGCAGAGAGGCCTGTCATTATGTTGAGTAGGTGTTGCCCATAATTCTTTTTATGCCAAATATGGAAAGGTTTCTCAAGAAAAGAAACAAAGCAAATATGGAACATAATATAAAACTACTATTTGCTGTTTACAAATATGTACAAAATTAACTCTCTAAAATCTTATGAAATCATTTGTAGTGACTGGTCTTTTAAAGAAATAATCTACCATAGGATATGGTATTTTTGAGTAGTGACTGCATTGACAGACTGCAATCGCTAGATGCAGAAAACATGTTATAACTATAGATTTAGTCTACTTTATATAACGAATGTAAAGCCACTAGTTTAGCAAGTTGAATTTACTCAGTTAATTTTGGTAGAATTTTAATGGTACTATAGTTTATTATATTATGTATTTGTGGATTTAATAAGACATATGAAGGTAAACTAGAATACCTTTTGGTAAGTAGAAAAATTGAAATGTACATTTTCCTACCAGATTATATGAAGAGAGACATATGAGTGCTGTTATTTTTGAGAAAAGGAAATCTAGATGCTAAATCGTATTTTGAATCACACATACTTAATCCTAGTGCAATGTAAGGAAAATTATAAATAGTTCATTTTACATGATTTTTGATAAATTGGAAGTAAATAAATATGTACAAATCATTTACTGAACTTACTTTATTTAAATATATAAGTTGTCTATTTTGTGTGCCAAAATATGGATTTAAAATTTTACTCTATTGTAACAAAATCATAAATAAAACATCAAACTAGATTAAGGTGTCCATTTGATTAAATGTGCTCTTAGTCACAAACTATACAGCATGGGTAACCATTCTGCAACTAGGGAACTTTTTTAGGGTTTTATTATTTCAGTGTCAGTTATATTTTTATGCATTTAGTATCCACAAAAAGAGTTGAATATAGGAAAACAATTCATTTAGAATATCTTTATGACTCATGTATCCTTTGCCTACATTTTAACCCTTCCTCATCACCTAAAATATTCTACTCATCCACCCTTGTAACTGTACACACACATATAAATATATATACTCATATATACCTGTAGGCTTTGATTCACATAAGACACACATTAATTTTGTTCTTTTTGAATTTAAGCAAACTTTCTCAAAGTGATCCATAATATTGTGATTTTTATTTAAATGACATAAAGCTTTAAAGTATTCAACTATTAACCATTGTATAATGGTTTCTTCAGTTTTTAGTTTTCTAAATTAAAAATTTGCAGATATAGTTTGTATTCTGTAAAAGGCATCATCAATTTAAAGTAGAAACATTGTTCTATTGAAAAACTCTTTGTAAAGATAGTTGAAAATAGACTTTTATTTCTGAAATGTAAGCCTTTTCTTTACTTAGAAAACTACTGACTGAACCACATATATTTTGTTATTGGTGTTAAATTTACCAACAATATGCTAATGTTAGTAACTAACATAATGAAAAATTTCTGTTTGAACATATTACTCTCAAGTCTAACATACTCATTAAAACCACATGATATTTAAGCCTTAAAATAATATATTTATCAACAAAGTTCAAGAGTACCTGAAAAAATCCAGAGATTAAGTAAAATTTAATATTACTTTAATATGAAATAAGCCTTTTCCCCAATGTCTAAGCCAATACAATTAGAATACAATTTCTCTCTCAGATTTATTTTCTCCTTCTGTTTTTGATGGTGGAATCTAACAGCTGTTGAATGACTGTAACTGAACAGTATCATCAAACTTCTCCATTGGTCAAAACCCTGTTTCTTCAAATGAAACTTTAGAGACCATATTAAAGTTTTGATACATCCTTATTGTAGAGATATAAATTCTGAGTCAACTACAACCATTCTGAAATTAAGCCCGGGACTTAGTTTCAACATGAAGAATAGTATAATACATCAGTCTCGGTGACATCTAATCCAATGGAGAGGACGATAAAATTTAAACATAGTAATTCATTTGTTACAAAAATATGATGTTATAGTTTAACTTTCAAATTATATGTTATATTTACATTCAAAGACATAAAGCATGTTTGAGTTTTCGCATTGAACATACTAAATAAAAAAACCTTGTGTCTATAGTATGGTCATAATGGTTGGTAAAAATGAAAATGTAAAATACACTTATTAGTAACAATGTGATTTCCTTTTGTTATGCTAATCAAATTTTTATATAACATAGCTCACTCACAATATATACTTTATGTTAGTTTTAATATGATGGTTTCTGATGTCTTGAGAGACATTTAGAATATTTTTGTAATACAAGAGAACTCTAAATTATTTGATAGCAAAAATTGAAAGCAAAGCATTTTTCTTGGAATTTCCAACTAGGCTGATGTTAGATCATCAGAAGTGGTTGTGAAGAATTGCCTTTGGTGGTATGGTAGGAATGAGTCAAGAGAGAACTTCAAACCAGTGTCTATCTTTGCCTCTTGATGTGGGATTGAACAAAATTCTTTTGGCATTTTGTTTTGTGAGTTTTATCATCAAGCAAGTTTGTATTTATTACAGACTTTGAAACACAACAGACATACCAAATCAAATAATGCACTAGGATTATATCAGTGTTTGAAATGAGAATATTTAACTTGAAGTTTACTTTTTTTACATCTGCTCTTTGGAGATCAACTCTCACACTGTAGGTAAGGTTGGGTTTGAATCACCATATAGCTCATTTTGCCATATGTTTGTCAAAATATTATTGTTTAACCATCCTTTCCAAATAAGAGATTAGAGGTATATACTGCCATGTCTTGTTAACATTTTATATTTTCCATTTATGCAAATGAAAAACTTGACTATGAGATGCTGTTAATCTAAAAAATCAGGCAATATATAGAATATGTTTTAAAAAATTTACAGTCCCCTATAAAATTAACTTAGTATCTGCTTATCATTCTTTGCTCTATAGTACATCATGAGTATGCTTGTAGGAACAATGATCAACCAGGCATGATGTCATGCTATTATAATCCCTCAACTTAGAAAGCTTCAGAAGAAGAATTAGGAGTTTAAAATTGACCTACTGTACATTACATTATAAGTTTGTATCTAGAGTGAGCTTTGGCTATATAATACATTATTTTGAAGAAGAAAAAAGAAGAAAGGATAAGAGAGAGAAAAAAGTTAAAATAATTTATTAATGTTAGTAACTGATGAATTGGTTTAAAAAGTAAATTGGAAGTGCAGATGAAATCTGATCCTGTCTCATCCCTAAATATCTCATGATCATCATAGAAAATATTTAGGACAAATTACATGCCAACAACTTGACATTTGTGTAACATTTTAATATAGGAAATAGTACAAATTTTACCTTCCAATTCAGTCTAGGAATACTTGGTGATAGGTTTTTTTCTTAGGTTTTTCAGTGACTGAGTCCCACATGGAAAAGAAAGAAAGAATGAAAACATGAAAAACCCTGGAAAAGGCAAACTAAGCTACACTTCTATGTGTACTTACATATTTATTATTAAAATGAAATTTATTTATTATTTTATAAGCTATAGATGATTGACTGTAGATAATTAACATGTGGAAATAATTATTATCATGTAGTTGTTTGGTTGATTAATTTCAGTGTTCTAAATTGATCAAAGAGCTTTGTGTATGTAAAGCTTGAAATTGATCAAAGAGCTTTGTGTGTAAGGCATTCTTCAGCTGAGACTCAGCCTCAGTTCATACATTTTCAAAGGGGAGAATGGACAGGAAAAAGAGGACTCATAGCAGAATATTTTCATGCATGGAATCTAACACAGTGTCAAATAAAAGATATCATTGTTATCATATCACTGATTTTAAAATAGTATTTAGAATAAATATTGCCAGGAACCTAAAATGTTTTATAAATTTCAATAATGTTTCACTCTGAAGCCAACAGAATATTGAATACCGGAATAAAATTGCAGAAACAGATGAGACACTACTTCCAGGTAAGCAGGTAAACTGACTGCAGATTTTTATTTCCCTTTATGCTCCACATCCAATCTTCAGGTATAATAAACAGCTCTGTTTATTAGCAGGTGTAGCAGAGCACCTGCTGGGGTCTCAATATCTTCTCTTAGGACATCTACAATGGATCACAAAGATCTTCTCCACCGACTTCTTTTCCCTAATTCATCCTACTACTCCAGCCTCTAACACCAATACACACTCAATGGGAACACCTAGCTGAGCAGGCCAAGGAAACAGGTAAGCTAACTGAAGACATTCACCATGTCCTCCTAACCCCCAAATCCTATTGCCTGTCTCATCTCTAGCTCTGCAACAGAACACCTGCTACTGTGCATTCACTCTGCATTCCTTCCATTATGTACACATCGATTATTGATCCCGCAAGCCTTCCACTTCTAACATCCCTACCTCCACTCTTTGCTTTATCTTAACCTAAACTTTATCACTTACAGCCTGCTAACCCACTTCTTCACCTTAATGCAGATTTTCATCACTTCTTCCATTAATTTACACCCAATTATCCAGTCTCATTACGATTTCTATAGTAGACCTTTGTGGTGACCTCTCTTCACTCTGTGTCATCATTCCAAGGAGATTAAATAAGCAGATCCTGGTGGGATATTCTGCTATCCAACTTCATATAATCTCTCTCAGGCATGTGTTCTATCCCCACTCCTAAGTATCAGATTCCAATACCCAGAAATAGAACATGCTTGGAAACCCCATTGGGCATACTTAACTGGTCCATATTTAAAATTATAACAGGTAATTCACAGACAGCATTCTCTACTAAGAACTAGATAGTAAACAAAAACCAAGGAACAAGACATCCACCCCCAAAAAGACAAAACTAGATATTAGCATGTAGTACCAAGACTTCCCCAATTCCTCAGAACTAGATGCCAACATATAAACTAAATGAATAACAGCCAGAATAATACATCTCCTCTAGAGCTCATCAACCCTACCACAGCATACTCTGAATATTCTGCCATAGCTAGCTGAAGCAGAAGAAAAAAATTAAAACATGTTGTATGAATATGATATAGTTCCTTAAAGGGGAAAGGAATAAATACCTTAAATAGGAATTTATTTCAGGAAGATTAAATAGGAAAGAAATGATAGTGAAGAAAATCAACAAAATGGTTCAAGACATTAAAATGGAAATAGAATCAGTAAAGCTAACTGAACTGAAATAATTCTATAAATGAAAAAAAAGGAATTCCAACAGCAACTACAGCTGCAAGTTTCACCAAGAGAATAAGACAGATAGAAGAGTAAATCTCAGACACTGAACATATGATAGGAGAAGTGGATACATTGGTCAAAAATAAATTAAATCTAAAACTTGCTGACATAAATCATTCAGGAAATCTGGGACATTATGAAAAGATCACATCAAAGAATAATAGGAATAGAGGAAGGAGAAAAATCCCTGCACAAAGACGCAGAAATATTTTCCACAGAATCATAGAAGAAAATTTTCCTAACCTAAAAACGAATATGTCTATTAAGGTAAGAGAAGAAAATAGAACAACAAACAGGTTGGAACAGAAAAGAAAATTCCCTCAGCATATAGTAATTAAAACATTAAAATATAGAACAAAGAAATAATATTCAAAACTGCAATGGAAAATTCATCCAGTAATATATAAAGAAAGAGCTATTAGAAGTACAACACTCTTCTCAGTGGAGACTCTACAATCCAGAATAACCTAGACAAGTGTGTTACTGACTCTAAAAGATTAAGAGATGCCAATCCAGACAAATATACCTAGAAAAACTATCAATCACCATACATGGAGAAAATTAGACATCACAAGGTAAAACAAAATTTGTCAATATTTACAATATTTATCTAGAAGTACAGCTCTAAGATATGTGCTGTAAATAAAACTAGAACCCACAGAAGAAAATTACAATCATGAAAACACAGAGAATAAATAATCTCAGAACAAAAAATAATCAAAAGAAAGGAAACACACCCACCCACACACACATACAAACCACACTCACCAACAAAATATAACAGGAATAAACAACCATTGGTAATTAATATCTCTCAATATCTATGGTCTTAATTCTCCAATAAAAAGAGACAGACTATGAGAATGGGTGGACAGACAGAAACAATCAAACTGCGGGCTAAATTCAAGAAAATAGAAACCAATGAATATCAACAACAAATAAAAATGCCAAAGAGAGTGTGTTCTTTGAGAAAATCATTAAGATTGACAAACAATTATCGAAATTAACTAAAATAGTGAGAGAGTATAAAAATTAACAAAATCAGAAAAGGGGGGCATAACAACAGACACAGAAGAAACCTAGAGAATCATAAAGACAAACTTTTAAAAACTGTGATCTGCAAAAGTGGATATTTTACAGAAATGAATAATTTCTCTGTATATAACTCTTAGCAAAGTCAAATCAAGATTAGATAAGCAATTTTAGTAGACCTATAACCTCTAATAAAATAGAAGCATTCATTAAATATCCTAAAAACAGATTGTTTTATCATAGAATTCTATTAGATTTTCAAAGAAGAGTTAATAGCAATAAATACTCCTTAAACTATACACAAAATAGAAAAAGAAGGAACATTGTCCAATTTGTTTTATGAGGTCACAGCTACCCTGATACCCAAAGTACATAAATATCCACTAAAGAACAAGAATTATACACGATTTTCCCTTATGAACATAGTTGAAAAACATCTCAATAAAATGCTTATAAACTGAATCCAAAAACTCATCAAAAGTATCATCTACCATGATCAAGTCAACTTCATTGTGAAGATTCAGGGATAGGCCAAGATTCATAAATATAAAAGCATAATATAACCTATAAATAAGCTGAAAGACAAAAAACACATGATTTTCTCATTAGATGCATAAAATCTCTTTGAAAAAATCCATCACCCATTATTGATAAAATTTCAGTAGTTATGGATACAATGACATGCCTTAACATAATAAAGGCAGTTTCAGCAAATCCATTCCCAACATCAACAGATGGAGAGAACTTCAGGCAATTCCAATAACATCATATTCAAGACAAAGTTGTCTACTCTTTACATACCTATCAAATGTAGCTCTGGGAGCCTTGGCAAGAGCAATAAGAAAACTGAAAGAGATTAAGAGGACAAAAAATGGAAAGGAAGAAATCAAATATCTTTATTGGAAGATATTATGATAATATACATATGTGACCTGAAAAATTCCAGCAGGAAACTCCTACAGCTAAGAAACATTTTCAGCTAAATTAACTCAGAAAAATCAGTATTCTTCCCGTACACAAACAATAAATTAACTGAGAAAGGAATCAGGGAAACAACAGCTTCCACAGTAGTCTCAAATAATATTAAATATCTATCTAGGAGGTATCTATAATCAATTTAATGACTTGTATGATAAAAATCAAGTGTTTGAAGAAAAAAACTGAAGAAGGTATCAGAACATGGAAATATCTCCTAGTCTCATGGATTTTTAAGATTAATATAGTAAAGATGGACATCCTACCAAAAGTACCCTAAAAATTCAATGCAATTCATATCAAAAATCTAACACAGTTCTTCACAGATCTTGAAAAAACATTTTTCAACATCTTCCTAAAACATAATAATCCCAGGATAAGCTTAAAAAATAGTAAACAATGAAGAACTGCTATAGGTATTTCTATTCCGTATTTCAAGTTGTACTACAATGCTGCACTAATAAAAACAAAACGGTATTGACAAAAAGTAGACATGTTTATTAATGGTAACACATTGAGGACCAATATATAATTTCACACACCTATGGACACCTGATTTTTTTTTATAAAAAATCCTTAAATACACACTGAAAAGAAGACTGCATCTTCAGCAAATGATACTTATCAAACTAGATGTGTGCATGTAGAGGACAGCAAATAGATCCATAATTGTCATACTTCACAAAACTTAACTTCAAATAAACCAAAGACTTTCAACATAAAACCAGGTACACTGAAGTTGATAAAAGAAAATGTGAGGTGAGATGTGTTTCTTTCATGCAGCTGAAGAATTGATTGCTTTATGACCCATTCTGATAGTCTGTCTCTTTTTATTAGGGAATTGAGATGAGATGTCAATAAAAAATTGTTGTGATTACTGCTATTTTGTTGTTGGTGGTGATAGTAATGGGGTTGGGAGGAGTGTGTGGGAGGGAGTTTTCTTATTTTGATTTTGTTGTTGTTGTTCTGACATCATTTATTCCCTGTGTTTTTATGGTTATAGTTTACCTCTTTCAGTTGAAGTTTTATTTATAACACCTTCTTTGGAGCTAGATTTGTATATTGACATTGGCTAATTTTGTTTTATTATATAATGTCTAAATTTCTCCCTGTATGGTGTTCTAAAATTTTTCTGAGTATATTAGTCTATGCTAGTGTACACTTTGTGTACAGGAAAAGACTTTTTGAACATAATAGCATTAGTGAAGACACTAAAATCAACAATTAATAAGTTTGATTTTGTGTAATTGAAAAGCTTCTTTATAGCAAAGGATGCTACTTTTGGACAAAGTGACAGCATGAAGAACAGGAAAAGACTTTTACTAACTCCAAGTGTAACAGAGGGCTAATATCAAAAATAGGGAAGAGAAAGTAGGGAAAAGCTTGGATCTCATTGGCACAGGTGACAACTTCCTGAACAAAACACCAATAGCTCAGGCTTTAAGACCAACAATCAATAAATGGAACCATAGGAAACTGAAAAGCTTCTTTAAGAGAAAGGACACTGTCATTAGAGCAAAATGGCAGACAACAGATTAGGAAGATCTTTACTAACCTCACATCCAACAGAGGGCTAATAACCAAAATATATAAAGAATTCAAGATATTAAATACCTACAAACCAAATAATCCAAACAAAAAATGGAATAGAGAGATAAACTGACAATTCACAAAAGAGTAACTTTTAATGTCCAAGAGGCACTCGAAAAATGCTCAACATCCGTATTCATCTGGGAAATGCAACTCCAAATGATTCTGAGATTCCATCTCACACCAGTCTGAATGATTATGATAAAAATTTCAAATGGCAAATGCTGGTGATGATGTTGAGAAAAGGGAACACTCCACTGTTAGTGGGAGTGCAAACATGTACAGCCACTTTGGAAATCAATCTGGTGATATCTCAGAAAATTGGGAATAGTTCTACCTCAAGAGCTAGCCATGTCACTCCTGGGCAGATATCCAAAAGATACTCCACCAAACCACAAGGACCTAACCTCAAATCTGTTCATAGCAGGTTTATTTATAGTAGTCAGAATGTGAAATCAACCCAGATGTCCTTCAACCAAAGAATGGATAATTTTTTAAGTGCTGCTACATTTACACAATGGAATATACTGCTCTGTTAATTGGCAAAAAGGAAATGATGCAATTCACAACGAAATTGTTGTGAAACTAGAAAAGGTTATCCTGAGTGAACTATCCCAGACTTGAAAAGATACTCATGGTTTGTACTCACTTATAAATGAATATTAAGCATATAGCACAAGACAACCATCCTATAACCCACAGACCTAAACAGACAGGAACCTAGAATAAAAACTCAACCCAGCAGCAAGTCCTGGAACCTGTTGTCTGTTAATGAAGCACATTATCCTATCTGGGCTACCATGTCAGGCCCCAGTACCCAAGGAAGCCCTTAGTCCTCATGTGACTAATGAACTGTGGGGTTTAATATGTGGGGGCTTCCTTCATCTGAGGAGAAGGAGAGGACAGAGATGGGAAAGAGGGAGGGATGGTGGGACCTGGAGCAGAGGAGGTTGGAGACTTTGATCGAGATGTAACTTGAAAAAATAAATTAATAATTAAGAAAAGACTGTAGGATGATGCCTCCCCAAAATCCCAAATGGCAATTATTCTGTAAAATTCATGCTATAGATGACAAATCTGAAAATTAGGATATAGCATAGTAAATGTTTTAATTTATGGAGAGAAAGTAATTAAAATGTACACACACACACACACAAACACACACACACACACACATATATATACATCAAGAAACTTGATATTAAAAATAAAAATTCAAGGGGTGTGGCAAGATGGCAGAGATAAGCTCAGACATATTCTGATTGTCAGGAAGACTGACTGCACCACTGAAGAAATATACTTCTGCTGAACAGAAGTTTGTGAGGTACAAGCCTATCTGAGCTTGCTGAGCAAAGCCAGGGACAATAGAAAACTCTGTATTGGAAATATAGACACTAGAAGAACTCAGAAGTCAGACAGAGGATCTAAAGTCTTTCCTGACAAGAGAGAGTGCACTACCTGCAGCAATGGAAGAGCATGTAGATCTGATGTTATCAGGACATCAGTTGACAGTTTCAACCCCCAAACAGAGGACCTCCTCAGTTTCCAGAGTCTGTGAAGGCATTCTGACACCCAGGAAAAGACTAGTAGAGCCACTGCGGTAAGACTGAGGGTGATTCCTCCTGGGATTTGCAGCATGGCGACATCTGGCCAAGTTGTAACTGGAGTATCCAGCTAACAGGCATTGACCTTCCCTGCTCAACATGCTGTGGACAGGATATAGACTTATATTGGAACTCCCTGCCCTCTCCCCTTGCTTGGACCTCAGCTGGGCTCTCGTCTATGTACTCAGGGTACAGCATCTATGTTTCAGAGCAGTGAAGCAGTTCTAGAGCAGATGGGTAAAGGCCAGCAAAAGAACAGAACTGACAAAAGTCAGGGAAATATGACTCCAACAAAATTTAGCTATGCTAGTACAGCAAATCCTGACAATCTCACCACAGCTGAAACACATGAAAATGATGACAAATCTATATTTTGGAAAATGATAGAAGCCTTACAAGAAGAAAATCAATCCCTGAAAGAATTTAAAGAAGCCACAATTTTACAAACACAAGCAATGGAGAATTCCATTAGAAACATCTAAGCTAACTCAGCCAAACATGAATGGGGAAAAGATAAGGCTATAAATTATTTGAAAGATTGGCAGACAAAGATAACCAAATTGGAGCAGGGAATATATGAAATGTGTAAAAGAGTTCATGACCTGAAATTGGAAATGGAAGCAATAAAGAAAACACAAGCAGAGACAATTCTGGAGGTGGAACCCAAGGAAAGAGAACAGCAACTATGGGCATGAGTATCCCAAATAGGATACAAGAGATGGAAGACAGGATCTCAGGCATGAAACATTCAATTGAAGAAATCAGTACAACAACCAAAGAAAATGAGAAATCTAAAAAATCTCTCGCCCACAACATCCAAGAAATCAAGGACTCAATGAAAAGATGGAACCTAAGAATTATAGGCATAGTGCAAAGAGAAGATTCCTGACTCCGAGGTCCAGGGAATGTCTTCAGAAAAATCATAGAAGAAAACTTCCTAAACCTAAAGAAAGAGATGCTGGTAAAATTTCAAGAGGCATACAGAATACTAAACAGATTAGACCAGAAAAGAAATTCCTCTCGCCACATAATAATTGAAAATCTAAATACAGAACAAAGAAAGAATATTAAAAGCTGTAAGAGAAAAAGGTCAAGTAACATAACCCATCAGAATTACACCTGACTTCTCAGAAACTTTAAAAGCCAGAGGGCCTGGTCAGACGTCCAATAAGCCCTAAGAGACCATAGGTGCCTGCCCAGACTAGTTTAGCTAGCAAAATTTATATCAACATAGACAGACAGAACAAGACATTCCATGATAAATTCAATTTAAACAGTATTGATCCACAAACCCACCTCTAAGGAAGATCCTAGAATGAAAATTCCAACCCAGAGGGGATAACTACACCCAAGAAAACAAAGGAAACACAACAACAAAAACCACTGCAGCTAAACCAAAAGAAACACAAACACCACCTACATCAGGTGTAGGAAATGACAACCTATGGTCATTAATATCCCTCATCATCAATGGACTCAACTCCCCAATAAAAAGACATTGCCTTACAGAATGGATCTGTAAAAAAAAGACCCATCACTTGTTGCATACAAGAAATGCATCTCACTAACAAAGATACACTCTACCTCAGAATAAAGGGCTAGGAAAGTTTCCCAAGTAAACTGTCCCAGGAATCAAGCTAGAGAGGCCATCCTAATATCAAATAAAATAGACTTTCAACTGAAATTAATCAAAAAAGATAGGGAAGGGCACTAAATATTTGTTAAAGGAAAAATTCATCAAGATGACATCTCTATACTGAATATCTATGCCCCAGATACAGTGCACATTTGTAAAAGAAACTCTTTTAAAACTTAAACCACACATTGATCACCATACATTAATAGTGGGAGATTTCAACACCCAACTCACACAAATGGACAAGTCATCCAGACAGAAGCCAAACAGAGAAATAATGAGTCTAGCAGAGGTCATAAACCAAGAGGACCTAACAGATATCTACAGAATATTTCACCCAAACACAAAAGAGTACACCTTCTTTCAGCACATCATGGAACCTTCTCCAAAATTGACCATGTAGTCAGACACAAAGCAAGCCTCAATATATACAAAAAATTGAAATAACCCATTGTATCTTATCAGACCAACATGAATTAAAGCTGAACTTCGACAACAACGGAAATAAGAAAAAAGCCTACACATTCATGGAAACTGAACAACTCTCTGCTCAATGACCACTGGGTCAGAGAACAAATAAAGACGGAAATCAAATACTTCTTAAAGTCCAATGAAAATGAAGGCACTACATACTCAAACTTATGGGACACAATGAAAGCAGTGTTACGAAGAAAGTTTATAGCAATACCTGCCTTCAAATAGAAAATGGTGACAGCTCATATTAGCAACTTAACAGCAGAACTGGAAGAGCTAGAAAAAAAAAGAAGCAAACACTCCCAAGAGGAACAGAAGACAGGAAATCATCAAACTTAGGGTGGAAATGAACAACTTAGAAACAAAAAGAACAATATAAAGAATCAACAAAACTAAGTTGGGTCTTTGAGAAAATCAACAAAATAGACAAACCCCTAGCCAAACTGACAAGAAGGCAGAGGGAAAATACTCAGATCAGTAAAATCAGGAATGAAAAGGGAGAAATAACAACAGTCATAGAAAAAAATACAGAGAATCTTTAGGTCTTACTTCAAAAATCTGTACTCCACAAAATTTGAAAACCTAAGTGAAATGGACAATTTTCTTGATAGATTCCACCTCCCAAAGCTAAATCAGAATGACTAAGTTCTAAAACCCAAATGACAGCACATGCTGGTGAGGCTGTGGAGAAAGAACACTCCTCCATTGCTGGTGGGAGTGTAAACTTGTACAACCACTATGAAAATCATTCTGGTGATATCGTAGAAAACTTGGAATGGCTCTACCTCAAGACCCATCCATACCACTTCTGGGTATACATCCAAATGTTTTCTCACCAAACCACAAGGACATCTCCTCATCTATGTTCCTAGCAGCTTTATTTTTAATAGCTAGAAACCAAAAACAACCCAGATGTCCCTCAACTGAAGAATGGATTAAAAAACAAAACAAAACTGTGGTACATTTACACAATGGAATAATTCTCAGCTATCAGAAACAATGAAATCATGCAATTTGCCACCAAATCGATGGAACTAATAAAACTCAATCCTGAGTGAGTTAATCCTGACTCAGAAATATGCACATGGCATCTAATCACTTATAATAGGATTTTAGCCATGTAGTACTGGATAAACATCACTCAAAAAGGTGCAGGAACATAGACCTTGCTTCCTGTTAGTGGGACACTTTGCCTTAATGAAGAGGTTGCCATTAAGGCCCCCAGTGCAAGAGGAAGCTCTTAACATTCATATGACTGTTGAACTAAGGGGTGCTGATATGTAGGAACACCCACTCCGGAGGAGTAGGATAGGTGGTAGAGGGGGGAGATGGTGGGAGGGTGGGACCAGGAGGGTGGATAGAGGGGACTGTGATGGAGATGTAACTTGAAGTAATACCTAAACAACAACAACAACAAAGAGTATGGTGGAAAACATATTCAATTAAAAATGAGGTACAGATCTAAACAGAGATTTCTTAATACAGGAAACTAAAATGGCTGAGAAACACTTAAAAAAATGTTTACCATTCGTAGCACAGAGACATGCAAGTTAAAATGACTTTGAGATTTCATCTTACACTCGTATGAATGGCTAAGCCCATTAAAACAAGACACAATTCATGCTGACAAGGATGTGGAATAAAGAAAATACCCACTGATGAAGTACATACTTTTACAGACACTGTAGGAATCAGTGTGGCAGTTCCTGAGAAAGATGGGAATTTTTATGCCTCATTATCTGGTTATATTACTCTTGGGCATATATCCAAAGGATGATTCATTGTATGACAAGGTTACATGCTCAACCTTGTTGATTGCTACTCCTTTCACAGTTGCCAGAAATAAGAAATAATCTTGTTGTCCCTCAATTGAAAAATGAATAGAGACACTGGCATATATTTGCCCAGTGGAGTATTAAACAGCTCTTACAAAACTGGCATCATGAAATTTGTAAGAAAATAGATGGAATTAGAAAAAAAATCATCCTGAGTGAGGTAATTCAGACTCAGACACATTATTATGGTATGTATTTGCTTATTGATAATGAAGTTACAATCTATAGAACCAGATAGGTTAGGTATATAGGATGAAACTAAGAGGACCCATGAATCTCCCTGGTGAGGACAAATGAAATAGATTTTATGGGTGGACTAAAGCTGGGGTTACTGGATGAGGAAGATCAAATAGGGAATGAGAGGAAATGAGGAGTAAAGAAGTTAGATTTGAAGAGCATTTGAGAGCTGGTTATAGATACCTAGTGCAGTGGAAACTTTCTAAAATATGTGAAGGTAATCCTAATTTAGTCTCCAAATAGTGAGGGAGATGAAATTCCAACTCCTCATCTCTTCTCAACAAAGTAAGCTTCCAGTACCCAGAACAGTGTAACATCCAGTTATTGAGGGGATTCAGTACAATACAGTAACATTGAGTTATCGGCTAAAAAGACTTCATGGAAATTATCCAACAACTGTGACGGCTGCTACTGCAACACATTTCCTCTAAAATCTGACAGCAAGGCCTGTTGCTGAAGACAGAACCCCACCCCCCAAAAAAATGCTAGAGCAATGATATCTCAAACTTGTGGGATGTATGCCAACTCCATGAGGTGGTACCCACATCTAACCCCTCCCAGATGACCTAGAACAAGAGAGTAGGAAACCCAAAGATTTAGGGTAAAACCGAATACTACTGTTATTACAAAAAGAAGAAAGTAGTGATAAAAATGATTTCTAATGATATACTGCTTTACTCATAGACTGGGGCTTTATTCAGCCACCCTCAGATATGCTTCCTCCAACAGCAGATTGGAAGAAAGACAGAGACCCGCAGGCAGAAATTATGCAGAGATAAAGAGAGGCCTTGGACACTCAGCTCTAAATAGCATGTCTTCATCATATCGCTGCCATAAGACATTAAGGAACCCTGAAGAAAAGGAATCAGAAGGCATATAAGAGCTAGAGAGGACTGAGGATACCATGAGAAAAAGGCTCTCTAAATCAAATGAATTCATGAACTCAGAGACATTGAAGCAGCAAGCACAGGGCCTTTTTGAATCTCTACCACATTCTCTGAATATAGATTATGGCTTCCAGTTTATTGTTTGTATAGAATTCCTCAGACAGGAATGAAAGTGACTGTGACGTTTTCCTTTTTCTTGGGCTCTTTTCCTTCTATTGGTCTGCCTTGTGTAACTTCTATGAGATAGGATCTAAAAAAATCTTCCTTTATTTATTTTGTTATGTTTTGTTGTTATTCTTAGAAACCTGTTTTTTTCTACCGAGCAACAGAAAGGAAGTAGGTCCACAAAGGAGGGGATGTGGGAAGGAACTGGGAGGAGTGGAGGAGGGATGGGCAACTGTAATCAGGAATATTGTATGAGAAGAGTCTATTTTCAATAAAAGGGAAAAGATTTAGAAAACTGTGTAATACAAACAAAACATTTTATAACTATTTTATTATAAATCAATGCATATATCAGCCTGAGAATAATGTTTTAAAAATGACAAAAATGTATTCAATATGTCATGATATACAATATAATTTCAGATGGATTGCATTACTAACATGGAAAGGTCAATACTGAAAGAACACTGAGAAGTATGAGTTCAGAGGACAATGAGTGTTTTACGAATTCTAAGGGCACAAGAATTATATGTATTCCTTGACCTTCCTAGAAAAAAATACTGTTTACTATGTTCATAGTTATTGATTCAATTAAATATGTGATCTCTATTTTCCAAAATTATGAATATTTCCTGTGCAGAATTTAAACAAATACTTTATATACTTTCATAATAAACTAACAAGAATAGCTTCATTTGCCAATTCTTCAGTGCCAACAAGATGTAAATCATTATTTTTACTGTAGACTCAACAGTATAAGAAAACAATCCAAAAATACCTGTAATCATGATATTTAAGTTTGGTGAATTGAATGATAAAAGAAACAAAAGCAAGGCCTCCCATTTACACAACTATAAATTATGTATAGGGTTGTTGTAAGTTCTAAAGAAGGAAATGAAGGTTCAATGGATCATGAAGCATGGAATTTAATCCACTAAAATGTCAAAAGAGGTAACATATTAGGTGGGACAATTGGAATTTAGGAAAATTGTTAAAGCATTGTGAGACTGAAATGTTAATTAAGAACTTAAAGCCAAATTTGAGTCCTTTAAATTCTAGGAAATGAAATACAGTAGCCATTAAGGAAAGAATATAGAAGATGTCAAACAATGTTCTATTAGTACTGTGTAGAGAAAGAAACTTTTAATAACTGATTGTCTAGCTATATTTCTGTCTGTCTAGTTGGTCATCTATCTATATATCACCATTATAAACAGAAAAGCAAAATATCTCAGAATACACGAGTGCTCTTTCTGAAGTATCATGGTCCCTATGACAATCACACAAAATAATGATGTCATCCAACAATAATAAATATTAAAACCTGCATGACAATTTTGCAACTTAAACTCCAGGAGCTATAATAGAACAAAGCTTTTGTCTCTCTGTCAATTAATTCTTTGAGTTAGCAGTTACCAGTTCATAGTGTACACACAACAACTCTTAGAAAAATGATCTGGGGTAGGAAGCTGCAAAAACGCCTAAGAAATAACATTAAGCTTTGGATTATCTCAATATTATAGAGAATGGAAACCTGTGTGCCCAGGTGAATATATTCAGGATTGGCACATATCTTCTGTTGAAGTTAACATAAGCCCATTGGAAATAAGGCCAATTGAAGATGCCTTTTCTGTTGTTCTCCACTGCTAGCATTCATGATACACCACCTTCAGACCTGTAGCCCAATGTACATCTTAACTAAGGGGACTGAAATTTGGCAAGAGAAAATTAATCTACAAATGTTCTTTATTTACTGGAAAATGCTCAGCCTGGAGCCATCACCAAGAAATAAGACTGCTCCCCTTATTAACATATTTATTTGAATGTAATAAATAACCCAGTTGTAACAAACTTAAAGAAAGGATTGGTAATATTGTTATTCCCTTATTAAGAACACATTTCACTATCACTTAATTTTAAAGTTTAATTTTAGACTAAGTTGGTTGTGTTTATGTAAATGGAATTCAATGCCTTGGCTTGTACATGCTAGGCAAGTAAAGTGTTGTAATATGTAGCTACAGTTTCATCCCATTT
>CAJQZJ010031536.1:2561314-2578472 GCA_907164525.1 Lophiomys imhausi
TAGGCAAGTAAAGTGTTGTAATATGTAGCTACAGTTTCATCCCATTTTAAACTTAATTCATACTATCTTGTCCTCACATCAAAAATTTCTGCATGCCCAGTGTTTTAAAATACAACAATTACTTAAAGAAAATATCAACAATATTAATTTTTACTGTGTTGTTTACTGCATAATAACAATGAAACTTCTTAGTAAAAAAAGTGTTTATATATGTAGATACTTGCATAAAATGTATTTCCACTTATTATATAGGTCACCATCTCTAAGTTATTCAAGTTATGCTGAATTACACTCAATTTCAATTCATTCTTCAGTTTACAATCGTATTATGCATTCGTAAGACCAAAGGCCCATGAGTTATTCAGAAAAAGGGAGTAGCTGCATGAAAAACAGTATTAAAATATTTTGCTGTT
This sequence comes from Lophiomys imhausi, assembly GCA_907164525.1. Lineage (NCBI taxonomy): Eukaryota > Metazoa > Chordata > Mammalia > Rodentia > Muridae > Lophiomys > Lophiomys imhausi. Next base: position 2,561,728 of record CAJQZJ010031536.1, read on the forward strand.
ATTTCTAATAGCATTTACAAGAACCAGGTCAATTCAATGAGAATTCTGAGCTTGACTTTTAGTAAGAATACCAACAAGAACACACTTATTTTAAGATTTTAGTGGAAGAAAATTCTTCCAATATTGTATTTTCTCCCTAGGAAACTCAGATCCAATAACTATGTTTTCATCAATTATTTCCTCTTTAATATGCTAGCTAATTTGAGCAAAAACCTTTGAAAGTGCTACCAAATCTTTTTCAAGATAGATGTTTTTTGCCTAGCATATGAATATATTTTGAAGAGTTGTCAATGAGTTTTCCACCAAGCAGTAGAGGCACAAAGCTTTAGTCCTAGTACTGAGGAGGCAGGGGCAAGCAGATCTCTGAGTTTAAGGCCAGCCTGATCTACAGAGCAAGTTCCAGAACTAACAGTGCTATACAGAGAAACCTTCTTTAAAAAAAACAAACAAACAATACACCATGATCAAGGAGGCTTCATCCCAGGAATGCAGGGATGGTTAAACATACAAAAGTCTATCAACGTCATTCACCATATAAACAAGATGAAAGAAAAAAAAACACATGATAATCTCGCTAGATGCAGAAAAAGCATTTGACAAAATCCAACACCCCTTCATGCTAAAAGTTCTGGAGAGAACGGGAATACAAGGACCGTACCTAGAAATAATAAGGCAATATACAGCAAGCCAGTGGCCAACATCAGATTAAATGGAGAGAAACTTGAAGCATTTCCTCTAAACTCAGGGACAAGACAAGAATGTCTACGTTCACTTTCACCATATCTCTTCAATATAGTACTCTAACCAAGCAAGTAAAGGACATGTACATCAAGAATTTCAAGCTCTTGAAGAAAGAAATGGAAGAGGCCTTTAGAAGATGGAAAGATCTCCCATGCTCATGGATAGGTAAGATCAACATAATAAAAATGGCCATCCTACCAAAAGCAATATATAGATTCAATGCAATTCCTATGAAAATACCAACACAATTTTTTATAGATTTGAAAGAGCTATTCTCAATTTCATATGGAACAACAAAAAGCCCAGAATAGCTAAATCAATCCTGTACAATAAAAAGACATCTGGAGGTATCACCATCCCAGATTTCAAGCTGTACTACAGAGCAATAGTTGTAAAAACAGCATGGTATTGGTATAGAAACAGACCAGTAGATCAATGGTATCAAATTGAAGATCCAGAAATAGACCCACCCACTTATGACTACCTAATTTTTGACAAAGAAGACAAAACGGCACAATGGAAGGACAGCATCTTCAACAAATGGTGCTGGTCCAACTGGGTGTCCACTTGTAAAAGAATGAAATTAGACCCATACTTATCACCTTGTACAAAACTTAAGTCCAAGTGGATCAAATACCTTAACATAAGACCTGTCACACTAAATCTACTAGAAGAAAAAAGTGGGAGAAACCTTCGAATTAATTGGCACAGGTGACAACTTCCTGAACAGAACACCAACAGCTCAGGATCTGAGATCAAAAATCAATAAATGGGACCTCATGAAACTGAAAAGCTTCTGTAACACAAAAGACACTGTCATTCGAACAAATGAGGGTCAGAGGTAAATAGAGAATTCACAAAGGAGGAATCCCTAATGGCAGAGAGACACTTGAAGAAATGCTCAACATCCTTAATCATCAGAGAAATGCAACTCAAGATGACTCAGAGATTCCATCTCACACCTGTCAGAATGGCTAAGATCAAAAGCTCAAATGACAGCACATGCTGGCGAGGGTGTGGAGAAAGGGGTACCCTACTCCATTGCTGGTGGGAATGCAGGCTTGTGAAACCACTATGCAGGTCAGTCTGGCAATATCTTAGAAAACTTGGAATAGCTTTGCCTCAGGACCCAGCCATTCCACTTCTGGATATACACCCAAATGCCTCTTCACGGAATCATAAGGAAGTTTCCTCATCTATGTTTATAGCAGCCTTATTTGTACCAGCTAGAAACTGGAAACAACCCAGATGTACCTCAACTGAAGAATGGGTTAAAAAAATGTGGTACATCTACACAATGGAATAATATTCAGCTATCAGGAACAATGAAATTATGCAATTTGCAGCCAAATGGATGGAACTAGAAAAGTTCATCCTGAGTGAGCTAACCCAGACTCAGAAGGACGCATATGGCATCTATTCACTTATAGTAGGATTTTAGCTATATAGTAGAACGTATCGATACTACAACTAACACACCAAAGGGAACTTGGACATAGATTTTATTTTTAATTTTAATTTTTTATTTATTTTTATATATTTTTAATATTTTTTTCTATTTTTTAGTCTTTTTTTTCTATTTGTCTGCTTACTGGTTTGTTTGTTTTTTAGTTCTCTCTCCCGGGCAATGAGACACTTTTCACTGATGGTACTGCTTCATAGACCCCAAATGAATGAGGAGGCTCTTGGCCCTCATACGATCTCTCAACTGAGATGAGGGAATGTTATATAAGGACACCCCATCCCAGAGAAATGGGACGGAAGGGATAGGAGGTAAAGAAAAAAAAATGAAATGTGATGTTTCGGCCTTTTACTACTAATTGTCATAAACTGTTTAGGATAATAAAGAAATGCAAACTAATGGTTATGCAAGCCGGTCATTCTGTTAGGTACTATGACAGCCTATTATAGTTATTTTCTAAGCTAATTAGAAATAAAGCTGCTGAGAGACAAGCAACATCTGCTTACCCTAATATAAGAGATGGATAGTGCCTCTTCAAAAACCTCAAGAGATATGCAGAATATGGCATTCAAAGATGTTTTCGTAACTTTAGATTTTTTTTTATATCAAGACTTATCAACGCCTGACAGCACCCCCTATTCTCCTCCACGTAGAAGAGGAGCATCGAAGAATCTCCAGTGGGAGATGATTGAATTAGTCACAAGCCTATTTCTTGGTAGGAAAAGCCCCTTGCTCCAACTGTAGACAGAATGCTGTCCAAAAAAGGACAAAACTTGGAAGCAGGTAAGTCGACAACCTAGCTCTGCCAAGACAGGGTAGGTAAGTCCTTTATAACCCCTGCTCTACAATCAATGTCTGTCAGAGAAACGGGGCCAAATGACTGAAGATCGATGCTGTAATGTATGGAGAGAATATGCGAACTGTCCAGGCAGCCACTGGTATGTCATTTCTTAGTTTGGAAAGCTGCAGGCCCTGTACCTCTTATAAAATCAGATATATTTATCCCTCTCAGGTCTCTGAGGTGGTTGAAGAACAGATATCTAGAGTCTCATAATTAAATTTTGAGTTGTTTAGGAGTCAAGAGAGTGTTATAGATCTAAGAATATACTTTTAAAATTGTGTTGCATGTTAGTATGAATGTTGAGTCAGAATAGAACTTTAAACTCATGGATATGGTTAGACTGTAGAATGTTAAAGTCAGGTACCAAATACATATGGACTGGATATTGGGAATGTATGCTAAGCCATATAACCCTCATAACTGTGGCCTAATTACCTCTGTTGTTTTGTATTGTATTTATTATTATAAGAGAAAGAGCCATTTGTTGGACTGAAAGGGGAAACAAGATATACCTTAAACTTAAAAGAAAAAAAAAAAGGGTAGAGGATGGGGGATGAGGGTGGGAGGGTGGGACTGGAAGGGGGAATAGGTAGGGGACTGCGATTGAGATGTAACTTGAAGAAATAAAAAATAAAGGAATAAAAAACAAGCAAACAAACAACAAGCTGTTAAATGGTATTGTTAAATGGGTTTTGGAGTTTAGACCCAGGGACTTCCTTCTTTTTCTTTTCTGTATCCTTCTTTCTCTCCTATGTAGGAGTGCACAGACTTGAGAAAAATGGGACATAGACATAGTATGGGAAGGACCAAGAAGAAGGGACATCTTATTGAATATGCCCTCATATCTTTGTATATTGATTCAAAATTAGTATTATATTTGGCTAAAGTGGTATTGATCATTGTCTATTGTGCATAATTAAGGTTGTATTGGACTACATCGGTATTGATCTTTGTATATTGATACAAAATGAAGATTATAGTTGGCCACAATGGTATTGACCCTTGTATATTGATGCAATATTAAGATTGTATTGGGCTACATAGGCATTGATCTTTGTATATTGATACAAAATTAGGAATATATTTGGCCACATTGGTATTGATCTTTGTATATTGATACAAAATTAAAGGTAATGCTTCTTAAAGGTATTGTGCATAGTAATGCTTAAAAATGAAATGTGAAGCTCTGGCCTCTTGATACCAACCGTCTTAAACTATTCAGGATAGTTAAGAAATACAAACTCCTAGTCATGCAAGCATGTCACTTTGTTAGCTACTAAGACAGTCTATCACAAATATTCTCTAAGGTACTCAGAAATCAAGTTAAGAGACAAGCAACAATCGCTCATCTAAATACAAGAGATAGATAGGGCATCTTCAAAAACCCCAAGAGATCTGCAGAATATGGCATTCAAAGATGTTTTCTTAAATTAAGATTTTTTTTTATATCGAGACATGTCATCTCCTGACAGCACCCCCTATTCTACTCCAAGTAGAAGATGAGCATCGAAGAATCTCCAGTGTGAGATGGTTGAATTAGTGGCAAGCCTATCTCTTGGCATGAAAAACCCCTTGCTTCAACTATAGACAGACTGCTGTCCAAAAAGGAGAAAACTTGGTAGCAGGTAAGTCGACAGCCTAGCTCTGCCAAGACAGGGTACGTAGTCCTTAATAATTCCTGCTCTACAATCAATGTCTGTCAGAGAAACAGGACCAAAAGGCTGAAGATTGATGCTGTAACATATGGAGAGAAAACAGGAACTGTTCAGGCAGCCACTGATATGTCATTTCTTAGTTTTGGAAGATGCAGGCCCTACACTCCCTACATAATCAGATATATTTATCCCTCTCAGGTCTCTGAGGTGGTTAAAGAATAGATAGCTAGAGTCTCATAGCTAAATTTTGAGTTGTTTAGGAATCAAGAGGGTGTTCTGGATCTAAGAAGATGTTTTTATAATTGTGATGCAAGTTAGTATGAAAACTGAGTCAGATATAGAACTTTAAACTCATGGAGATGGTTAGATAGTAGAATGTTGAAGTCAGGGGCCAAATACATATGGACTGGACATTGGGAATGTATGCTAAGCCACTTAACTCTCATAATTGTGGCTTATTTATTTCTGTTGTTTTTTATAGTATTTACTGTTATAAGAGAAGGAACCATTTGATGGACTGAAAGGGGGAGCTGTTGGGGGAAAACGGGTGGAAGGGTGGTACAGGAGGGGGGAGTAGGGAAGGGATTGTGACTGAGATGTAACTTGACAAAATAAAAAAATAAAGTACAAATAAAATATTATTTTAAAACTGCAAAAAATAAAAAAGCAAACAAAAGAAAAGCTCTTTACCACCACCCATGGCTCAAAAAAAAAAAAAAGAAAAGAAAAGAAATTTTCTAGGCCTTTTAAACCTAAGGAATAATAAGAAACTTTTCTTTTTCTTTTTTTTTTTTTCTTTTTTTGGCTTTAAATCCCATTTTTATTGTGTAACACAAAAAAATACTAAAAAAATATACAAATTTTTATTTAATTGCTGGCTTGTAAGTTATCAGTCTAGTTGTTAGATGCCATTACACACAGCTCGCTCTCTCTCTTTCTTACACACACACACACACACACACACACACACACACACACACACACAGTCTAACAGTTTATCTTGTGGTATTTTAGTGTCACTAAAGAAGTTAAAAGTCAGTTTGTAGTTCTGCAACTGTAGATATAAACATATTAACAATAGTGAACCGAGATGGCAGGCAACATAGCAAAACACAGTATCCTCTGTAGACTGATTTAATAGCTTTTTATAGATCTGAATCAAGCAATTATTTCCAACATCAGCTATTCTGACTTTTCTCATTGCTGCTGCTACTACTCTAGCACGTGTTTTATACATGGAGTGGAGCCATAGATCTAAGTACACTATGGTTAAACTGTAAGCTTTGTTTTATTGTAGCTTTTCCTAATTGAAAGGTATACCAAGAGAAACTAAAAAGTAACAAACAACTCTGTCACTTTACAAAAGGTTTTTCATATGTGTTCAGGGAAATACTTATATTTTTTCTACTTTCGAAACCTCTGACTGATTTTTTTTCTGTGTTCTTTTTTTTATATACTTATTTTTCTTAATGTTTATTTATTGCTTCAGGTTACATCTCCATCACAATGCCCTCTTTCCACCCTTCCCAGTCCTGCCCTCGCCCTCCCACCTTCTACCCCTATTCCTTCCATCAAACTCCTCAGGAGTGGAGTGTCCCTACATATCAGTCCCCCACCCCAGTTCAGCAGTCCTATGAGGGCCAAGAGCCTCCTCATACACTGGGGGCCTACAAGGCAGCACCACTAGGGCAAAGTATCTCATTAACAGGTAACAAAATCTATGTTCCTGTTCCCTTTGGAGCATTGGTGGTAGTATAGTTATCCTGTACTATATGGCTAAAATGCAATTATAGTGAATAGAAACCATGTGCATCATTCTGAGTCTGACCTATCTCACTCAGGAACTAGAGCTTCTCTAATTCCATCCATTTGGCTTTAAATTGCATGATTTCATTTTTTCTGATGGCTGAGTACTATTCCATTGTGTAGATGTAGCACAGTTTTTTGTTTTTTGTTTTAATCCTTTCCTCAGGGACATCTGGGTTGTTTCCAGGCTCTAGCTATTACAAATAAGGCTGCTATGAACATATATGAGGAAACATCTTTGTGGTTTGACAAGGAATCATTTGGATGTATACCCAGAAGTGGTATGACTGGGTCGTTTTCTAAGATATCACCACACTGATTTCCATAGTGGTTGTACAAGTGTTCACTCCTACCAGCAATGGAGGTGTATTCCCCTTTCTCCACACCCTCGCCTGCATGTGCTGTCATTTAATCTTTTGATCTTAGCCATTCTTACAGGTATGAGATGGAATCTCAGAGTCGTCTTGAGTAGCATTTCTCTGATGATTAAGGATGCCGAGCATTTCTTCAAGTGTCTCTCAGCTATTAGGGATTCCTCCTTTGTGAATTCTCTGTTTAGTTCTGTTACCCATTTTTTGATCAGATTAATTGGTTTCTTACCATTTAATTTCTTGAGTTCTTTGCAAATTATGGTTATTAGCCCTCAGTCAGATGTGGGGTTGGTAAGATCTTTTCCCAATCTATAGGTTGCCATCTTGTTCCAATGACAGTGTCTTTTGCCTTAAAGAAGCTTTTCAGTTTCATGAGGTCCTATTTATTGATTGTTGGTCTTAGAGCTTGAGCTTTTGGTGTTCTCTTCAGGATGCCAATGAGTCGAGGATTTTCCCCACTTTCTCTTCTATTACATTTAGTGTGTCCAGCTTTATGTTATGGTCTTTGATCCACTTGGACTTAACTTTTGTGCAAGGTGATAAGTATGGGTCTAATTTCATTCTTTTACATGTGGACATCCAGTTGGAGCAGCACCATTTTTTGAAGATGCTGTCCTTTTTCTATTGTACTCTTTTAGTTCTTTGTCAAAAATTAGGTTACCATAGGTGTGTGGGTTCATTTCTGGGTCTTCAATTTGATTCCATTGATCAACTGGTCTGTTTCTATACCAGTACCATGCTCTTTATAGCTCTGTAGTCCAGATTGAAATCTGGGATGGTGATACCTCCTGATGTGTTTTTTTTGTTTTGTTTTGTTTTTTAATTGTACAAGATTGATTTAGCTATCCTGGGTTTTTTGTTAATCCATATGAAGTTAAGAATTGTTTCTTTTCAGGTCTATAAAGAATTGTGGTGGTATTTTGATTGGAATTGCATTGAATCTGTATATTGCCTTTGGCAGGATGACCATTTTTATTATGTTGATCCTACCTACCCATGAGCATGAGAGATCTTTCCAACTTCTGATGTCCTCTTCAATTTCTTTCTTCAAGGATATAAAGTTTTTGTCATAAAGGTCTTTCACTTGCTTGGTAAGAGTTACCCCCAGGTATTTTATACTGTTTATGGCTATTGTGAAGTGTGTTGTTTCCCTAATTTCTTTCTCAGCCCATTTATCTTTTGTATAAAGAAGTACTTCTGAATTTTTGAGTTAATTTTGTATCCAGCCACCTTGCTGAAGGGGTTTATCAGTTGTATTAGTTCTCTGGTGGAATTTTTGGGCCCACTTATGTATACTATCTTATGATATGCAAATAGGGATAATTTGACTTCTTACTCCCCAATTCGTATCCCCTTGATCTCATTTAGTTGTCTCATTGTTCTGGCTAGGACTTCAAGTATTATGTTGATGAGATATGAGGAGAGTGGTCATTCATGTCTTGTCCCTGATTTTAGAGGAAATGATTTAAGTTTCTCTCCATTTAATTTGGTGTTGGTTACTGGCTTGCTGTATATCGCCTTTATTGTTTCTAGGTATGGTTCTTGTATGCCAGCTCTCTCCAGGATTTTTATCATGAAGGGGTGTAGGATTTTGTCAAAGGCTTTTTCTGCATGTAATGACATTATCATGTAGTTTTTTTTTTCAGCTTGTTTAGATGGTGAATTATGTTGATGGATTTTCATATGTTGAACCACTCCTGCATTCCTGGGATGAAGCCTACTTGATCATGGTGTATGATACCTTTACCTTTGATGCATTCTTGGATTCAGTTTGCCAGTATTTTATTAAGTATTTTTGCATGTATGATCATGAGGGATATTGGTCTGACGTTCTCTTTCTTTGTTGGGTCTTTGTGTGGTTTAGGTATCAGGGTGACTGTGGCCTTGTAGAATGAGTTTGGCAGTGTCCTCCTGGTTCTATATTGTGGAAACGTTTGAAGAGTATTGGTATTAACTCTTCTTTCAATGTCTGGTAGAATTCTGTGCTTAAACCATCTGGCCCTGGGTTTTTTTTTGTTGATGGGAAATTTTTAATGACTATTTCAATTTCCTTAGGCATTATAGAACTGTGTAATTTGTTAACCTGATCTTGATTTAGCTTTGGTAGGTGGAATGTATCAAGAACATGGTTCATTTTGCTTAGGTTTTCAATTTTTGGGGAGTACAGATCTTTGAAGTATGACCTAAAAATTCTCTGAATTTCTTTGATGTCTATTGTTATTTCTTCAATTTCATTTGTGAGTTTACTGATTTGTGTATTTTCCTTCTGCCTTCTTGTCAGTTTGGCTAAGGGTTTGTTTATTTTGTGGATTTTCTCAAAGACCCAACTCTTGGTTTCATTGATTCTTTGTATTGTTCTTTTTGTTTCTAAGTTGTTTATTTCAGCTCAAAATTTGATGATTTCCTGCCTTCTGCTCCTCTTGGAAGTTTTTGCTTCTTTTTTTTCCTAGATCATCCAATTCTGCTGTTAAGTTGCTTATATGGGCTGTCAAAATTTTCTTTTTGAAGGCACTTAGTGCTATGAACTTTCTTTGTAGCAATGCTTTCATTGTGCCCCATAGGTTTAGATATGTTGTGCCTTCCTTTTCGTTGGACTTAAGAAGTCTTTGATTTCTTTATTTGTTCTCTGTCCCAGTTGTCACTGAGTAGAGAGTTGTTCAGTTTCCATGAATGTGTAGGCTTTTTTCTTATTTCCATTGTTGTCGAAGTTCAGCTTTAATTCATGTTGGTCTGATAAGATATAATGGGTTATTTCAATTTTCTCGTATCTATTGAGGCTTGCTTTGTGTCATCTGTCCATTGTTGTATGTGAAATCTCCCACTATTATTGTGTGGGAATCATTGTGTGGCATAAGCTTTAGAAGATTCTCTTTTACAAATGTAGGTGCCCTTGCATTTGCGGCATAGATATTCAGTATTGAGATGTCATCTCGATTAATTTTCCTTTAACGAGTATGTAGTGTCCTTCCCTGTCATTTTTGATTAACTTCAGTTGAAAGTCTATTGTATTTCATAGTAGGATGGTTATTCCAGCTTGCTTCCTGGGACCGTTTGCTTGGAAAATCTTTTACCAGCCCTTTATTCTGAGGTAGAGTCTATCTTTGTTAGTGAGACGACTTCTTGTATACAGCAAAATGGTGGGTCTTGTTTAAGGATCCAATCTGTAAGCCTGTCTCTTTTTATTGGGGAGTTGAGTCCATTGATGTTGAGGGACATTAATGACCAATGGTTGTTGTTTCCTGTTATTTTGATGTAGGTAGTGGTTGTATGTTTCTTTTGGTTTAGCTCCAGTGGAGTTTTTTGCTTTCTTTGTTTTGTTGGGTGTACATATTTTCGTTGGGTTGCAATTTTCCATCTGTGATGTTCTGTAGAGCTAGGTTTGTGAATAGATACTGTTTAAATTTGTTTTTGTCATGGAATATCTTGTTTTCTCCATCTATATTGATAGAAAGCTTTGCTGGGTATAGTAGTCTGGCCTGACACCTATGTTCTCTTAGGGCCTGTAGGACATCTGTCCAAGCCCTTTTGGCTTTTATTGTTTTTGAGGAGAAGTCAGGTGTAATTCTGATGGGTCTGCCATTTATACATTACTTGACCTTTTTCTTTTATGTCTTTTAATATTCTTTCTTTGTTCTGTACATTTGGAGTTTCAATTATTATGTCAAGAGAAGAATTTCTTTTTTGATCTAATCTGTTTAGAGTTCTATATGCCTCTTGGAATTTTATTGGCTTCTCTTTCTTTAGATTTGGGAAGTTTTCTTCTATGATTTTGTTAAAGAGGTTTCCTCAACCTAGGAGTCGGGGGTCTTCTCTTTCCTCCTCTATGCCTGTAATTCTTAAGTTCCATCTTTTCATTGAGTCCTTGATTTCTTGGATGTTGTGGGTGAGAACATTTTTAAATTTCTTGGTTTTTTGTTTGTTTTGTTTTTGGTTGTTGTACTGATTTTTCTATTGTATCTTCTATGCCTGAGATTTTGTCTTCCATCTCTTGTATCCTTTTTTTTTTTTTTTTGTTGATTCTCAAGTCTGTAGTTCCTGTTCTCTTCCCTTGGTTTTCCACCTCCAGGACTATTTCTGCTTGTGTTTTCATTATTGCTTCCATTTCCAATTTCAAGTATTGAACGCTTTTAGACATTTTATACATTTCCTGTTCCAATTTACATGACTTTGTCTGACAATCATTCAAATCTTTCATAGCCTTTTCCCTTTCCCATTCATGTTTGGCTGAATTGTCTTGGAGGTCCCACTGCTTTCATTGTACAATTAAGATTCTCTGTATTCTTTCAGAGATTTAACTTCTTCTTGTAAGGACTCTATCATTCTCCTAGGTATAGATTTGTCATTATTTTTGTGTTTTCCAGCTGTGGTGGAATGATCAGTGTTTGCTGTATTAGCATAACTGTATTTTGTTGGAGTCATGTTTCCCTGATTTTTGTCAGATTTTGTTTTTTCTGAACTTTAGCCATCTGGTTGTCCTTAGCTGATTTTTTCTAGTGTGTTTTAGACCTGATGCTAAGGATGGGGTTTTGGTGTAGGGGCTGTATAGTCTTGGTGGTCTGTAGCTCAGCACAGGCTAGGTCGGAGTCCTGTGTTGGGAGCTGTATTTCAGTGTGCCCCCTGAAGTTCACCCCTTACAGTTGTGTCCCAACTGGGAACTCAGGTAGATGTTAGGGTTGGATGTGTTGTTCTAGCCTGCAGAGTCCTATGCTACTAGTTTCTGCTACAAGGGTTAGGTCAATGGTTGTCTTCCTCCCAGGCAGCTCCTCCTAGATGATCTCAATGGCATCTCTGTGCTTCTTGGCCCTAGGCACTAATTCCTTGTAGTCTGAGTCACTCAGGTAGTTCACACAGGCCAAGAACTTGCTGCTCCAGGGGTAGAACTGTAGATGCTGAAGATCTGATTTCCCGCTATAGGAGCCAGGTACTCTGGCTAAGGGGTCCAATATTAACCCCACTACTCATCTGCAGGGCTTTGACTCAGTAGAGTTCCTAGCAGCCTTCCAACCTGACCACCCACCTTTCAGCCCTCTGATCTCACCATTCCTGTGGCTGTGCTTGTCTTGGTTTGGGTGCCGGAGCTGTCCTGTGGATACTGGAGACTGCAAGTGTGCAGGAGTCATAGCCCACTACAAGAAGTGCATCCCGCTGCTTTGTCTAGCTGCAGTGTTCTTCTGAGTGATTGTAAATCCAATAGAGAGGTCTTTGTGTCCAACACAAGCCCAAATATGCTTGCATATCCCAGATCACCACTCCACTGTAGATACACCACTGTTGTCCTGCAGCCACATGGTTCTGTTGAGAATATACCTGTTCCCAGGGCTCCGCTGATTGTTCCCCTGGTGTCATAATGCCTGTGTGGAATCTGGGAGCCCAGGAGGCTGGTCAGTACCCTTGTCTGGGGTTTGGAGCTCCTCGCTGGGTATTTGAGTGGCTCATACCCGGGGATCCTCTCCTGGTGATGATTCTCCTGCTTTTTTGGCTTCCTCGCTTTTTGTGGGTCTGTTTTTCTGAGGGTATGAGAGTCTCACCAAGGACTGTTATTAGTCCCTCGGTTTGCCGGGTGAAACCCAGTGGGTTCATGCCTGTCAGATTGTTGCTCAGCATCTTATAACTCTGTGACATTATAGCTGTTTTCCCTGGGTTCAAAATGCATCCCTGCAGGAGGCTGCCATCTTGGAATATCTAAGCAACTTTTCGAAACCATCTCAGGCCATTTCCCCAAGCTAGTTTTCACCTATTTTTTCCCCTCCCGGAAACCAGAAATTTATAGCTATTTATCTTTATAGCCTGGTTATAAGGTAATGAGTGCTTTGCACTCTGATGAACTTGTTTCTTCTTGAGGTTCACCATAAAAAAAATTGAGCTATTGTAGCTATAATTAGTGAATTATATCAGGTATGTGCTTAACATTTTAGGTCTTGAAAGCAGCAATTGACTAAGTACCATTTACTTGGTTTAACTTTTTGAGTCCAATATGATGTGATTATAATGTGCTTGGCTCTCAATTGATAAAAAAAAATGAAGCACAACTCTTTGTAAACCAATAAGATAATATAAATGTTTCACCTTAGAAGGACCCAAATAGTGAAGCAGGTGTCAGGTCCCCATGTCTACTATACAAGTCGTATAATTTTTTTCTTTTTTAAAAATGTTTATTACTTTGAGTTACTTCTCCATCACAGTCCCCTCCCTCAAGCCATCAAAGCCCCACCCTCCTATTCTCTTCCCCCTCTCCCAGAACTCATAATTTGTTTTTAATAATTAGACCACAATTTTGAAATTTATAAGGTATAACATACATTCCTAATGTCTAGTCCAAGCACATTTGGCTATCTATCTCCATGAGTTTAAAGTTCTATACCTAACTCATTTTCTATCCTATCTTGCATTACCAACTTAAAAACATCTTCTGAGACCTATAACCTCCTTTAACTCCTAAATAACTTAAAATAATTTAACTGTGAGAATATAACTATCTAGTCTTCAGCCACATCAGAGACCTGAGAATGGTACATATATCTGATTATACAGGAAGTGCAGAGCCAGCAGCTTCCAAAACTAAGAAATGACAGACAACTGAGTACCTGGACAGTCCCCTTGAAGGTTGTGTAGACTTAAGCATGGATAATCAATCTGTGATTGGGTTGTGTTAGATCAGATTTCTTCATAGAAGATTCATTCTATTCCTGATTTTGCAGAAGTACTATGTCATAGTCCCACCTTACTCAAAAAATGGTATAATCTAAGACATGCATGATTAAAAAGTTTTGTCAAGCAAGCACAGCACCTAGGTCTCTGGTGAAGAAAACAGCTAACAATGAGGAAAAAAGTTTTTAAAATGTCTCTATGAGATGAGGTATGTATAATACACAAGAGTCTGCTACAGTGTAACATGAAATGCTTTGAAAGACTAATTTTTCTTTTATAAGCAGAAGTACCTCCAAAATAATAATTAAAGAACAGATGACTAAACACATAAGTAAATGAAAATATATTAATTATTATCTTGTGTTATATGCTGAAGGCTATATGAGCATATCTCAAATGTGCATATATTTATCAACACATTAGGGTTGTTTAGAACAAAAGCAACCTAGCTTTAGTGTCAACAGGAAATCTCAGATCCACTGTAATCTTATAGAATGAATTTAGTGTATATGGTTCTTCTTGATCAAAATGTTTTTATTACTATGACTATTAATTTTATTAAGACCTGAAACGTATGACTTGCAGAGGAATAACAAAATAAGCTGGCAATAATTACTCATGAACTTACCCTTACAAATGCAAAGAATTAGCTTTTCCCAAAGAAAAAAGTTGAAGAATACAAATCTCTAGACAATGAGAAAGCAAGTCTATCTTTGACAATTTTACAAAACTAGTATTATGAATATCTGTTATATAGACATTGATATCTAGTATATCTAATTTCAAAATGACATTGGGAGTCAGTGTTTGTTTGTTTGTTTGTTTTTTAAATTTAGCTACCTGTTAGGACATAAGAACATTAATTCAGTAATTCCTTATATTCCCAGTTCTGTAGTACTCATTTTTTAAATATTTATTTATTACTTCAGGTTACATCTCCATCACAGTGTCCTCTTTCCACCCCTCCCAGTCCCGGCCTCCCACCCTCTACCCCCTATCCCTTCTACCACACTCATCTACAGTTGAATGTCATTTTTAAAAGTTAACAGTTATCATAACTCCTCTGATTATTTCATATATTGAAATGTATTTATATTTAAAAATAAGAAAATAAAATTTTAGAAATATAGAACAATAATTTTTCTTCTCTGATACATTCATATTAACTGAAGGAGAATGACCATTATTCTTTCATTGCTATTCACTTATCAATTAGTGATTGACTATGCAACATTCTGTAATTTATGATCACTAAATAAAATCATTCATACTTGCAGTCATTTCAATACAGCATGATTTCCAATGTATCTTTTGATTGAGTCTCATTGGAAAGTTACCAGTGACCCCACTCCAACTCAGGATATAATTAGGAATGCAGTGAATAATAATTGTTAGTCCTTGATACAAGGTACTGATCCTTCATGATTGTAAGGGTCATTTGTAAGCCAACATTGTTATTGCCCTTAGACAATATTGTGGTTAAATTGTGATAAAGGGAAATCATAAATTAGGAAAAAACTGAAATGGTCATTATCTTCATTAGCTAATGAGATTGCTAATTATATTCTTAAATGACAATGATTTAGTAGTCTTGGCATACAGGGCTCACATTGCAATAACCAGGAGAACCCTCATTAATGTGTGTTCACAATTGTGGAAGAGAGGTAAAGGTGAGGCTTAGTACTGTCATTATTTTATGCTTGAAATTATTCATTGAAAAACTCTCACTTAGTTGTATAGTTCAGATTTTATATTGTTTATCCAATCACAATATGCTTGCGTAAAATCTAAAGCATTGAAAATGTTGGATATGAAACTGCTTTCATGAGAAACTTCTAGAGTACAGGGCTTCAACCCCTGGAGATACCTATTTTTCTTTCAGGAGATGTATGATGATAAACTATTTTATCAATGAAAGGATATCTTGGCTGTGTTTGACAGTGGTGCTGAGAGACAAAAACTAATGATGAATAAAAGATACTGGTTTGATTTATTCATTTTACAACTTACAATTATAACAAAAAGATCATGGAGAATATCATTAATATGTGCAATTGTATATTTTATGAGAAATAATTAATGAATTTAAAGTACTAGTGGTACAGGATAAATTAACAAATTAACTCTAAACAACTCTAAATATTTGTTAATGTATTTGTAAGGAAAAACTTGTGAGAGAAAAATAAAAAACTCTGCTTGGGCACACAGCCTTTCCACATCCTGTAAGGCTAACTGGAAAATGTACATAGAGCTCTTGTGCTGTGCCAGGATGCCTGTCAGCCATTTCTGTGTAAAGCAAACGACTATGGTATGCTGAGAAGAAAACTTAATTGATTTATCTAGTTGTGCGGTGAGCATCAGTTTCTTGAAAAGTTCTCACAGAAGAAAAAAGTAAAAATATGCAAATATATAATAACTTGGATCATGTAATTAAAACATGACAAAAATTTTAAGATATTGCTTATATAATGATACATATAGGAGGAAAATAAGGTGTCTGTATATTGCACATGATATAATATTTCCACCATTTTAGATAGACTAAATAATTACTGTCATGGAAAGTAAAATACAATATATTTATTTATTTGGTGTATGTTAAATTTTCAAGTCTATCACAAACTTTCCTAACTGTAAATGTTACATTAATAATTCTCATTTATATTTTAAGTTTGGTTAGAAAAATACATTCTAATGAACCTAAACATAAAATAACCATTGGATGGTAGTTTCTATTCTTTTTTAATTTATAAGTTTTATCAAGTTACATACAGATCTCAGTTCCTCCCTCCTCCCTACCTCGTCCCACCCTTTCATCCTCTTCCCCATCTCCTTCTCCTCAGATAGGGGAAGCCCCCTCACATACACACATATGGTTACATCTCAGTTTATGAGTCACATAAGGGCTTCCTCTTGCACTGGGGCCTGACATGGCAGTCCAGCTAGGGAAAAGTGTTCAACTAACAGGCAATAGAATCCATGTCAGAAACAGCATCCCTCTCCATTTGGGAAGGGATCTGAATGAATACCAAGCTGTCTATTATCTATACATGAGTAGGGTCTAGGTCCACTTTATTTGTGCTGTGTGTGCTGTGTGTGTGTGTGTAGGGGGTTGTTTCAGCCTCTGTAAACCTCTAGGAGCCTAGGTTGATTGGCTTTGTCTGGGGGGGGGGCTGTTTCAGCCTCTGTAAGCCTCTAGGAGCCTAGGTTGATTGGTTTTG
>CAJQZJ010031536.1:2584202-2604503 GCA_907164525.1 Lophiomys imhausi
CAAATTTTAACTATGAGACTCTAGCTATCTATTCTTCAACCACCTCAGAGACCTGAGAGGGATAAATATATCTGATTATAAAGGAAGTGCAGGGCCTGCAGCTTCCAAAACTAAGAAATGACATACCAGTGGCTGCCTGGACAGTTTCCATTTTCTCTCCATACATTACAGCATCAATCTTCAGACATTTGGCCCCATTTCTCTGACAGACATTGGTTGTAGAGCAGGAATTATGAAGGACTTACCTACCCTGTCTTGGCAGAGCTAGGCTGTCGACTTATCTGCTTCCAAGTTTTGTCCTTTTTGGACAGAAGTCTGTCTACAGTTGAAGCAAGGGGTTTTTCTTGCCAAGAGAACGGCTTACCATCAATTCAATCATCTCCCACTGGAGATTCTTCGATGCTCATCTTCTACTTGGAGTAGAATAGGGGGTGCTGTCAGGAGATGACATGTCTCGATATCAAAAAATCTTAAGAAAACATCTTTGAATGCCATATTCTGCAGATCTCTTGAGGGTTTTGAAGATGCCCTATCTATCTCTTATATTTAGAAAAACAAATATTGCTTGTCTCTTAGCAACTTGATTTCTGAGTAGCTTAGAAAATAACTGTGATAGACTGTCATAGTAACTAACAAAATGACACGTTTTCATGACTATTAGTTTCCGTTTCTTAATTATCCTTTTAGGCAGATATTCCATAGTTTTGGCATCTCCAAAATCTTGAAGACACTAACACAACTCTGGCTTGACTTCCACAGTTTCACATAATGGCCTTTCAGCCTTTCTACTCAGAGGTTCCACTGCTACATGCTTGGATTCAGAATCTTTCTGAAGCTGTAGAGGGGTATTTCAGAATCCCTTTATTTATAGACTTCATGACTCTAATCCCACCACTATGTGGACAACACTGTCATGTTTGGTCACCAACTTGTGAGAGGTATTGTCCCCCTTGACTCACATGTGTACTGGATTCTGTTTCTTGTTCCTTTGTAGAAGCAGAAAATCCCTTAAGTCTTTTTCTTTCATAAAATGAAAGCTTAACTGAGTGGGGTGTTTCTCTGAAGGCATCTTTCCCTTAATTACAATCCAAACAGGTTTCTATTTACTCACTATATCTCTTTCAGCACAAGCCTAGGCTAATGCCCCTTTTCTCTTCATACAGTAGATTTTGTTTTGTTTTGTTTTCTGTCATATTTACTCTTCTTCATTTTACATCTGCATTAGAGTAACAACTAATGAATGTGAAGTGGATATTGATATATCAGGCCATCGTTAAATCTCCTCTGCCAAGAAATTACTTTGAAATTTAGCTTGGAGCAAGTTGATAGGACCAGGACAAAAGCAGCTACACTCTTTGCCAAAGATATCATAGGGGTCTCTAGCCCAGTTGCTGATATTCTCATTCCTAACACATTTTGATCTGGGTTTCCGCAGTCCACATAAGTCTTTTAAACAACTCTCTTCCAAGCTCTTGCTAGTATGACCCATTAAGCTCTGTTTATAGTGTTCAATTGCTCTTCTAGTCCAAAGTCTCACAGTCTTCCACATACATTCAAAATCAGCATTTACAAGTTTGTCACAGCAATACCCAAGATTCTGCTACCAATTTCTGCATTAATTAATTTTCTACCATTGTGATAGATAGAAATTATAGAAATTTATAGAGAAAATTTCTGGGTTTCTGATCCAAAGAAGAAGAGGTCATTATTTTCACTATAGGCAAGCACTCCAGAGAGCTTTCAAACTTAACTTTGAAGCCCAGTCCCAGTGACATACTTCCTCCAGTAAGGTCATACCTACTAAGACTCTTCAAATAATATCAACAACCACAACCAGGAACCAAATATTCCAAATGTTAGAGGCCAAAGAGGATTTGTTTTCAAACAAACACAATTATAGAAAGGAGCAACTGAGGAAAATGCAGATAGCTACAGACTATGGCATGCACATTCCCAGTCAGCACACTTGCAACTGAACCACTACATCAAATACTTGGGAAGTATAATAGAGACTGAGCAACAAATAGAAATGCTATAAGACCCAGAGGACCATATATATTTTGACAAATTTCATTTTCTACATATAACAGGGAATCTAACTCAGGAAATCTTCACAATATGACTGACTAAACATAACATGAACAATGACCCTATTACTTTACATGCCAACACAAATGGGGAAACATCACAAGACCCCATCACATTTCTTAGGGAAGATATATATGGCTGTGGAAGGAAGTATAAATCTTCTCCATAGATGATCCGCCTAATTAGTTATCTAAAACCAAATGGCGAAAACTAAAAACATACATACAATCGACAGTAAATGACTTGGGAAGTTGTATTTATATATGAAGAGAGAATCTCAATCATTCCAGAGTAATTGGAAGAAAGAATAAGAAGAGGAGCTATTGTAAATACTGTATACTCATATCAAATTTAAAAATAATTTTAAACATATACCTGGTTCTAATTGGAGATATTATTCACAAGTATTAGATCCATCTACTGTTAAACTTTTCAGTTTTTTTCATTGATGCATTATATGCATGAGAATAGTCTATGCCCTATCTCAAAATGCTATGCTTTCTTCAGAATACAAATAACAGAATACCGAGAAATTCTGAGGGTGGAAAAACGACAAGAACTTCTGGGAAATCAAAAATGGCTGTTATTAAGCTTTCAGAGTAAACACTTTGTTAACATTGTTTGATGTCAATTTTCTTCAATAGGTGAAATAATTGTTATTGAAAATAAAGTCCATAAAGGCACAAGGGCAAACATTAAGGATAAACCACCCAATAAACTAAATCATGTGTGCCCTATATGGACATTTTTAAAAATTGTGTAAAGTACATATTTTAAAAAGCATATATCCTTTGTTATTACTATTGCATTTTCCCTTTCAAATTCATTTTTTTAATTTTTAGCTTTAATTTAGAATACAGGATATTTGATCTCTTATATATTTGGTTGTGAGCCTAGCCTTTAACGGCTGAGCCATCTCTCCAGCCCAATATTTGATCTCATTATGGTATTTTTATCAAAACACCATAAAATTTATTACTTAATATTTTAATTTCAATAAATATGTAAAATATGCCATCAAATGTCTATGAACTAATGAATGAATACACAGAATTTTCATTTTCCTGACTGCCTTAAGTATTACAATGTTACATATTAGAAGATGTTCATGTACTAGGAGTTTTCAATATGTGAATTTTAAATATGCCAAATTTATAATGCACTTAAAGTAGTTCAAAATACCTGAAATCAAATGAACAAAAAAAAAATCTTTGCAACTTATAGGTCAGAAATTGAGAAGAATGGAGAATTTAATAATCAAAAAAATCCTCAAATGTACTTCAGGCACTTACAAGAAAACACGAACATTATTATTGCCTTTGCTTTTGATGATATTCCTTGTATTAAGATGTTTCTATCCTTTATACAACATTGTCTTGAAATTCAGTGAGTATTGATTACTTAATGTTCTTTTGTACTGTGACTGTCTGTGAGAAAGTCATGAAGTGCAAGACTCCCAGATCTTTTCATGATCAATCACTGCTTCCCCTTTTGCATGTTATCCATTCTCCCAAGACCACTCCAGGAGATATAGCTCTTTGAACATCTAGTTTAACAAGTAAACTAGCTTTTTTTTTTTAAAGGTGCTTATTAATTAGCAGTTTTTTAAACAAAACATTTTTACATATACATTTCCACATGCTTTCGGGGAAGTCATCATGTTTAAAGTAAATAATGTAATTCAATTGAAATCATACTGAAAGATTTGAAGCTTTTTCTGTAGTAATATTTATTTTCCTTGTGTTACATCTATTAGAAGTCAATAACATGCTGGGCGTGGTGGTATGCTTCTTTAATCCCAGCACTCGGGAGGCAGAGGCAGGTGGATCTCTGAGTTCAAAGGCTAGTCTAGTCTACAAAGTGAGTGAAGGACAGCCAAAGATACACAGAGAAACCTTGTCTCGAAAAACCAAAAAGAAAAAACAAAAGTCAATAAGATTATAATCTAACTTGATCATGTAGATTTACTACCAGGAAACAAACATCTATCATGGTATGCCTAGGAATTTATTTTACACATTGAAATTGGAAATATTGAAATTTCTTATGTATCATTCATTTGTGAGTTTTCTCAGTCTGTGTCTAAGAAAAATAAAGATTTGTATTATTTCTCTCCAAATGCCACTCTCTTTACAAGATCAGTTCCATTTACAATTGCCTTTTCATGATTCAGGAAATTGAACTGGAATTGAACTAATATTAACCTGATAACTCCAGTCATCAGATAATTGTTGTAGGATCTTTTCAGTAAATATAAGAATTAATACAAATTGATCTCCAAACCAGTGTATTTAAGATCTGCATACAGTCATAGTGTAACCAATTCTCATGTAAGAATATGGTTATAATCTCTGTTATAATTCAGTTTTCTCTTTTGATGAACACTCTCATTCCTAAAATGAAAAACAGTTATAGGTGAGGTGGTTTGAATGAGATATCTTTCCAATTCGTGAGCATTCAAATACTTGTTTCTCAATTAGTGATGATGTTTGGGGAAGCTTAGAAAGTTCAACATTGCTAAGGAGGTAAATGTCTGAACGAGGCTTTATAGTTTAAAAGCCTCTTGCCCTCTCCTGTTTGTCCAAGTTTTGTTTGTGTTTCAAGATATGAGCTCTCAGCTCTTAACTTCCAACATCAGTTTCCATAACAATGTTGCTCCCAATATTCATCAACTTTATGGAGATTGGATTCTTGACTCTCTAATCATAAGTCCCAAATATACATTCTTTCTATAAGTTGTCTTTGTTGTGATATCATATCACAGCTATAAAAATTATCTATTATAATTGGTGTATTTTACTATATATTTGATTATTAAGCCATAATGACCACTAGGCTTTCTAGGCAAAATACTTGTAAATTTTGTACATCACATAAAGTTTATCATAACCAATCCTCTTCCAAATGATGTGAGTTTTATTCATTTGAGTGGCTAGACTAATAATAGGATAACTAGAGGAGAATGCATACATCATCATCATCATCATCATCATCATCATCATCATCATCATCATTATCATCATGTCTCTTTCTCTCCTCTCTCTCTCTCTTTGTTTATCATCTCTCCCTCCTTTTGCATGTGCATGCTCTTTGTCAATCCCTCTTGTATCTAACAAACCTGTCTTTATGTATTTTAATTTGGTCCACATTTGAATATTTTACTGATGAAGAATGTACTTTAACAGAATAATAGACATTATACCCTGGAATTATTCAGAACAATTAATCATAAATCTCAGATAATAAGAATACTAATTCAAGAAAATGGTAAAAGGTATAAATTATAATTGTTTTTATTTTATATTGATTAAATTATTTAACTCAACAGTATTATTCAAATAGAATGATACAATTATTCACAATATAGTCTTCATTTTCAGATAGAATATTTGGTAGTTGGACTTAAGTTTTATACAAGGTGATAAGTATGGGTCTAATTTCATTCTTTTACCTGTTGACATCCATTTGGACCAGCACCATTTGTTGAAGATGCTGTCCTTTTTCCATTGTGCCATTTTGGCTTCTTTGTCAAAAATTAGGTGACCATAGGTGTGTGGGTTCATTTCTGGGTCTTCAATTTGATTCCATTGATCCATTGTTCTGTTTCTATACCAGTACCATGCTGTTTTTATTATTATTGTTCTGTAGTACAGCTTGAAATCTGAGATGGTGATACCTCCAGACTTTTTTTTTTTTTTATTGTACAGGATTGATTTAGCTATTCTGGTTTTTTTTTTTTTTTTTTTTTTTGTTCCATATGAAATTGAGAATAGCTTTTTCCAGATCTATAAAGAATTGTGTTGGTATTTTGATAGGAATTGCATTGAATCTGTATATTGCTTTTGGTAGGATGGCCATTTTTATTATGTTTACCCTATCTATCCATGAGCATGGGATATCTTTCCATTTTCTGATACCCAGCCATACCACTTCTGGGTATACATCCAAATGACTCCTCACCGAATCACAAGGAAGTTACCTCATATATGTTCATAGCAGCCTTATTTGTAATAGCTAGAAACAAAATATTCCTCAGCAATCCACAAGGACATCTCCTCAACTATATTCATAGCAGTTTTATTTGTAATAGCTAGAAACTGCAAACAACTCAAATGTCCTTCAAGTGAAGAATGGACATAAAAAAAAAACCCTCTGGTGAATTTACACGATGAAATTCTACTCAGCTATCAGAAACAAGGAAATCATACAATTTGCAACCAAATGGATGGAACTAGAAAAGCTCATCATGAGTGGGCAAATTCAGACTCAGAAATATACACATGGCATATATTTACTTATAACTGGTTTTTATCCATTATAGTATAGGATAGCAATTCTACAATCAATAAACCCAAAAGAGCAGGAACAGGGAATTGGTTACCTGTTAATGGGACACCCCACCCTAGTGGAATTGCCATGTATGCTTCCTGTGCAGGAGGAAGCTCTTATACCTCATGTGACTAACAAACTGAGAGGGGCTGATACACAGAGACAAACCACACTGGAGGTATTGGAAGGTGTGGTAGTGGGAGTAGAGGGTGAGAGGGAGGGGCTGGGAGGGGGTGGAGGGAGGGGTGGCAATGGAAAAGTGACAAAGTAATAAATAAATGATTTAAAGTGAAAGAAATATTTTGTTTTTAAAAACCAAAAATGGCACTTGATTGCATTTTCAAGAAAAAGGATCCATCATAGTGAAAATAAATAGATAACTTATAACTGGATAATTCTTTTTCTTATTAGTAGATGATCCAATCAATTTATTTGTCCTTATAGCAAGAAAATTACTTCAAGGGTCTTTAAATAGATGTAGCATTAAATTGCCTTCAAAATATTTATATTTATATCTATAGAGAAATACTACTCTGGAGCAAAATCAGACTAGCCACCCTTTTCAATGAATGGCAGTGAACAGAGAGAACTGTCCTAAAATGATATAAATATGTGACTCTTAATGTCATGACCTAGACAAGATACATACAACACACTCAATAAGACCTAAGAGCTTTTGCATAGGAGGAAGCAAAAAGTATGCAAGACCTGAAAAAAAAAAAGGAGTAAAGCCAGAATACGGCAAAGATGGCTATAGCAAGTCTCACCCTTTGCCCTGTTCCCTCTTCCTTGTTATTACCCATTAGATTGCATTCCTAATGTTAGTCTCTAATGTGTGTTCTCTTATTTAGCCAATTGCTCCTCTTGAGGCTGACTACCAATGTCCAGCTATCAAAGTCTTGAAGTCCAGCAATCAAAAGCCCCCTTTGTCTCCCCTAATTAGCATGCCCAATCAAATCCAACTCATCCTAACATGGGGTTTCCCATTTTCCCATATATAGACTTTTATTTATATTTGGACCATGCCACATATATCTCCTCTCTATCCAGAGTCAACCTTTGTCCTTCTAGGACCAATATCCCTTCACCCACTTCCTTGTTCTTTTCTTCCTTTCCCTTGTTTTCTCTCTCATGACTTTAACTCCTATTTGCTTCCCTTTGTCATTCTGGGGCAAATAAATCTCTTCTGTGCTGAGAACTTGGTCTTGGGGTATCTCATGCCTAATATTGTTCCCTTCATGAAGAAGTGCTGGGAAATGCTATGTCCTAGGCAAAACAGAAACATGGCAATAAAGAACTTATAGCTTCTGCAGTTATTTACATTTTGCCTGTAAAACACTGGCAATTAGTCAAGGGTTAGGGAAGGAAGTTCATAGTGCACTACCTTTTAATACTAAACTGGAAACTATTGATTGACAGATGAAGGGAGTCCCTGTGTTTTGCTATGTGCCCCCTAATGAGCCTCCCAGGTACGAAATAATAGTTCTAACCCCATAATTACACACATAGTCCTTGATCAACTCACAAATATGAAAAGGAAACATTTAAGGAAGACTGGGGTAGAAGTCTGAGAGGAAGAGTAAAGAAGGTGCAAATGAGTGTCATCATGATGCACTATATGTGACTAATAAACTTTTTAATTAAAAATAAAACTAAGTAACTATTGTATTAATAGAAACATAACCTCTCAGAATATAGCTCAACACAATTTGTTATTGATAGCTAGTTTTTAATGAGATTAACATTTAATGAAATTTACAATAGATAAATTATAATAATAATTCCAGGGTTTTTGTTTGGTTGTTTGGTTTTTTTATTTTGGTTATGAATCTTGGCCTTTTGTGGTTCAGCCATCTCCCCTGTACAATAACCATTTTAATATTTTCCTAAATAGGAAGTTTTTACTTGTATTGTGATTAAAAAAGCACAAAATAGTAGTAATAGATTAACAATCATGAATATTTTAATTAAAGAATTATATGCAATTAAAATTGAAAAAAAAATCAATGAATAAAATATAACTTTTACTGTTTGACTGTATTTTCTGTGACTTGTGGATTGTAAAATGAAAATAAAATGTCCCAAGTGATGCTATAAGTTATCTTTTTCTTAAGGATCCCTGTGTTAACATAATTGTTCTGATCTATGTCATTCTCTTCCAAAGACTGTTAGCCTCCCTGAGATCTAAGGAATGAGGAGGCCCAGCAGACAGCCTGAGCAGGAATTCTTTATTTACCATTTTTATCTCTGGTGAACAAGTTTGTGAATCAGCTCACTGAAGCTGCTAAGGGAGGATTGTGTGTCCCCTGAGAAGATACTGGAGAAGCTGTGCACTGAAAACAGTGATTGAATAAAATAAAAAAAAATTCACGTGAATCATATTAGAAAGTTACAGCCCACATTTAGTCCTTTATACTTTCTTCAATGTAAGAAATAAGTGATTTCAGTACATACAGTACCCCATGTAAACTGGTTGTTTTAATGAACAAAAACCCATCATTATATTATACTTCATGGTGAACCTCTATTCCACTCAGCTCATTTTCTCTTTTGGAAAATTTTCCTTAGCTCCTTGGGCATAAGTTCTGATTGTGACCATAGGCTGATCAATAAGTGCTTGAAGTAAATAAGTAAATTAGAGATATAAATGTTTACATTTACTAACCTTACTACAGAATAATACTTAAAAATAAAGCAAACATAAATCATTTGCCATAGCAGATCAGAAGCAATCAATAATTCACTTACTAGTGCACACAAATTATGATCATAAATCATATAAGTTAAAAAGTTAGATAAACAGAAAATTGTGAGAATGTACATGTAGATTTTAAATCATAAGGATGTCACATGTCACAGATCTTAAGCTCTATTATTTCTTTTCTATTTTTTTTATAATAAGATCCAAAGCTAGACAGTTTCTGCATCCTTTAGAGTCCTATATATTTCCTGATTTAGAATTGCATAAATGTGAAAAGATATATAAACATGAAAACCTTATAGACTAAAATTATGCAAAGAAATACAGTGTTTAGGGCAATCCAATTTTAAATCACATAGTATGGCAACCAAGACAGACAGACAGGCAAACACACACACTCACATGCAAACGCACATACACACACATACACAGAATTGTGACGAGTTGATTAAAGTACTCAAACAATTCTATAATCGATAAATCTTTTGGAGATATCAGGTGATTTGAGAGTTTGATTGAATCTTTCTTACCATTGTAGACCAACAAGCATTCACATGAAACAAATCACTGTGTGACTTTTCCATATGCCATTAAAATGCAATAAAAGATATCATGCAGTCTCATGACATGGAGTAAAAGGAAGAAAAATGGCTTTGGTATAACTGACCTGAGCAACATTTGTTTTCTGAAATGTTTCCTTCTGCAGGCAGCCAAACCTTTTGCGTCAGTTGGTATGTTTGATATATAAAGCGTTGCATAAGCAAGAAAGCATTGTACAAGGTCAGAAATGAAAGGCATCTGAGCCCGTTGTTAGCATTCAGCAGAATTTACTGCAGATATTCTGGGATCATATTTTTTTTTTCTGTCACCGTGGATAAGATGACAAGCAACCTACATAGAAATTGAAGGCATAGGTTCTTTTTCCGAAGGAACATACTTTACAATGTAAAAAGAATGGAGTTGCCATCTGCAGTCAGGCTCTCACTGAGCCATTTCCTCTCAGACAACTGAAGTATTTGATTGTAATAGAAATCATTTATGAGGGTTTGAGTGTGTCTCTGAGAGTAAGTGTCCCCGTTAAAAACCCAGGAAAGCACTATGATTTGTGATCAAACTCCTCCACTCAATATGAGTGTTTTGTTCTTATCTGCGACATTGCAAATCTGACTAGCAATATAAAATACATAAAAAATGAACATCTTTTTTAGCATCTGCTGATCAGAGCATTTGTAACTCCAGCTACATGTAGCATCATGCACTAATTTCATGGGATCTGAGTAGATACATGAAGACAACTTGCTATCGGGAAGGAGACACATAAAGAAGTAATAAATACTCTAGTAAGAAGGAAAAAATTACTAAATTTTACTTTAAGAAATCATTTATTTCCATAATAAGCTAAAATTGCATTTCTCCTTTAAAGTTTTATAAATGATGCATAAAACACAGAATTATTTATGTTAACCAGTTGTGATTTTTGTTATGTATTTCCAGGACATACACTCTTTAATCTGGTCAAGTATGTTATCTTCACAAAAAAATTTTAACTTCTTTCACTTACTATATTGATTATAGCAAATACATTCAAAATCTTTTGCTCTATCTTTTTAAAAAATATGGTATAATATCACCTGTGTTTCATGATATTGCCCACTAGCCCACTAAAGTTTCATGCTTCTGTCTATATTCAACTTGACACTCCATTCAGCCTTTTCTTGTTCCTCTGTCTCAATTGTTTCTGCTAATATTTAATAGTAATCATTGCAGCTTCAGTTTCTGGAGATTAAACTTTTTCTTTAAAAAATGTCACTTATGAAACTATGCAACATCTGCCATTTAATGTCTGGTCCGTATCACAGAGCATTGTGGTCTCTAGTCCAAGCCATGCTGTCGGATAAGTTCATTCATTTTCAGGAATATGTAGTATTTGGTTCTGTGTGCATATCATGTTTCCCTTATTCTTTCATCCCAGGCAGATACTTATTTCATTTTCTTGGCTATTGTGAGTGATAATACAGAGATCATTAGGGTGCAGTTGTACATTTCATATATTTTATAATTTTACTTCAGTTGGATATACCTGAAGAAATAAAATTGTTGGATCATAAATCTATATTCAAAATTTTAAGGAATTAGTGTACTACTTCCCTTAATGACTGCACTAATTAACAACCCACCAACAGTGGCACAGGGTTCCAATCGGTTAGTATATTTATTCCTCGCAGTATATATATTGGATTCTGATTTTTACTCCAAAATTAATAGTTTAGATTCATTTCTGTGAATTCAAAATATGTTCAATATATTTTACATATCTATCACTTTCCCTCTTCAACAGAAGGCTTGCTACAGTAACTAGAGGGTAATCATGTCTCACTATAAATGATCAACTGGGCAAGGACCAAGGTTAGCAGATCTTTATGGCTGGAACAATGAGCAAGTGTCTTACCTTGGAATTATGTTGAAAGATACACAACAGGTGAGGAAAGCAGGTTTATTAAATAGCTACTTCTGAGACACATATTAAAGAAAAAACACATTTATAAATCAAAATTTTATTCTTATCAAATTAATTTCTGTGCTCATTTATTGTTCATTTTGATCTAGATATGTTTCTTTAAATTTGACAATATTTCTAGTCATATAGAAGAATTCTTTCTATTACCTTCTCATGGTTCTTGCATCCTCTTTATGCTTTCAAAGATTTTTATCTCTGCATGACGCTGGATCAAGGCCCCAGGTGAAGAAATTATCCTTACTCTCACTAATATAGTTTTGGTAGACTTTGTTTAGCACTGAAACTATATGCCATATCAAAAGTAGGAATAAATGTAGAGTTTTTCATAAACTATTCAGTGTGTACTCTAACTCACTTAAAATTTAAAACGGCAGCCTACAGATTGGGAAAAAATCTTCACCAACCCCAAATCTGCCAGA
Source organism: Lophiomys imhausi (assembly GCA_907164525.1). Classification (NCBI taxonomy): domain Eukaryota; kingdom Metazoa; phylum Chordata; class Mammalia; order Rodentia; family Muridae; genus Lophiomys; species Lophiomys imhausi. The sequence continues at coordinate 2,596,258 of CAJQZJ010031536.1, forward strand.
GGGCTAATATACAAAATTTGCAAAGAGCTCAAGAAATTAAATGCCAAGAAATCAAATAATCCAATCAAAAATGGGGAACAGAGCTAAACAGAGAGTTCACAAAGGAGGAATCCTTAATGGCTGAGAGACACTTGAAGAAATGCTCAGCATCCTTAATCATCAGAGAAATGCAACTCAAGATGACTCTAAGATTCCATCTCACACCTGTCAGAATGGCTAAGATCAAAAACTCAAATGACAGCACATGCTGGTGAGGGTGTGGAGAAAGGGGAACCTTCCTCCATTGCTGGTGGGAATGCAGGCTTGTGCAACCACTATGGAGGTCAGTCGGGCGATATCTTAGAAAACTTGGAATAGCTCTGCCTAAGGACCCAGCCATACCACTTCTGGGTATAAAACAAATGATTCCTCACCAAATCACAAGGAAATTTTCTCATCTATGTTCATAGCAGCCTTATTAGTTAAAATTAGAAACTGGAAAAACCAGATGTCCCTCAACTGAAGAATGGATTAAAAAACTGCAGTACACTTGAAGAAATAAAAAATAAATTATTTTTAAAAAACTGCAGTACATCTACACAATATAATATTACTCAGCTATCAGAAGCAATGAAATTATGCAATTTGCAGCCAAATGGATGGAACTAGAGAAGCTCATCCTGAGTGAGCTAACCAGACTCAGAAGGATGCACATGGCATCTATTTACTTATATTCGGATTTTAGCCATATAGTATAGGATAACTATACTACAACCAATGCAACAAAGGGTACATGAACATAGACTTTTTTTCTGTCAATGAGACACTTTGCCCTGGTGGTGCTGCCTTGTAGGCCCCCAGTGTATGAGGAAGCTCTTGGCCCTCATATGACTGCTGAACTGGGGCAGGGGACTATTATGTATGGACACTCCACTCCAGAGGAGTGTGATGGAAGGGATAAGTGGTAAAGAGGGTGGGAGGGCGGGACTGGGAGGAGTGGAAAGAGGACATTGTGATGGAAATGTAACCTGAAGTAATAAATATTAAAAAAAAGAAAACAAGAAAAAATTTAATGCAAATTTCATTTCTACTTAAAAGTAGTAATTTGGACTAATGAATTTTACTTAAATAAGATATGTGAAGCTACTGCCAAAACACATAAAATTAGTAAAAAGTTATAGCCAAAGCAGGAATTAAATATTAGATATAAAATTATATTAGTCTCATTTACAAGTGGCATCTTCAGTGGTCTATGGTATACTGATCTTCAGAAATGTTCAAAGTCCTTGCTCTGAGCTTCTGTGTATCAGAAAGCCTTTTAAAGTAGGTGTCAACCACAAGGAGTTTTCTCAGCACCAGGAACACAATAAAATAAATGATATATCAATGGGATTTCTGTTTCAAATTTAAATAAGCCTAATATCCCTAACTCATTAATTAGATTTTTATTGAAATCTAATTCCATCACAGAAAAACATAGATTTAAATTTATTTTAAATTGTTCACATTTGAAGATCTTATACCAGTAGTAGCATAAGAGCAAGGCATAGTATAGATTAACCTATATATTACATATGTAGATATGATGTAGTCCAAACAGTGAGCAAAGGCATGAATGAGAGTGTGATGAGATTGCTCAGTGGGTAAGTAGGCCATCGCACTGGTGGGCTAGCACATGGACCTGAGAACAATACACTAGTACACACATAAAAGTCAGGTGTAGTCACACATGCCCATAGCACCACCCTAGTTTCCAGTTGAATGAGGGAGTATGTCACAAGGGCTTAAGGCAGAGTATGAGCAGATCATTCAGCATCCTCATCGAGTCACCATGGTACACAAATGTACTCACCTTGGCAACAAAACAAACAAAAACCTTCAAAGACCAAAGTTAAAGTGGCAATTAATTGACAAAAGTGGGTGTAAAGGAGTCCACAAAAAGGTATGAAGGTAGTTGATTGTGTTCTACTAATCTAATTATCAGTTCTTTTAAAAGATATTACTCTACCCATAAGAAATTTGAAATATATGGACATAAATCTCAAAATTGGGGGATTAAAATATAACACATTATTTATTAAATTTAATTCACAATTCCATTTTCATGCATGTGTATCATTGCACCTTGCTCGGATCACTCACTACCCGATAATCTCTTGTGCACCATAGCTTCCCTTCTCTGACATAGTAGTTCCTCTTTATAGATTCATGTCATATGTATGACATAAACATATGTATAGTACCACCAAAGTCCTCAAGTCCTTATGTCTAGATTCTTAATTTGTAAAATAAGCTTAAATTCTTGTGTTTTAAAATAGTACTCAGACATAAAGTAATTGCAATAATAACAAATATATCAAAGAGCAGCATGCAGATATAGTGTAGCCTATAGACACTACAGGAACCTGCCAATAAAAGGACATCACAGATAAAATCTCTAATGATAAAATTAAACAAATACAAATGTGTATATGTATTCCTTAAATTGAGGTTCTACGTATTAGGCACAACATTTAGTATTTGGTTTTATGAGTTTGGGTTATTTTATTGAAAATGATGATCTCCAGGCCTTATTTTTTTCAAGCAACACAATATATTTTATTGATGAATAAATCTGGATGGCGTACTACATTTTCTTTATCTATTGATCTTTTCGTGGACATCTAGGCATTTCTGGCTGAGTCTTTTCTATATGAGGAGAAAATACACTTTCATTATGTTCCTGAGGCAACTATCAGAATGGCAATATAATATAATAAATAAAATATAATACATTATATTATAATATATTATATAATATACCACTCAGTGATTTTCATGTATTTGATTGATAAATGCTTACTTACACATGATGTCTATTTAAAATGCTCTTCGCTTTGGTTGTTAAGTTTGGAGGATTGTCTGTACAGTATAAATTATAGTCTCTAGTTGGCATGACCCATAAAAAAAGCAGTTTATAAATGTGAAAAATGGGAAACTCCATGTTAGGATGAGTTGGGTTGTTTTGATAGGACAGGCTAATTAGGTGAGTCAAAGGGTGTTTTTGATTGCTGGACTTCAATAGTTTGCTAGCTGAATATTGGTAATTAGCCTGAGGAGAAAGAAGAGGTTGGAAAAGTGATGTTGGTTCAGGATAGTGCTGCATGCCATATTCATGATTTTGTACATCATTCTGTGATGTTATGGGAAACACTGAAAAATTTAAAGCAGAGTGGGCATGTGGTGTGACTATAATAGTGTGAACAGAATGCAGGAAGGATTAGAGGAACAAGATTGGACACAAAGAATCCAATTTTGAAGATATTAAGATGAAAAAAAGAAGGTTCTAAATATGGCAGTGTTGGCAGGGGTAAAACAAATATAGCTTACAGAAATACATATTCATTTTATAAATAATTTATTGAATATAAGAGAAAGTATATTCCTCAATTAGACATATTCAGTTCTGTTAGTGTTCATTTTACAGTTAATTGGGAAACAATGAAAAATAGTTAATAATTCAGGGGGAAATTTCTGGGTTAGAAATATCAATTTGAGTGTTGTTAACTAACAGTTGTTAGCTGATATCTTCCATGGCAATGCAACATTCTCACAGAGATCAACTGTCAGAAGAAAAGGCTAAACATTTCAGACTGGGAAGAAAGAATAAAGACTTAAAGTGAGAAAGATGATGAAGGACAATCTTGAGGGTGGTGATGGGGAACTAAGCACAGGAAGATTATACTCAGCTTAGAAAAGGTAAGAACCAAAACCAGCATTGAACAGGGCAACATAAAGGCCAGTAGAGCATCAAGAGAAAATCAAACATCTAAGCACCAGATACAGAAAAAAATATTTCAAAGTCTGTGAAATGAAAATAATCTATCTATCTGTATAGAGAAGCAGTCTAGATATAGCTGGGTGAGCAGCAAACATGGGATTTGCTCTATTTTATTTATTTATTTATTTATTTATTCATTTTTTTGTGAGGAATCGTTTTGAGAAGACTGGGATATTTTAAAAGGAAGTTCTTCAATAACAAAAGGAGCTAAGAGAAATATTGTTCAGTTTCCAGAATGAAGAAATAATCAAGAATATACCATTCCAACATGCAGCATTGAATTTCCTTTCCATTGGTCCCCTGTGCAAAGTAGTCCAAACCAATTTAAGCTGGCTTTATTGGTCCTAAATTGTATTTGCTTTATGTATTTTTCAATGGGGAAAATTCTTCAGTTCAGAATACATCCCACAGTCCTACTGATTCTTTCTGCCTTAGTTCTTATTTCGATTTTCCTCGGTGATTGGGCCTCACTCTCCCCTCCTTTTTCTTCTAGACCCCCATTTATTCAGATAATTCTAAAGACTTCAAATGGCCTCCGCATTTCAAAAGTAACTCTTTGCATGTGACAAGCCCATGCAAAAGACCTTCAGAACATGGAGGCACTTGCATGCACTTCAGATATTTCTAAGTGAATGAGAGGACTGTGTTATTATTGTTGCTGTTGTTGTTACTACTATTATTGGTGTTGTTTGTTAAATCAGTTGTGATAGTTGAAAATAAGCTTTAATGAGGATAAATTGAAAGACAATAAATCTCATCTGGCGCTTCAATTTCAGATACTTGGAAATAATGATGTTTTTCTTTGAATAAAGTTGAGTTTAAGGCTAAAACAATGCTAAGAAATTGAAATAAAACAAACATGTGCCTCTGGTCACTACCAAAACGATGACCCACTGCAAAATTGCCTTGTAGTTGTAAACTTGTAGTAGACTTATCATTACTATGGCCTGTCATTAGTTTTTAAAGATTTCATATTATTCTTGCAGTTATTGAAGAGTGTCCAGTGACACTTATATTGGTTTCCTAAGCCTGGCTTAACAAAACAAGGTGGCTTGAAATAATATTCTTCTCTCTCATTCTAAAGTCAAGCATTCCAGAATGAACTTGGAAACTACACCATGATCTGTCAAAATATGGCTTGTTTTGGGCAGGAGGATAAATCTGTCCTTTGTCCTTCTAAATACCAGATGTGTCAATCCTTGTGTTGGTGTGAATGAGAATGACACTTACAGACACCTATGTTTGAACACTTGGTCTCCAGTTGGTGCCATCTTTCAGAAGGAGTAGGAGATGTGGCTTTGTTGTTGGAGGTGGGTCACTGAATCAGACTCCCTTTCCCTCTTGGTTTTGTCTCAAATGGGAGCTTTCAGATACTGCCTCAGATCACTACCTGGCTGCCTGGTGCCACATTCCTCACTATGTTGGCAACAGTCTATAACCCTCTGAAACTATAAATAAACACTTTCTTTAACAAGTAGTCTTGGTTGTGATGTCTTATTACAGTAATAGACAAATAACTAGAACAAAGCGATTCAATGATAGATTAATAAGGAAAATACATATGCTGAATAAGAAGGGAAAAATGAATATTATTACATGAGAGAGAAAAGGACTTTTTACATGTTAAATAATGTAAATGTTTTAAAATAAAAATAGCACTATATCACTGGAATCTTTATAATTTAAGACTATAACGAAATTAAAAATTGTAATTTTCAAGAAGTGATGATGAGGTTCATACATGAATTAAAGTTAATTTATTAACAATGAGATTTGAAATATCTACTTACGTGTAATAGGGCTATGATTTTATTTGGTTTAGCAAGTTTTTGCATAATAAATTTGCTTAATCAACTTTTACTGATAAATTTTCTACAATATATATAGAAAATCTTAATCAACATATTAAAAAACACAGAAAATATCACAGTTAAAATAATCATAACAGAAAATGTACTGCCATACTGTTGGTTGGTTGGTGGGATCTTGTAGCATAGTCAATTCATCGAACCATTTTTATGTACTTCTTTCAACAAAATGATCTCAAGTATTCCTCAATAGATAAATAATAAATAGATATTTGCTAAATTTATATATATATATATATATATATACTTCTTAACTTAGAGTTTATCAATGGATTTGAGGAAAACCTGCATGTTATCGTTAATAGTTTTATATGCATATATGGGTACAGTAAATTGCATACATTTTATTAAGATAGTACTTTAAAAAACATTTGGTAATCTTTTTATATAACAAAAATAGCTACTGTTTTTAAAAATTAAGCAACTTTGCAATCAACATATCATAAAAGCTTATTATCAAGTAGTTTTCCATTTCCTTGTACAGTAAAAGTCTCCAAGGTGAAATAATAGTTCCTGTTAGTTGATGAGAGAAGGGAAATACTATGTATTAATCAAGCACTATGCACCACAGCTATATACTCTTTCATTTTAAAATGAATGTTTGGTTAGAATTTTTCCCACACATAAATATCGCCAATAAATAATAGATTCCTCTTATGGCACAATAGTGCACTCATTTAATCTCTACACTCAGAGGGGGTAGGCTCAGGCAAATCATTGTGTGTTTGAGGCTACCATTGTCTACATGGCAAGTTCCAGGACACCCAGAGGTATACAGTGAGAAACTGTCTCATACAAAATCAAACAAACAAACAAAGAAAAGGAACAAATTCCCTATCTTCAACTAGATATTTCAGTGAACATTAAAGAGAAAAGATAAGCAAACAAAATACCACATTACATATCCCAACAAAGATTAAAGATTATTTAGTTAAAAAAATAACATTAAGGTTTCATATAATATAATTTATATCTAGTGATTATTTTTAATGTCTCTCAAGTTTTTCTTGTCTTAAAATTTCAATGACATATACTTTTATAATTAATATCACATTGTTTAAAAATAAAGCAGGAAAACAAAATTTTGTTTAAATATTTTTCTTATAGTTGTAGCATTTTATATGTCTAACTAGAGAATACAAAATGTGCTATTGATATAATTTTCCAAAGAAAGCATTTTGTAGCAAAGCCGTTGTAGAAAATATGGAGTCAATTATGTGACCTTATGGTTATCATTTAAGCTTGAATATTAAACATAATTAATATAAAGATCTGAATATAAAAATAAATTTAATCTATATGTGAATGATTTTATAATTTTATTAATAGAAATTTTCATAATGAATACATTTGGAAGGAATAAAATATTTCCTATACTCATGCACTCACAGGATAGTTTTCATTATTTTAAGAGTATAACTGGAACAAGCATACATTGGCCAGTTAATCATATTCTAGGAGTGGAGACTTGGATCTAGAAGAGAGGTATAGAGGAATAATTACCACTTCATATCATAATAAAGATTTATTTTTGGAAAAAAAGAAAATACATAATTTTACATATTGTTGTTAATTAAATGAAGATATTGAGAAAATGTGAGTCTTATGGAGTCACCAAATAGCTTGGAAAATAAACATTCACTGAATTGTGTCCTCAGCATACTTTTCTTAGAAAATTAAGAACAGGGTCAACAATGTCAACAACAACAAAATAACAAAGCCATTTATAATCTCAGACTTAGGTACAAAGTGAATTTTATTTTCTGTATTTGCTGTCATGCTTGAAAAGAGAAAACTATGTGCTTACTATTTTAAATTGTAATCCTACTAACTTCATAATCTCTTGCTAAATATTTATAGTGTATCAACATGTTGCTAAGTTAGCACAGAGTAAATCAATTTATGTGAATGCAATAGTAATGATAATATAATTTATTATTTGTGGTATGCAAAACATGTTACTTTTATATAGCATATTGTGGTAAGTTAATAAAATTGCAAATATACTAAATACTGTGAACCCAGAACATATTTCCAAAATTATAGCCATTGTCTCCAAGTTTATTTATGGTAAGATACAAGAATAAAGAAAACTTTTCAGATTACTAATATTAGTTCATATACCTGTTATACTGGGTATAATTACTATTAATTAAGGTGTGTATGTGTGAGGTGTTGGGATCTATCATTCTTCATCATATTGCCTTGAGACAGAGTCTCTCATTGAACCAGAAGTTTCTGTAAATAACTTGGCTGTTTGACAAGAGTAGCCTAAGGTTCTTCCTGTGTCTTCTATCCACATTGGGCATAGATGCCCACTATTGTCCTTGGTGTTTTACTTGGTGCTAGGGATTCAAATGCAGATCCCCATGCTTTCAGAAAAAGTACACATAGAAACCTCTCTCTAACCTAGGATTTTGGATTTTAGCATTTAAATTAATAACTGTGATATTAGTATGATTATAGTTCTGACAGAAGTGGATATTTGACTCATTTAATTTTTCAATGTTTCTTTTATCTCATGTTATACCTGAAATAAGTGAAAATGGCTGTAAAACACCTTGGAGATTACTGTTTTT
>CAJQZJ010031536.1:2622820-2641979 GCA_907164525.1 Lophiomys imhausi
CACACACACACACACACACACACACACACACACACACACACACACACGCCAAACAATGTCTGGCTTATAGTAATTTTGTTTCACTTTAGATTAAACAACATCTATTTCTATAACATTGTCTATATCACTCTCTTCAATTTTAACATTTAGCTCACTTTACTGTGTGGCATTTGATATATATCTCACCACTTACTGCACCCTTGAATGAACTCATTTAATTTTCAATCTGCTCCATTTGGGGAGTACCTTTTTAATTCCAATATAAATAACTAATAATTTGTCCTCATGTGTACCTCTCCCTCTGTGCCTTTTTCAATAAATTCATGTAAAATGTTTGTTTTATAAATCATATCTTAAGATGATAAAATTTCCCAATGCTTTATAATACCCAAGTTCTGCATTAGTGATGTTATTCAAAATTACCATCCCTCTTTGTTGTAGAAGAGTTACTCATTTCTTTACATACAGTTCAAAATTCTATATACCTTGCTTAAAAATAAATTAAAAAATCCTTTCCATGTCACATTTATTTCAAAGACTCTTATTGAATCTTATTGTACAAATGTATAAGCAAGATTTTATTCCCTCTGCTTACTGACAACTGTTGATAGGGGAACCACTAAAACTATTGGAATACTATCTTTTCTTTCTTTTTTTTTGCATTTTTTGTTTATTTATTACTTCAAATTACATCTCCATCACAGTGCCCTCATTCTACCCCTCCCGGTTCAAGGCTCACACCCTCTCCTCCCTTTTCCACCCTTCCCACTCCTCCAATGTGGAGTGTCCCTCCATATTAGCCCCTTTCAGCTCAACAATCACATTCAGGCTAAGAGCTTCGTCTTGCACTGGGGGCCAACATGGTAGCACTCCTAGGGCAAATTATCCCCTTAATAGGAAACAAAGTCTATATTTCTGATCATTTTCTGTATTGGTTGTAGGATGGTTATCCTGTATTATATGGCTAAAATCCAATTATAAGTGAATAGATGCCATGTGCATCCTTCTGAGTCTTGGTTAGCTCACCCAGGATGAGCTTTTCTAGTTCCATCCATTTGTCTGCAAATTGCATGATTTCGTTGTTTCTGATGGCTGACTAGTAGTCCATTCCAGATGTATCACAGTATTTTTTTTAATCCATTCCTCAGTTGAAGGACATCTGTGTTGTTTCCAGTTTCTTGCTATCACACATAAGGCTACTATGAACATAGATGTGGTAACGTCCTTGTTATTTGATGAGGAATCATTTAGATGTATACCCAGAAGTGGTATGGCTTGGTCTTGAGGTAAAACTATTCCAAGTTTTCTGAGATATTGTCAGACTGATATCCATAGTGATTTTACAACCTTGAACTCCCACCAGCAATGGAAGAGTGTTCCCCTTTCTTCACAACCTTGCCAGCCTGTGCTGCCATTTGAATATTTGATCTTAGTCATTCTGACAAGTGTGAGATGGAATCTCAGAGTCTTCTTGATTTGCATTTCTCTGATAATTAAGGATGCTGAGCATTTCTTCAAGTGTCTCTCAGCCATCAGGGATTTCTCCTTTGTGAATTCTCTGTTTACCTCTGTTCCCCATTTTTTTTTATTGGATTATTTGGTTTCTTGGCATTTAATTTCTTGAGTTCAAACTCAATTGTCAGCACCCACTTTATGAGTTACAATAACTGGGTAACTGCAATCCCAGATGATTCAATACCTTCTTTGGATTATTATGGGCACCTGGCACTACATGGTACACAGACATACATTTAGCCCAAACACCATTAACATAAACAAACAAACAAACAAGTCAATAAACAAATAAGCAAAAATTAATAAATAAAATTTAATATTCATTGTCTGGGATGTTTCATGAATTTTTCAGATTTTATCTGGAATGCTCCCAAGGTCTTTATGCTAAAATATTGTTCCAAAAGTGGTGCCATGAGGATATAGTTCCTAGGATATTGGACCGATGACTTCCAAGAAGCCAAACAAACTCCAGCCTATTCTTAACTGTATCATGTTTATGATCATCAAGTTTGAAAGTTTGCCTATCCACCATCTTTATGTGATGAGAATTCTTTTTTTTTTTTACTGTCTATTTATTACTTCAATTTACCTCTCCATCACAGTCCCCTCCCTGCACCCCTCCTGGGCCCACCCTCTCATCCTCCCACTCTTTCCCCCTTCTCCCAGCTATCATCCTTCTCTGGTATGGGATGCACTACATATCAGGCCCCTTCAGTTCAGCCATTATATTAGGGCTAAGACCTTCCTCTTGCACTGGAGGCCTACATGGCAGCTCCACTAGGGCAAATGTCCCACTAACAAGTAACAAAGTCTATGTTCATGTTCCCCTTGGTGCATTGGTTGCAGTATAGTTATCCTGTAATATATGGCTAAAATCCAATTATAAGTGAATAGATGCCATGTGCAACCTTCTGAGTCTGGGTTAGCTCACTCAGGGTGAGCTTTCCTAGTTCCATCCATTTGGCTGCAAATTGCATGATTCCCTTGTTTTTGTTGGCTGAGTAGTAATCCATTGTTTAAATGTACCACAATTTTTTTTTATCCATTTGACATCTCAACTATGTTCACAGCAGCTTTATTTGTAATACCTAGAAACTGTAAACAACCCAGATGTCCCTCAACCAACAAATGATGTGAATTCTTATCACAAGTCTTCAAAAATAACTGATAGTGCATAGTGTGCTCTCTCTGAAACCACTAGTGAAAAAAATGAAGTAAAACAATAATTATCCTTCAAACCTGCTTTATCTCAAGTATCTTTTACAGTTAAAGGAATCTGACTGCCATCTTTTGTTGGCCAAGATCACAGTTGTTTATTGAAGTGATTTTAATACCCAGTAACTATGCAGCATAGCTCCCTTGCATGACTCTCTTCATGACTTTATTATACTCATAGCATGCAGTTCTAAACATATTCTTTCTCTTGTTTTTTTTTTTCTTGTTATTGATGACAGTTTGTGTCTCTGTTTTTGAAATAACTTTGGTGAACAGATCTTTTACCTGTCTGTATTCCTATAGATAAAAGTACTTTATAGGTGTAGCTGCTGACATTACCAGGGGACACAACCTCATAAAACCTCCCCATCATCTTGTTTTTCTTAAATCTTCTTGCCTCATCTTTCACAATATTCCATAAGGATAGGTGAGGGAGTGTTTCATAGATGGACTCATTGGGACTAGGTCCAAAAACATTATATTTTGATTGGTGGTGATTTTCAGTAGTAATGTTTCTAAATACTAGTGAATGGATTTCTTTATGTTTTTAAGTATAACTATGTATTAGTTCATTTTAAAAAGAGATAAGAATCCTTTTTTTCCATAGGTGGGGAAACAGGCAATATTTTATAATAAGAAAAAGAAATGTAGAACAGCATGATTCACTCAAAAGCAAAACTGCAGTAGAGGACAAAATTCGCTCTGACCTTTCTGACTGATCCTATGTGGATTCATTTTTTTCTTTTTTTTTTTGTCATCAATAAAGTAACATGACTGAGTAGAGACTTAAAAATTCAACACAGTTCTCCTATCTTAATATGAGATTCTCTTTCAAAATCATTTAGTCATTTTACATCATTATTCCTTAATTTTGATATGATTTAAAATTTAGAAATTTATAAACATAAACCATTAGGATTGAAAATGACAAAATGAATTTTGGATATACAAAGAATGAATGTTACTTAGCTTCTGGATTCTCATATTATTTATATTAAAAGAGTAGATTACCAGAAATAAATACTATAATGCTATATTCTCATATTATTCCAATACTGGTTAATCCTTTATGCTTAAAAAGGCAAGCCTTGATTTAAAAACGAAAAACATAATTACTTATATTACTGGTATTTTTAGGCAGTTCTGTTTCAGAGTAGAAACTCTTAAATTTATTAATTTTGAATTAATTGGAGTTTCTTTGCTTTGTAATGAGATAAGGCATTATTTATAGTTTTATTTTTAACTTGAAAATGAAATAAATTTGACCTTGGAGAAAATGGGCAAAATAGTAATGATAAGATAGAGCCAAAATATATTAGGTAATGGTAAAATGATAATAAAATAAAAACAAAAAAGAGTGTCACTATTATTTTAATCAAGTGTATTGTTGGAGTTTGTTTTTCTTTTCCAATATTGATGACAACTTTAACTTCAGGAGTAAAAAAAGTTTCAAAGACAAAAATATTAGGAATCAGAAGGATTCCACAACTTTAATAAAACGATAGGAACAATTGCTTATACTGAAATATGAACTGTGTATTGTGAAAAGTATAATGAAATAGGCTTATTAATTTTTCAAATGTGGTATTCTAAAGCAACTAAACATTGGATATTACCACTAGAATTCTATCATCTCTGCTGAGAAACATGAAACCGCATTGTAAATATCTGTAGAATGTTCAAATTTTAACAAATGTCAGGTCAGAATAAATTACAGGTAAATGTGTATGTCCATGGAGACAGCTGCACAAAGAAGCATTTATTAAAATTCAATTTAATATTCTTTCACTTGGAAGAAGAATTGAAAGCATGTCAAATATAAGACACATTTATCTAAAATTTTATATGGGAATATAAGTCTCTTTATGTTATCCATCTGATATAAATCTCTTTCTCTTCTACTGTCTAAAATGGTACTATATTTTGGATTTCTAAACAGATGGTTTAACATTATAATATCATCATTAAAATATTTAATATTATTCTTTCTCTGATGTAAATATCTGCAGTAACAATATAATCTTTACTCTTCATGTAAACCAAAGTAAGAGGGATTTAATTTGGATAGGCATGTACTTTTCATAGTTAGCTTCATTTCAGTGAAAATGATATTTTAATACTGTTTACAAGTTAAGTTCATCATAACTTTTGTGCATCTATCAAAAAGACAATACTAGAAAACAAGGATACATTTTAATTATGAGTGTATTTCATGTGGTGTTTGTGTTATGATGTGAGTGCTGTGGTGAGTGCATTTCCTCATGGCTCACATATGCCCATCTCCTAACATAAACATGAGGAAGGGAACTGCACATTCTGATACTTCAGTTCAGAATGTAGAAAAACTAAAACTACATCTCTGTTCAAATAATCTTTAGAGCTGCTATATAGCTTGTTCCCTTTTTGGAGCGAGACTTAAAAATACAAAACGGTTGATAATATCATATAAATGTGGGCAGTAATGGAAACTAGTTTTACTGTTTTTCTTTTTTTTCTTTCTTTTTTATTTTTTCAAGTTACATCTCAATCACAGTCCCCTCCTTACTCCCCCCTCCATTCCCACCCTCCCACCCTCAACCCCCATCCTCTTCCCTTTTTTTTAAGTTTAAGGTATATCTTATTTCCCCCAACAGCTCCCCCTTTCAGTCCAACAAATGGCTCTTTCTCTTATAATAATAGATACAATACAAAACAACAGAGGTAATTAGGCCACAGTTATGAGGGTTTTATGGCTTAGCGTACATTCCCAATGTCCAGTCCACATGTATTTGGCACCTGACTTTAACATTCTACTATCTAATCATCTCCATGAGTTTAAAGTTCTGTATCTAACTCAACATTCATACTAACTTGCAACACAATTTTAAAAGCATCTTCCTAGATCTATAACACTCTCTGTTTTTCAAACGTACCATTTTACACCTCTATTTACCACAGAAGTGATGTGATTTGTTTGTTGGTTGGTTTGTGAACCTTTATCAGATTCCAGTAGTGCACTTGAGGGGAAAAAAAGAAATGCTGATATAACAAGAGGCAATAGAATTCTCAAGATTGACAAGTGCAAAAGGAAGCAACATAAGAAGAAGACACGCAAGATCACCTTTCTTTATTTTTCCTTTTCTCTTTCCTTTTACTAGCTTACCCAGGTTAGGCATCACCACCAACAAGCATTGCACTGAAGATTGTTCTTGGATACAATTTTTCATCATGAGGTTAATTGCCTGTTTTTTGTTTTTTTTTTTTTCAGTTTCCTACCCACTCACAGTTTTTAAGTTCTCAGGAACCCTCTTCTGTGCTAGGATCTTGATATATCTGTGGTCTGTACTTTAGATTCTATGTACTTGTTCACTACAGACAATCACTTTTCTGTTTAGCTACCTCCTCATGATCCTGATTTTTTTTTCTGATTTACAGCCATCACGTTTACTTCACCCTTTACTAAGAGAAATTGTGCTTGATACATGAGCCCTGTGCTAGAGATGCCTAAATGATTCCTATTGACTAGACAAAGTACATATCTTTTTTGCATATTTTTATTTTATTTTATTTTCCGTTTTTTCAACATTTATTTATTTCTTCAATTTACATCTCAATCACAGTTCCAACCCCTCCCTCCCTCCCAGTACCATTCTCCTTATTCTCTTCTCCCTATCCCTCCTATTTGCTTTTTTAAAATAATTTATTTTTTATTTCTTCAAGTTGCATCTCAAATCACAACCTCCTCCCTACTCCCCACTCCAGTCCTATCCTTCCACCCTCTTCACCCTCAACCCCCCATCCTCCATCCTCTACCCTTTCTTTTTTTTAGTTTAAGGTATTACTTTTTCCCCCCAATAACTCTCCCTTTCATTCCAACAAATGGTTCTTTCTCTTATAACTATAAATACAATACAAAACAACAGAAATAAATAGGCCACAATTATGAGTTATATGGCTTAGCATATATTCCCAAAGTCCAGTCTGTATGTATTTGGCACCTGACTTTAACATTCTACTATCTAACCATCTCCATGAGTTTAAAGTTCTATATCTAACTCAGCTTTCATACTAACTTGCCTCACAATTTTAAAAACATATATTAAGAGGACACTTTAAATCCTTTATATTTTGCCAATACTCTGCTATTTTAAAGTTAGTGACTTCTGACTGAATTACTGAGCATATCTTTCCCCCACCATGCACATTAAGATACATATATAGTATTTTTATGTATTCTCTGAGAATTTCATAGTTGTGTACAATATATATGGATTAAAACCACCTTCCACACCTTCCCTTCATCTTCTTCTGAACCTCCCTCCTAGTTTCATGCTCGTTTCTTCTATTTTCAACTGACTTAGTCTGGTGAGAGCTGCCTGTGTGCATGAGGGTGTGGTGTCATCAACTGGAGCTTGGGTTACTAACCAGGACCCGCATCTCTGAAAAGGAAACAAAACCAATGGCTCTTGCTAAAACAGGTAGTCGTCTGTGAGCTTATAAATACGTTTTCATTGCTTCTTCTGTGTCTTGGGAAATGAGTTTCCAACACACATTCTAGTTACCAGAATGCTTCCATTTTTGAAGACAATACAAATTCTGATTCCTCATTAAGCTTCCCATTTTCATTACTTTCACGTTGAAATCTATATTCTAGAAATATTATGAGATGTTTCATTTTTTTCCTTTAAATAAGCAAAATAGTGTAGTGGTGGTCTTAAAAACATTATGCTTGAGTGTGTTGCATGAAGAAGTAACAACCTTTTGGTGAGCTCTAATACACTAGGCAAAGCAGAATAAGTTTTAAATTTCCAGTGCATGTAACAATTCTGCATCTATCAAACTTCACAAGTAGGTCTCCTTATGCATGCCACTATGTTATAAATTATTTATAACAGTACATATCATATTTAGTAGCATATAAACATTATGTAGTTACGGAAGGTGTGGTGGTACACAGTTTTAATCCCTGTACTTGGGAGGCTGAGCCAAGTGTATCTCTGAGTTGAGACATGTCTTGTCTATAAAGGGGGTTCCACATAGAGAAATTCTGTCTCAAAATTTTTTTCATTAAAAAAAGGAAAGAAAAATCTATCAAACTGACAAATAAAAAACAAAACCTTAAAACAATACTAAGTTAATAAATTTGTGTAGCACTGGAAACAAAACTGTATAAGAAGACATTAAGGAGAAAATTATTTATGAGGCTAGTGACTGTATCTTCTACCTTTTCAATTATTTATCTAGTTGTATGTTCCAACTATATATTTTCCATAGTAAATTGTTACTAAGTTTTAGACTTTGTGCGTGTGTGTTACTCTGAAAGCTGCTTCTATCTACCCATTCTGATTTTATTGAAGCATCATTTTCTTAAAAAGCAAAAATTTGAGAAGAAATTAGAGAAGCAGAGTATCTTTTCAGATTAGAATGTGGTGTTCTACCACTGGGTAAATTGGCTGCCTTTCTTCATTTGTGTTTGTGTGAATATTAAAAAGTAATCATTTATAATTTCTTTCTTCCACAAACAGATTTGTTCTTTTCTTCTCTCTTCTCCTTTCTCTTTTTTAAATTAGCAAAATATATTTCATTGTTATTACTTAAGACATACAGCATGATGTTATAGACACATACAATCAAATCACTACTGAGGTGAGATGAGTGAACAAAACCATCTTCTCATGGAGTAAAACATTTCTCCTGCAGCCAAGAGCATCTATGAACTTATTCAATTCATGAATCTCATAACTACATACACTTTCTAATCACATCCTAATAGTGTATATTAAATCTTTTTGTTTGTTTCCAGTACATATTTTCTACTTTATGTCTTTTGATTAAATGTCACATTTTCATCCCCACAGGAGTGGCCACTGTTTTACTCTCCATATGTGTATATGACTTAAAAAAGATTCCATATATAAATGACATCATATAATATTTTCTTTTTTTCACTTAACAAATCCTTCTCCAGGGATCTGCCTGATTCTGTCATGGGTGCTGGTGCTGCAGGCACTTACCAGCATTCCCACCTTTAACATGGAGATACAAACTTAGATTCTTATGTTTGACTGACAAGTAATTACCAGTAAACCCATCACCCCAGCGCTCCTTCAATTCTTTTACATGTGCCAGTGAAATGTTATCTTCTCAGTTGGATAATTTTTTCTTAAAAAAAGTTTTTAATTCACACTTTGCTAGATGACCCAAAGGGTCATTTATTTGGCATACTGATTGATGCTGTACATAGTTAGGAAAGCTCATTCTCTTTTATTTAGTTTACAGATCTTTTCATTGAGAAGTGCTTTGGAGAAATTATACTAATGTTCAATAAGAAAGCAAGAAATGACGTTCATACAGTGTGATATAAATAGGCATAAAGATACACACTGACTATTTTCTTCATCTAATCGGGTAATCTCTATCCCTCTTTCCATGGCCCATCCCTCACCTGACTAAAGAAAATCCTCTCTTTTGAGCAATTTGAAGCCTACTTTCTAATAACACATCTTTCAAGACTTACTTGGCTTAGATTTGAAATTTGTATCACATAAGTATAGAGATGTTTGGACTTATGGAAAATTATCTGTGCCAACATGCTTTAATTACAATGAAATATTGATGAAAGTCCCCATGGCACCCCCTCATGTGGAAGAATGTGGGTGCTATCACCATGCTATAAACCATGAACAACTCAGAAAAACCTACTGACTATACACTATAGATTTTATAGTTGAGTCGGTTTGAATAAAAAGATTAAAAGAATTACTATTCAAACTAACTTAATTGCTATTGCAAATTACTTCTACTCACAGTAGAAGAGAAAAAAGTGAAGTAAAACTTTCCATTTTTTTGGAAAAAATAAATTTTAACTTATCATTGAATATAAATTAAATGTAACAAAAATATGTGGTGTTATCCAGAATAAATGAGGGGAACAAAGATCTTAAACTTCATATGTGTATGGCTTGGGCAATGTCTTAAGTGTTAGGGCCTTAGTTCATCAATTTAAATATAACAGTGTAGTTGAGCGCCATGATGAGTACAGAATGGGATTGAAGACACAGAGTGAAAAGCAGTGCCCAAGGTAATACAGCACAACAAATGTCACATATGTAAACTAGTTTCCTTTGCAAAATTAGATTTGATTTATTAATAAAAAGATTCCAAGCTAAGTCAGAGGAAATATAAATCTTCAACGAACTCATGAATTGACAAAAGGCAGTCTGACAAAGTGATTCTAACTGCTATGTTTTGGTTTTCACAGCAACGCTTTGAAATTACAGGATTCATAAAGAAACATATTATGCTAACTATCTAAGGAAAGCAGACTAAGTGAGAAAATGTGCAAGACATTTTCCCATGACTTTGACTCCTTTTGTAACACTGAATATCAAAACATTAAAAATAAGCCTTTATTTTAATGAATATAAAAATAGAGAGAGTATATTCTTTACTATATTAGGGAAAGTAACAGTGATTAGATTATATTTTTTTAAAGCCAGTCAAAATGAACAGACGGGAATCTTTCTTTACAGTCTGCATCCAATTTAGATGTGTATACATACTTAAATATACTTCCTATGGTGAATAATAAAAAATAAAACCCTTGCATGCCAAGCCAAGCATGAGGAAAATGAACAGATTTATGGATTAGCAAAAGTCCTTGCAATAGTCTACATTAATGAAAGGGAAGGGGAAATAGAAGCAGAGGGTGGGAGAGTGAGACAGGGAGCACGGGTAAGGAGGGGCTCCAATTGGGATGTAAAAAAGGATAAATACATTAATTAAAGGGAAAATTATGCATTTGTTCAGTGCAATATGGCATAGTTATATACATATCCATCAATGCATAGTACTAATACTGGATGGATCCTGGATCTATGGCCTAGGACACATGTAAAAGTATCTTTATGAGAAAACCAGCAAGATATTTTCTTCTCTCCTCATTTGAATCCTTTGTTTAAAATTCATGTGAATAGTATATCATTTGCCTTCAAGAGACAACATTGTGCAATTTTTAAGTGCAAGTAATTTCAGTATGTTTCAAGAGAATAAACTTCCCATTAGACAATGCATGGAACACTTTTATTAAATGTAATGATTTGTTTGTTCTATGTGTTTGAAATTGGGGAGAATGCAAAAAATAGCAAGATAGACATACTTTCCAATCATACTAATACTAATACTAATACTAATACTACTAAATTAATTAATAAGAAATCATACTTAACTACCTCAGTGTGATTTGGGATACTCTAACAGAATCAATAGGTGTAACATATTAATGAAATTAATGTGGCAGTATTCACCCTCCATTGGGTAAGTTTATTGTGGAAGAACAAAAATTTAATGACTAGAATATTGATTTATTTTTACTAGTATTTAAATAAAATTTTCATGCATTTGTACAACCTTGGACTTGTGACTTCCTTCTTTAGTCTCATGGTGCATTATGTTACTGAAAACTAGATTATATTTATTGAAGATTTGTAAATATATACTGCTTAGTCTCTACAAACTCATCAGCCCCAAATAAAGAACCCGGTGTTGCCAGAGAATCATTCCTGAGTGAGCACCTCAGTATGGAATGTGGTGAAGGGCCTAATTGAATGTGTGTCAGAGAGGCTGTTGATACAGAGGCTGTATAACCAGAACAAGAGAATGAATTCAGACATGGAAAAACAGATCATTATATATTGATATTTTATATATATATATATTAATCATATAACACATTATTTCTTTAGAAGTTACATTGAATTTTATATAGTTCCAATATTTGCATTTTAAAATGTTTGGCTTATGAATGTTTCTGTTTGATTAAACTACATGTGTGGCCAACCATATGAAGGAAAGAACATGTGACACAGAATTGATTAGATGTTATCCTAAGATTTCCACGAGCAATACATAGTAAATATTGCTTAAGTCAAATAGATACTTTGTCCATAGTTCCTTCTCCAATTACAAAAAAACAACAAATCACAAGACCTATATGCATTTGACATTCATAACATAATTGAGTATTGATGGCTATAAAAAGCCTTTATATTGTGTTAACTTTTCATACTATGCTCTCTTCTTTCTTCAGCCTCAAACTACAAATATCAGGAGGTTCTGAAACTGTATCAAGGATTTCTTTGCCCTTCCATTCCTCCTGTTGTTCATTTCTTTATCATTGTTTTCAGCAAATTATTTATGACTTTGACTTTTCTTTGATTAAAAAAATGGGTAAACTCTTCTAAAATAGAATACTTCATTTAAATGACCTGAGTCTGTGTGATCAAAACAAAGGTGACAGTTCATACAATTGAGGATATGGTGCAAGGGAAACACTCCTCCTTTGATGAGGGGAGTCCAAACTAGTCAGCCACTTTAGAATCAATAGGGCATTTTCTCAGAAAATTGGGAATCGATCTACCTCAAGATCCAGCCCAGTTCTGGGCATATACTAAAAGGACACTCCATCCTATCACAAGGACACTTGCTCATCTATGTTCATAACAGCTTTATTTGGAATAGCCTGCAATTGGAAAGTAGTGTTTCCCCTGCCCCCATCCTTGACTGTATGAACTGTCACTTGTGTTTTGATCACAAAAACTCAGGTCCTTTAAATGAAATGTTCTATTGTAGAAGAGTTTATGCATTTTTTAAAATCAAAGAATGCATTTTTAAAATATGGTACAATTACCCCATTGCTGGCAAATGGATGAAACTAGAAAAAAATCATCCTGACTGAGGTAACCCAGACTTAGAAAAACAAACTTGATATATGCTCTCTTATAAGTGGATGATAAGTGGATATTAACCATAAAGTAAAAGATAACCATGCTACAATCCACAGACAAAGTAAAGCTAAGAAACAAGTAGGGTTATTAGGTGTAAAGAATAGACATGCTACAATCCACAGACTCAGATGCTAAGTAACAAAAATGGCTTATGGAAGGATGGAAGGATCTTCCTGGGAATAGAAAACAGTAGATTTTGCTTGTAGACTGGGGGTAGGTGGGTGGGGATGGAACAGGAGGGATCAAGTTGGGGTTGGGGAACGTAGAGAAAGAATACCAGATGGAAGCAACATCTGGAACTGGGAGACATTTCAGAGCAAGGTAACAACATAATGCAATAAAAATTTCATGAAATCTGCAGGGGTGACCCTAGCTAAGACTTCTAGCAATGGGGAATAAGGAGCTTGAATTGGTCATCCTCTGTAACCAGGCAAGGCCTCTAGTGGAGGGATTTGGATACGAACCCAGCCATAAAACTTCTGTCTTAGTGTTTGGATGCATACATGATGTCCTGGGAATGCACCCTAGCATAATTCTCATCAGAGAAACTTCATCAAACAGCTGATAGGAGCAGATTCAGTCCCACAGCCAAATATTCAGGGAAGTTTGAAAAGTTCTGCAGAGAACAGGGAGGGAGGATTGGAGAAGACAGAGTGATCAAGGATACTAGAACAACAAGACTAACATAATCAACTGACAAGTTCTCAAGTGGGCTCACAGAAATCAGGAAGCCTGTATGAGTCTGACTTAGGCCCTCTCCATATATGTTATGGTTGCATGGCTAGGTGTTCTTATGGGATTTTTAACAGTGGGAGCTTGGTGTGTATTTGACTCCTTTGCCTTAATTCGGAACCCTTTTCCTTGCAATGGATTGGGTAGTCCAGCCTTGATCTGAGACTATTTGCCTGCTCTTATTATAGCTTCTTATGATGTATTTGGTTGTTGTCACTGGAAAGTCTTTCTTTTCTGAGGGGAGATGAAAGGTGGATGGATCCTGGAAAAGGGGGTGGTGAGGGGGGGGATAAGCTGGTATAGAGGTCAAAGGAGAACTCCATTAAAGATATAATGTATGAGAGAAGAATAAACATAAGAACAAAAATGATTAGTTTTCTTCCTTTTATAGAAAAAAAAGCTGAAGGAAAGTGTTTATAAAAACTTCATCAGAGACAGGGTTTCTAGAGTGTGTGTATCTGTGTGTGTGTGTGTGTGTGTGTGTGTGTGTGTGTGTGTGATTAAAATTACAGAAAGAGTAAATCTACACATTATCTACTATTTTTTTCAGGAAAAGAAAATTGTTATATAGTGACAAAAGGCCACTTTACACAGCAGTTTTGATCTTCTAATAAATGTGTGTCTGCAAGCAAATTACAAGATATCTTGATTCTACATCTAAGTTTCTTGACAAGCATGTTTGGGTATGTACTGGGATCACTAACCAAGGAACAAAAAGCTCATTAACAACAAAATACAGTTAATAATTCCTTAATCACAACATTTAAAGGTGTTGTGCAAATCTTTACCTTATGACAATTATGAGATTCAATATGGGTGAACATGAAGACATCCAGATAAAAACATTAAACAGATTAATTATATATCATTCAGTGTAGGTCTTAGTGGCTTTTGGAAACAAAGCAAAGGATTGTTTTTCTTTCTGATGTTTGTAGGATTTGGTCATGATGCAGATTTCCAGGGTATGAGAGGTATTGATATGTTGTAATGTCACATAAAGGAATAATAAACAATGAAGATGATTGAGGCAGAAACTAAAAACCTGATGGGTGCTGTAGAAGACAACAATGACATCTGTACCATACTGTGAAAATATATAAAAGAAAAAAAAGGAAGGAAAAATGATGGGAATTTGATTTTACATTGCTCATTAAAACACACAGTGAGCCTGTCCCTAGAGGTATTGCAGATGTGACTGCTATGTCACACGTGCACCAGTAGAAGGCAGAGGAGAGAGGCTATATCTATTTTCAGTGTTCTGACCTATGAACATCTGAATAAATAGTAGCCTAACATTCCTGGGAAAACTCAAACTGGAGACCAATAACAGTTCAGCATCATGGGGCCTGGACAGGGAGCTAGCCTCTGACAATCACCAGTCAAGTACCAGGTAAGCATAAGATGTTCTCCCAGGACAGGAAGAAAGCCAGAGACTAGAAGAACCCTTTCTGGCCTTGGATGTGGGATTGTGGGTGAGCCAGCCCTGCCTTTTGCCTGTGGTGTTGATGAGGGAGAGATCTCCTCCTTTCCCTTTTGCCCTCATCACCAAAGATGGACAGGGGATCTGACACTGATGGGTACACCAGAGCAGGAGAGCTGCTCCTGCCCTCACATGTTGCAGCACTGTGGAGAGCAGGTCCTTCACCTCAACTGGACAGCACAGTAGAGTTGACCCTGGATATAGGTGTTGTGGGTGATCCTGCCCTAAGGGAGTGAGTATGGAGAGTCAGCCATGCCTTTTGTTTGCTTTGTGGTGGTATTATCAAGGGAGCAGTCCACTCCTCTCTCTTTTGCTCCTGTCTCCAGTGGTGAACATGAGATTTGTCCCTGTCCCTCATATTACTTGGGAGAGAAAGCACTGAACCTTACCTGGACACCACAGTACAGCTGTCACTGGAAGTGGGAGATGTGTGTGAACCAGCCCAAATGTTCTAGAAGGTGGGAGAGTTAAGCCTGATAGACTCATGAGAGGAGGAAAACTGCTCCAACACTTACCTGCTGTAACACTCGGGAGAACAGGCCCTGTACCTTACCTGGGTACCACAGTAGAACAGGCCTTGGATGTGGGGGTTGCAGGCCCAAAACCAGGACGTTGAGTTGGCCCACATCAAAATATATCCCATGCGGGAACTGCTGGTGTACATGAAGAGTCCAGTTCCACAGATGCTAAACTACAGGATCTCCCCATGGCACAGGGCAACAATAGCATATCTGAGAAGAGTCCCAGTGAGGATCCAGTAGTGAAAATGTAGCAGAAGCCAGGAACATCATGCCAGACCAAGGAATCATTATAATGAACATTTGTAAGCAAAAACATGTAGAAAAGATAGAATATTGTGGGACACACTGAGACACACACAGCTTCCACAGTGGAATTTTTTTTCATGTTGGGCAAGCTATCAAGGGAAGAGGATGGGTCTGAGAGGAGGTGGAAGATGAAACAGATTAGGGTACATGATGTGAAATTCACAAAATAAAAATAAATAAAGTGTACAGTGGAAAGAATCATTAAATAACAAGATACTGTGATATAATCAACTTCATAAAATGGTAAATCTCATATGTTTTATGTGGCCCATTTTTCCTAGAATTCAGAAATATTAGTAGTAGATAGAAGCCATTCCCCTAAACCTTCATCCTAAAATTTAAAAGAAATCAAGAACACACTATTTGTCTACACTCTGACATCTTTGTGTGTTCCTTAACTGCACAAATAAAGATAAAATGCAAAATTTGTAAACTAATGTTTTCTTGAACTAAAAATCTCATCTCATTTGCTATCCAGAAAAGAATGAAGGTACAGGATTAACGGTGTCATTGAACAGTAAAAGAAACATGCATAGGTCATTTTTAGCCAAAAGTTTAGATAAGTATTGCATATTGATTTAATAGCCCTCTGTTGATAAGTTTTAATTAGCATTTTAAATCTAACTATGCCTTTCTCACTACAAAAGATCAGATTTCTATGCAATGTGATTCAAATTTATACATAATATGCACTCTTAACAAATACTCAGAACTCAGTCAATACTCTGATTTCTGTTCTCCTTTTGGTCTCTAATCTTCAGAATAAACTGGTTTATTTTTAAAATGAGAATAACACATGGGAAATCTTTTCATCTTATTGATAAAAGAAAGTGTTTGATCCAGCTAGCATTACAGTTCAAATACACAGATAAAAGATGAAATGGTAGATTATTGAAGAGAAATTCTTGGGCTATGCATTCATAGCAAGTGAAAAAATGAAAAAAAGATTTTATTATCACGCATTGGAAATTCACAAAGATTATAAGACATAATATTTGAGCTTCTTATTTATAAATCTGAGAGATGTAACACATTCATTGAATTATATATGCTTAATTTTCAACAGGTAAATATTTATGTTTTGTTTCAAAATTTGCAAAGTGTAAAAAATATACTATTAACTAGCAAAAATTTAGGACACAATTTCATTTTAATTCTTAGTGCTTTAGAAAGAAATGTATTAAAGTCAATGAAGTAGTAATTGTGGTAATGGTATACTAAAATCTCATATTTTAATATAAAAGCACATTTCATGGTTTCAAAGATGTAGCTAAGGTGAACCTTGTCAAGTAATCACAAATGACAAAAGAAAGGTAAACAATAAATAATTTTTATTTCCAGTTTTACCCAAACTGGAAATCAAAATAGTAAATTTTCAAAGAAAACAAGGGCTACTGTGTTAAGTTTTCTATGTTATTATAAAAGGGGCTTTCAAACTGCAAAACTACTTATGCTTATCTACCCTTAAGGATATTTTTCTATTAGAGAATATTTGCAATGTTGAGGCTAAGAAAGGCAGCTGAATAAGACTCTTCAAAGGAGTCTTCTACATAGACATTCCCAGAGAAAATAATATATTGTATAAGAATGGTTCAGGAGGGCTAGTAAAACCAGATAAAGATCATATTACACACTTGTATCATATTAAGAAGAAAAATTTATAATATTTACATATAACACTTCTATCAAACCAGACAGCATTAAAAAGGAGTGTAAGAAAGTTTGGTGGATTGAAAGAAAATAGGTCCTATAGTCTCACAGAGAGTGGCATTATTAGGAGGTGTGTCCTTGATGGAGTAGGTGTGGCTTTGTTGGAGGAAGTTTGCCACTGTTGGGTTTTGAGGTCTCAGAAACTCAACCTAGTAGCTCACAGTCTCTTCCTGCTAAATGGCATCCAGATGTAGAACTCTCAGCTCCTTCTCCAGCACTATGTCTTCCTACCTACAGTCATCCCTGTAGCCATGACAATAATGAACTAAACCTCTGGAACTGTAAGCCAATCCCAACTAATGTTTTCCTTTATAACAGTTGCCATGGTTCATACATATTTGGCAGTAACTTGAAGTATTAAATAAACATAAAAAAACACAAAATAGAGGTGGGCCAAGATGGGGGTGAACTACACTGACGCATTTTGAATGCGGGGGAAAAAGAGCCATAAAAAACACAGATTTACTGGGCACTGTGCAAAAACCGGAGGGGCTAGAACGCCCCCCCCCGAACACTCACAGCTCCCAAGGGACTGTTAAAATTCCCAGGGCAAGGCTCTCCCCATCTCTCACAGACATGGAAGCCACTAAACCCCGGATTCGGGAACTCCCATTTGGAGAGGCGCCTGGTAAGATCGATCCCAACTTACAGCAGGCAGAATCAGGGTCCACTTGGACATAGATCGCTGGCCTATTGGGCTCCCCACACATCAGGTTGAACTTATACCCACTTAAAAACTTTGCGAGATAGTGGAAGGCTTAGCAAGGAACAAACAGGGGGCGCAGCGGGTGGTCCGCAGCCGCTCGTGAAGTGGAGGGCTGGAGGTTCCGAGAGAGCACGGGAAGCTGGGAACACAAAGGCGGGTGGGAGGGGCCGAATCCCGCACACTTATGGTAGCACAGCTGGGGAGGGAGCACGGCTGGCAGGGCCAAATCCCTGCGAACCCACGGCAGGTCATCTGGGGAGAAAGACAGACGTGGGCAGGGCCAGGGACCCATGCACCCACGGCTGAGCTGCTGTGACGAGAGGTCCACTCAGGCAGCCGGAGGATCCAGGGCTTGGGGTACCCACGGGACCCGTGGCGGCGCAGACAGGAAGGGAATCAGGCACAGAGTCCAGCACTGTGGCGAGAAGCCTAGAGAGAAACCAGAAATCGGGACCATAGCTGTATCCTGGAAAATCCAGACATATTAGGTGTGGAGCCAGACCCTGTCAGCCTCCGTGACAACAAACAAAGCCCACAGAATCTGTGCCTGGGCAAACAGGCCCATACCATAAGAACCATTACAGGCTGATAACTCAGAGTGCAAAATAGGGAAGTCTGAATTGGGAGCAGTGAAACAATCCTGGTCCATTACTCACAACCTGGGAATAGGCTGCACCAGCTCACAGTGCCTCAGGCGATTAAAACCACAGTGACCTTGAAATCCCCCTGTAAGCAACGACAGATAGCCAAGTAACTCGTCCCCTGCACCAAATCATCCACTCTGGTTCCAAGCACAGAAAACAGACAGCTAAATGCATCCAATGGTGAAAGGTCAAAAAAAAAAAAAAACATAGAAATCAAGGAATTATGACTCCAACAAAGCAGAATCATCCTAGCTCATCCAATGCAGATGACCACACACCAAAAGAAACACATGAAAACATTGACAATTCAACATTATGGAAAGTGATAGAGTCCCTGCAAGAAGAACTTAAACCTATGAAGGAATTCAAAGAAGCCACAATTCTACAAATCAAAACAAGGAACAACACCATTAAAGAGCTCCAAGCCAAGGTGACAGAGCTTGAACAGGAAAAGGAAAAAGCCATGAAAGATTTTCATACAAAAACAAGCAAGCTGGAGAAGGAAATGTACAAAACGAGCAAAACCATACAAGACATGAAAATAGAAATAGAAACAATAAAGAAAA
>CAJQZJ010031536.1:2648001-2734670 GCA_907164525.1 Lophiomys imhausi
CAACAAAACATTATAAATAATAAATTTAATAGAAGCACACATTGTAAAGTGTAACACAAAATGGAGAGTGCCACTCTCCTACCCAATTATTCAAAGAGCTTTCAGTTTTAAATTTCACATAAACTGATTTAAATAGAGGGCATCCTGTTTAGTAGGAAGGAAAACATACTTATGTTAGCTCATCAGAGTTACTTTAGTTTATTCACCAAGAAAGCAAGTATCTTAATATAATTTCACAAATTTATTCTCTCATTTGAATCCCATCATTTTGATATGTCCATGACAGGGAAAATATCCATAGAAGTTTAGAAGAAGAATATTTGATGTCAGCTCTTGGGAGGAAGGACAATGAGAGGTGTAAGGAGTCATTGACTATGACAATATTTTATCATATCTCACTGTTAGATACATAGTTGACAAGATTTCTTAGGGACTGCTTTAAGAAGTCTCTAAGTCAGACTCATGGAATTAGAATTTCCACAACTGTTCCCAGAAAAATAACAGAGCACAATAAATTTAGGAAGCTAAATCATCTCTTGCTATTATTCATCTGAAAGACATCCTTGCCTCAAGTACTTCCTTCTATCTATCATGCTAGAGTTTTCTTAGGAACAGAGTGCACTTCCTTCTTGTCCTTTTAGGATAAAATAGCACTCATATGCTCTAAACATCCCTGCTTATTTCCCCACTTTCCAGCACTTTCCCCACATCCTGCAATTAAGTTCCTTTAATAAATGCTCTGTACACTAAATTTAGTGATGCATTATTGCCTAAATAAACTGTATTAATCTGGGCTGTGTTAGTGCACACGTTTAATCCCAGCACTCATGAAGCAGAGGCTGGGGGAACTCTAGGAGAGTTGTGTCTACAGAGTGGGTTCCAGGACAGTCAGGGCTACAGAGAGAAACCCTGTCTCAAAGAATATTTAATTAATTGGTTTAATTCAAAATACATAAACTCCATTAAAAAATGATAGAAGACTGTCTAGCTCCCCAAGAAGACACTCCTGGTAACTCCAAGGCATCTGCTTGTAAAAGCAGTTACAAACCTCTGTTATTTCCGTTCAGTTCTCTGCACATACCCAAACCCACGTGTCTGTGTCTAATATTTCTCACATCAGTTCAACAGAGTGAATGGAGCAGTGATGCTATTTTACCCATAAAATTATACTAGGCTTATTTAAAAGCATGGAGTGGCTAGATTTCATGCCTCTTTCAATATATTTGATTTTTAAAAATAATATCTACTAGTAGATTTACTGTGACCAGCCTTATGTTAAGGTCTTTGATGCACTTGGCCTTAAATTTTGTACAAGGTGATAAGTATGGGTCTAATTTCATTCTTTTACATCTCGACATCCAGTTGGACCAGCACCATTTGTTAAGATGCTGTCCTTTTTCCATTGTGCAGTTTTGGTTTCTTTGTCAAAAATTAGGTGGCTATAGGTGTGTGGGTCCATTTCTGGGTCTTCAATTTGATTCCATTGACCTACTGGTCTGTTTCTATACCAATACCATGCTGTTTTTACTACTATTGCTTTGTAGTACAGCTTGAAATCTGGGATGGTGATACCTCCAGATGTTTCTTTTATTTTTTTTAATTGTACAGGATTGATTTAGCTATTCTGGGTTTTTGTTGTTCCATATGAAATTGAGAATACACTAAATCTACTAGAAGAAAAGTTGGAAAAACTCTCGAACTCATTGGCACAGGTGACAACTTCCTGAACAGAACACCAACATTTCAGGACCTAAGACCAACAATCAATAAATGGGACCTTATGAAACTGAAAAGATTCTGTAAGACAAAAGACACTATCATTCAAACAAAATGGCAGCCCACAGACTGGGAAAAAATCTTCACCCACCCCACTTCTGACAGAGGGCTAATATCCAAAATCTACAAAGAACTCAAGAAATTAAATGCCAAGAAACCAAATTATCCAATCAAAAAAGTGGGAACAGAGCTAAATAAAGAGTTCACAAAGAGGAATCCCTAATGGGTGAGAGACACTTGAAGAAATGTTCAACATCCTTAATCATCAGAGAAATGCAACTCAAGACGACTCTGAGATTCCATCTCACACCTGTTAGAATGTCTAGGATCAAAACTCAAATGACAGCACATGCTGGGGAGGGTGTGGAGAAAGGGGAACCCTCCTCCATTGCTGGTGGGAGTGCAGGCTTGTGCAACCACTATGGTGGTCAGTTTGGCGATATCTTAGAAAACTTGGAATAGCTTTGCCTCAGGACCCAGCCATACCACGTCTGGGTATACACCCAAATGACCCCTCATCGAATCATAAGGAAGTTTCCTCATCTAAGTTCATAGCAGCCTTATTTGTAATAGCTAGAAACTGGAAACAACCCTGATGTCCCTCAACTGAAGAATGGATTAATGTATGCCAAGCCATATTACTCCCATAATTGTGGCCTATTTATTTCTGTTGTTTTGTATTGTATTTATTGTTATCAGAGAAAGAACCATTTGTTGGACTGAAAGGGGGAGCTGTTGGAGGGAAAAAGATACACCTTAAACTAAAAAAAAAAAAAAAAGAAAGAAGAAGGGTAGAGGATGGGAGGTTGCGGGGGAAGAGGGTGGAAGGGTGAGACTGGAGGGGGGAGTAGGGAGGAGATTGTGATTGAGATGTAACTTGAAGAAATAAAAAATAAATTATTTAAAAATTTGTGGTACATCTACACAATGGAATATTACTCAGTTGTCAGAAGCAATGAATTAGGCAATTTGCAAGCAAATGGACAGAACTAGAGAAGCTCATCCTGAGTGAGCTAACCCAGACTCAGAAGGTTGCACTGGCATCTATTCACTTATAGTAGGATTTTAGCTATGTAGTACAGGATATCTATACCACAACCAATGCACCAAAGGGAACATGGACATAGACTTTTTTTTTCTTTGTTTGTTTGTTTTTTAGTTTTCTCTCTCTGGCAATGAGACACTTCTCACTGGTTGTACTGCCTTGTAGGCCCCCAGTGTATGAGGAGGCACTTGGCCCTCATATGACTTCTGAACTGGTGTGAGGGACTGTTAGGTAGGGACACTCCAGTCCAGAAGAGTGGGATAGAAGGGTTAGTGGGTGGGGGAGGTAGGGCGGGGCTGGGAAGTGGAGAAAGAGGATAATATGATTGAGTTGTAACCTGAAGCAACAAATAAATAAATAGAGCTCACACACATGCTCTCATTAAAAACATCATCATGTAAAAAAATCTTGGAAAAACCTCTCAAAGGACATGAAAGACTTCTACAATAAACACTTCAAATCTCAAAAAAATAATAATAATATCTAACCTAAGATTGGATATAGCATTGAGAATGTGGATAGTATTCATTAGTTGTAGTTAAGATCGCTTAAACTGTGTAAATAAAAGTAAGTGTGTGTGTATGTGTGTGTGTGTGTGTGTGTGTGTGTGTGTTTGGTTGTAAATAACTGAAGGTAAGGTAAAACTATTTTCAGATATTTGAGGCTATTTATTCATGCAATCGGAAAAGTATCTATAACTAAGTGGCTATTTCGCAAACCTTTTACCAATTTTCATCAAATTATGTTTTTTAAACTATTCCCACAGAATATTTGCTGAAAGAATAAATACAAATATCATTCTCGATATTTCAAAGTTCAAAAAAATAAAGAAAAGAAATAAACAGTAATATAGGTAGTAATAGTATAATGTATCAATGGTTTTTATTTAAAACCTATAAAGTAACCTTATTTCCCTAAATACATGATATGCAATATTTGAAAAAGACACAATTCTAATTTAAAATGAGAATTTCAGAATATTCTTTTTCTAACAAGACTAAAATATTAATTTCAAAAACTACTAAGATATCAAAAACATCTCTCCAAAATATCTAAATTACATATGGAAACACAATGCAGCTCCACCATGAAAAATTTTCATTTAGAAAGAATATGAGTACATTTTATGAATAGATGTTTATCATGCATTTTTAATAACTTTCACAAAATATAGATAATTTTAGAGTGGTAAAGGTTTTTCTTCATGAGTGTAAAAAGGGAGAATCAATGGAGTCCTTACTTCATAGCAGTGAAAGAAACACATTAACCTCAACAGACCAAAGCAAAAGCCAGAAAAGTCAAGGCAGCACGTAGAAACCCTTGGTCTGAATAACAAACGAGAGAATGTATTGAGGACAAGTTAAAAATTAGAAAGTGGAAGGAGAGAAGCAAGAGTCTATACTTTTCTTTCATTATTATTAACATTTATAGGAGAAAGAATTCTGTGTGGAAGCTGGCAACAAAGTCCTGATGTTCTGCCAGTCCTCTTAAGTGCTATCAAACCAGCTATGTGATAATGGGATCTGTTTTTCTGAGGATGTTGGAAATTAAAGTCAGGGTTTTGTTTATATGAGGTGAAGACTGACTCCACCCCAGGACTTCTTATAATTATTTCCAGTTTAAAGCAAAACTAACAAACTGAAAATGAAAATATTATGAATGAACTTCAAATATCACAAATAGGAAACCAGGATTTTTTTAATAATTTACTTTTTATTTCTTCAAGTTACATCTCAATCACAATCCCCTCCCTACTCCCCCCTCCAGTCCCACCCTTCCACCCTCCTCCCCCTCAACTCCCCATCCTCTTCCCTTCTTTTTTTTTTTTTTTAGTTTAAGGTATTTCTTTTTCCCTCCAACAGCTCTCCCTTTCAGTCCAACAAATGGTTCTTTTTCTTATAAATATAAATACAATACAAAACAACAGAAATAAATAGGCCACAATTATAAGAGTTATATGGCTTAGCACGCATTCCCAACGTCCAGTCCATATGTATTTAGCACCTGACTTTAACATTCTACTATCTAACCATCTCCATGAGGTTAAAGTTCTATATCTAACTCAGTTTTTATACTAACTTGCCTCACAATTTTAAAAACATCTTCTTAGATCCAGAACACCCTCTTGATTCCTAAACAACTCAAAATTTAACTATGAGACTCTAGCTATCTATTCTTCAACCACCTCAGAGACCTGAGAGGGATAAATATATCTGATTATATAGGAAGTACAGAGCCTGCAGCTTCCAAAACTAAGAAATGACATACCAGTGGCTGCCTGGACAGTTCCCATTTTCTCTCCATACATTACTGTTTAGGATAATTAAGAAATGGAAACTAATAGTCATACAAACATGTCATTTTGTTAGTTATTATGACAGTCTATCACAGTTATTTTCTAAGCTACTCAGAAATCAAGTTGCTAAGAAACAAGCAATATTTGCTTATCTAAATATAAGAGATAGATAGCGCATCTTCAAAAACCTCAAGAGATCTTCAGAATATGGCATTCAAAGATGTTTTCTTAACTTAAGATTTTTTGATATCGAGACATGTCAGCTCCTGACAGCACACCCTATTCTATTCCAAGTAGAAGATGAGCATCGAAGAATCTCCAGTGGGAGATGATTGAATTGGTGGTAAGCCTTTCTCTTGGCAAGAAAAACCCCTTGCTTCAACTGTAGACAGACTTCTGTCCAAAAAGGACAAAACTTGGAAGCAGATAAGTCGACAGCCTAGCTCTGCCAAGTCAGGGTAGGCAAGTCCTTCATAATTCCTGCTGTACAATCAATGTCTGTCAGAGAAACGGGACCAAATGGCTGAAGACTGATGCTGTAATGTATGGAGGGAAACCAGGATTATTATTAGAGAGAAATAATGAACAACTAAGTCTGCATTCAAAACCAAATAATTGTCCTGTAACCACACACATATGCTGAAAACTAAAAGAGAAAAATGTAAAAAGGAAAATAAAATATTAAACTTGATAATTTATCAAAATATTTAAGCTAAATACCTCCTTAAAATTGTTCTAGGTTATACAGAAGAATATAAAATAAAAAGAGAGAAACTAGCAAAAAATGGGAAAATATCTGCCCTTTTACCCAAAATGAAATGAAATTCACATTTGGTCAATGAAATCTATGTTACAAATTTCAGTAATCTGAAATATACCAAAAAGATACTGAAGTTGTCATTCTATTTCTTGTCACATAATAAATAATGAAAACGTTTCTGACTGTAGCAATTAATTTGGGTGAAGAGAGAAGGACACATATTTGAGCATTGTCTAGGTGAGTTATTAATCCCTCTAGAAGGTAGTTAGATATTCTAGGAAACAGACAGACAGACAGACAAAGGAAAACAAGCAAACAAAACTTTTCTCAGTTGACTATAATGATGCCATGTGGAGTGTAAGAACATAGGAAAACATCCAGACATACTTCAATCTATTGTGTGTATGAACATTTGTTTATGGGAATTTGAACAAACACATGCCACAGTGCACCAATGTAAGTCATAGGACATTGTAGAGGAATTTAAATTCAGGAAATGGCTGCACATACAAGAGAACACATCCAAGGACCTTCTAAGTCTGTATGATCTGGCTGGAATACAGACACATCCTTAATCCCAGGTGACAGAAGCATGCAAATCTCTCAGGTCTGTTCACTCAGTTTGCGTGAGTCAATGAGTTGAGAGGCAGTGCAGTAGAGTTGAGTTCAGGGCAGTTCAGTTCGTGGAATTCAGAGGCATTTTTACTAGGAGAGTTTTACAGAGACAGGTTGAAGAGAGAACAAGCTACAGAGAAGTGAAGATAATAATGAGCCAGAAAATGAAAATGTACCAGAAGTCTAGAACAAATTGTGAGAGTTAGTTTGAGGCTAAGAATCGCAATTCAGTCATCGACCTAGAGAGAAGTCACACGGAATCAATCAGCTGAGAGAAGAATTTGAGCCAGAACCGTTGAGTTGAACCAGCTAGCCAAGTTTAGAAAGAACTAGATATGGTGAGTTCATTCAGCAGTAAGTCTCAGATGCTAAAAACATTATGGACCTAGATATGATTGTATAGAGAACAGAAGTTTCCAGGACTAAGTCTAGTCTAGCAAATGGAGGGACAGGTTGATCACTCTTTCAGCTGTTGCCATATTATAAGTCATTTGAACTCTTAAAGGGCAAAAGGTATCATAAGTATAAACTCCCAGATGCTTTCTATTTTATATTAATACCAAACTGTACTCCATTTCCCAAGACCTCT
Organism: Lophiomys imhausi; assembly: GCA_907164525.1. Taxonomy (NCBI): domain Eukaryota; kingdom Metazoa; phylum Chordata; class Mammalia; order Rodentia; family Muridae; genus Lophiomys; species Lophiomys imhausi. Next base: position 2,655,083 of record CAJQZJ010031536.1, read on the forward strand.
GTCTTGTTTGTTAGGTTTTTGTTTGTTTGATCGATTGATTGTTTGCACGCTTGTTTTTAAGATCCAAATTTTTAAGATACGGTTCATTTGGAAGTAGTAAAGTAAGTGTATGGTATTTGAAAGTAGATAATAGTATATATTCAAGTATAAAATACATATTTCACTGCTGGGTGTTTTAGTAACCTTATTTTAATACATGCACACTTACATACAAATATTCTGATTTCGATTGGAAGGACTCTGTTAGCTATTTTTCTTGTGTACAAATTTTATTGGAAATAAATTTTTCTTATTTTAATTTTGTCTCCCATCTCTTAAAATTTTTATGTCTGTGTAATTGATATGCTTTACTTAATAACAGATATCTTTTTATAGAAAATGATTCTAATATGGAAAGCTTGCCCAAACCAGATAGGATTACAATTTGGCCTTCATATACAATAGAAAGCATCTGGGAGTTTATACTTATGATACCTTTTGCCCTTTAAGAGTTCAAATGACTTATAATATGGCAGCAGCTGAAAGAGTGATCAGCCTGTTCATAGACATGTTCTTTGTGAACTGTGACTTTAAGTATACAGTGTTCTTTGAACTTTGATGTTCTTACCACTACTAAGTTATGGGAGAATCCTGGTTGGGAGGATTTTAACTGTGTGTGTGAAGTACCCTCAACATCAGCAGGCTTTGGTAATACTAAACTTCAACTAGAAATACACATTACTCCATTCCCACAAACACAATTATTCTGCAAAAGGCTTCCTTTATGTACTATGCAGTCACATAGTTATTTCAAATCAACTTCTAAAAATAATAATAATGAGACTTTTGAAATATTTCAAGCTGAACTTTCACAACATTTATCATGGTATTTCAGACAAAATTTCCCAAGAAAATGATAATTTCAATATTATTTAAGGATTAAAAATGTAAATTGATATTCACAGACATAGTGTATGAATAAATGGAGGTATTTGAGAATGCTTCCATAATATCCTTCCAAATACTATGCAATATGTCCTCTGATATTCATTGTGAATACCATTAATGCAACACTCTATATGACTGTGTTTATATGCATAACCATTATGAAATGATTACATGATCCAATATAGACACAGGTATTAAAGGCTTAAATAACATCTTTTTCTTCCTTCTGTTTAAAACAACACGTGGTTGTGCTTAAGTTACATCTCTAAATATAAATTCAAGGTTAATGCTTGTTCAAGTGCATTAAAGAAAGGGCAGTATCTTCATGCTGGCACAGTTTTGCTGAACATGTTTGAAGATTTATTTCTGGGACTCCTGCCCTGGGTAAACACATTTGATATGTGACCATGGCCTCTTGGCTTTGACATGCTCAGCTCATCTATTTTGTTGGCATCGTTCCTACTTACACTTTGGTTGGAAGTGTGCCCCAAGGTTTAAGTGCCAAAATGCAGAATTTTAAATATGACAGTGCATATAATTTTTCCTGCCTTGGGAAAGATATCCTATATTAGTGAATCTGAACAATGACATAAACTCGGGCTTTATGGTTCAACACAAAAGTAGGGTATGTGTTCAAGATGATACAATGAGCTAATTAAATATGCTCATAGCATACTTTGTGTGATAATAGATTTTTTACCTTTAGTAAAGAAAATTACTATGAAATGCATATATAGGTTTTATGCTTCATATAGGTTTAATTTCTATATTGACATATATATAGATTTATTTTCAAATAGGAATATAAAATTTAAAAGAGACCAAAGATACATGAAACAACCCCAATAACTCCTAAAATAATTTGAAATATAAAGATATGCATTCAAATGCCCAATTGTTTTATGTATTACAATTGACTAACCATATAACTATTTCTACATTAGCATACAACTAAATACTCTGATATTTAATCTGCATATATAGAAAGATTTTTTTTTTATTTGAAGAAAGTAAAGTCAGTACTCACAGAAAGAAGGGATTGTCCCACATTTTAATTTGGCAATTGCCTTGGTTGTGTGAAAAGGTAAAAAAAAAAAAAAAACATTTACTCAATGCTCCATAGATTAATGACTACATTACTGAGAGGAAAAACTAAACTGATAAATGAAAGAAGTCTAAAAACACATATATATGTTAATTGGAAAAATAGAAGACATTGATTTGTGTACCAAACTCAGGACTGAAAATCTCTTATAGTAATTATTTAATAATAAGACCTAATAGAAAACATTTTAATTAAAAAAAGAAGCTGTACTGTGCTTCCCTAAATAAAATAGGATAAGACAAAACGTAGTGACCTCAACCAAATAATTTCTATGAGTTTTTAGGATATTGAAGTTTTTATCCAAGTTTTCCTGTGGATTATATATTATACTCATAAAATCTAACTGAGTATACAGATAATACAAACTTTCTCTAAGTATGTGGTTTAATTTGGAGTTATTTTCTTTTCTTCAACTAAAACTAGATAACAAAATTTTCCAAATTGTATATGGACTTGAAACAACTAATAAGTTTGCAGTTATACTGGACAATATATTGAAAAAATTTCCTAAAGTTTATTTAGATTTTATTTTCTTAACAATATCACTGGAATGCATGAACACAGGTCCTGACAGCCCTGAGTAAGCAGGCAAGTTTCTTGTATTTGAGAAAGATCATCACAGGGGTCTGCCCATCTAAAATGATATAGATAAGCCTTGCTCTGTGGAAACCACCATCATCATGATAATAGTATCTCCCCTGTCAGGTAATAATTTATTTAATTTTTAATATGGGATCTACATTTTCTCATTAATTCTTAAATATAACAGCATATAAATATCTTACACTTAACATAGTATATCAAATAATATTAAATGTATAATTTAGATTTCATGAATTATAATCTAGATAAAATGCAAAAAAGTAAATAATGCTTGTAATAAATGATCAGTTAGTATTATTAGAACAGGTAAAGTTGGTCATGGAAGACTAGAAATAAGCTTTGAGTAAAATGCTATCCAAAGACAACTGCAACTTACTAATATCAAAGAACCTGAGGAAAAGTCATTTCTAGTGGGTGCATCCCAATCAAATATAGGCATTCAGGTGTCATGTTATCATAAGGGAAATATGCTTATATGGTCTGTGACAAAGTTCAATTTGAAAAATAATATTGAGGAATACAATTTAGTCACACAAAGAATATAAACATCTTCATTAAAATTCAAATATGCATTTAAAAAAGACATGGTTCTGTTTCTGTAAAATCTATATGTGGTTGTTATTATAATGTGGATAATAAGCAAAATTGAATTGTTGCTTTGTCATAGCTATCTTTTGAAGCATGCAAATATTTTTAAGCATTTATTTTTATCTTTGGGAGTTACTATTTCTATTTTAGAAGAAGAAATTAAATGCAAAGTAGAAATTGGTAAATAACAAATTTAAATAATAGAAACACCACACTGAATGAGAAACTCAGTCTTAGAAAAACAAATGTCCCATGCTCTCACTCATATATGGACCTTAGCATAGAAGCTCTGCTGGTGTGTTTAATGTGGTCTTCCTGTAGAATTCACTGTAGTAGAAAGGGGCTATTAGTCACAAATGGAATAAAGATGGTGTGGGGGAGTAGGGTAGTAGAACACAGATAATATGAAGGGAAAAGTGAACTAATAAAGGAAGGAGTTTACACAGGAAAAGGATGGAAGTGTAAGACACAGGGTGAGGTGTAAGTTGGATAATAAACACTAAATATATTTGAAAAGGCCATTTGAAAATCCACTATTTTATATACTTCCTAAATAGGCATAGATATTTTTCATATAAAACAGGTGACCTGGAGTTATCTTATGTAGTCTTGATATTACTCCTAAATTGATTATTTCCCCCTAATATATAGTATGTTATTAGTTAAATGAAAAAATTATAGTAGCACAAAAATGTGATTACATAAATAGGATTGTAAATTAAAAAAAAACATGTTACAGAAACCTGAACTTTTAACATTTCACAAGAAGAAATCACCATCTAATTAATAAGTCATGTATGCTTTATAAGAATGTGCCAGAAATTTATTTAGTAACTTCCCTAAAACTTGATAGGATTTGTAAAATTTATTCCAGATTCCTTGCTGTAGTTTGAGTGTCCTCCAGAATCTCTCAGGCCTCTTTGGGATATTTAATAGATTAGTTAGTCTAAGCATTGAAAACTTAAGAAGGTAATAAAATGGATGTGGACTTCTGAATGATTGTTTATGATTTTAGGTTATTGACACCTAATATGGAGGAGAAAGAAAGAGAAGACTCAGAATAAGACCAGAAATAAAGGAGAAAGAAATAGAGGAAAAGTAACTGTTCTGTTATAGGCTCTACTTACATCCTAAAATTCGCACCAATGACTTTATTTAATAGCACTTACATCTCAAACTCAAAGATTTCATCCTTAAATACCATCTCATTGGATTGAAAGCTTTAAACCAATCTGGGGGCAATGTGGTCATTCTGTGCTTTGCAACGTCTGGTTGCCACCAGCAGGCTATATTATCCATCCTTTCTGATATAATTTAACACATTTTAGAAAAACAATCACTGAATGTTTTATCCTAATTTGAACTCTCAAAAGTACAAGATCATGTATACATCTAGAAATCATGCTTATTTTATATGTTCAGCTGCTAAAATGTTTATTCTTCATTTGTATTTCTTTTCAGGTACTATCACTGATGAGTAAGAGGAATTAAACTTATTTCCACCAGTAATTATCTGAAAAATTATTTGTCCCAGACCATAAATTCAGAATTTCTGCCACAACATCTATACTATAAAGAAAGTAGGCATCTACCAAACACCTGGAAACTGCTACACTGTTTTTTTTTTAAGCTCGTTTTTATTTATATCTTACTGAAAATTATTTCCCTCCTTTTTATCTCATTTAGACTCAGTAATCCCAGATTCCTGATAATACTTACTTTCTGATGCCCTTTGTTTCACTAGAATACAAGATTCAAAGTTTTAAGCAATGTACCTTTTATACTCAACGCAGGGATAATGTAAATACATGGAAACTTTTGTGTTCAATGAGAGCAGATATGAATAAAATATGTAAGAATTGCAGAGAAATTCTAAAATCAAACTCAAATTTATCATCTCCAAAGCTCATGATCCTCAAGAAGCACATTTTCTTTATCTTCTATTGTCCTTCTTTCATTTTCACAAGACAGAAAACCTACAATGGTGATTGACAGTACTTGCTTGCTTGTCTCTTACAACCACTCAATCAAGTCTTGCTTTTCAGCCTCTGATGTATCTTTTTAATTTGTCTATTTCTTTCTTGATTCAACCTTATTTCTTTTTTATGTCCCGATGATATATCTTTGTGTGCTATACACTATTTGTTGAAGGGCTAGTTTTCAACCTGTCATTTATTTTTTGCTATAATATATGTATTACCCAAATTCATTCATTTGCAAAAATGACTTTTTGTCTTTCTGAGGCTAAATTGAAGAGTTTTGGATTAATTGCTTTGGAAGGGGACATTCACAAACAACTGACTCTGTTGTGTGTCTACTAGTGAATAGTTTTATAGAACTCTATAATGAAAAGGAGCAAGTTGAGCAAGGAAAAAATACAAAATGTACATTTGGAAGAGAAGCCAGGAGGAGCATTAGGAATATAAACAGATTAAAGAAACATCTGATTCTACAAGGAATAAAAGTAATGGAAAGCTCAGAAGAAGACCTTACCAAGCTAAGCTTCTAGTCTGTGAAAAATAATTGAAGGAAAGTTAAAAGGAATCAAAGAAAAGTTTAAGGCTGGGTATGTTGGTACACACCTCTAATCCAAGTTCTCAGAAGGCAGAAGCTGGTGGATCTCTAAGTCTGAGGCCAGCCATGTCTACAGAGCCAGTTCAAGAAAAGCCAAATTTAGGCAGTGAAGGTAACCATTAAAATCAGAAAGCTTGTGATGATATTACAGAAGGAGGATTGCAATGTCCCAACCCCAGCAAGCAGCAGAACTTGACAGATTCAGGCGTGTGTTTATGGCTTTAGAGTTAAAGATAGAAAGAAGAATTATGGAATCTCTCTCCATGGCTAAGGAAAGCTTCTGAGGCCAGGTGTGTGCCAGGGGTGTCCTTGCGAGCATGCTTAGAGAGGCCATTGTTGGAAGTTGTGAAAGTGTAGTTTGGATTCCCTTGGAGACCCCAAGATGTTGGAGATGCCAGGGTCATAGGATACCTTCCAAAGAGAGCTGATAACAGGGAGTGGAGCCAGCCCATGAGAAAGAAATGTGTTGCGATCAGCAAAGCTGACAGGAAGTGGAGATCTGAAGAGTGCATTGATGACATCAGACATGGGGATGCCATTTGGAGTCTGTGCAGCTGGTTCCAGTCTCTCTGTGGCTTCATTATGTTCCCTTTCCTCCCATTTGGAATGGAAGAATAAATATACATATATTCCTGTGCCATTATATTTTGGAAGTATGTGATCTGCTTTTATTTTAATTTTACAGGGGACTTCAGGGAAGAGATTTCCATTAGTCTCAGAAGAGACTTTGAACACTTAAACAAGTTTGAAATTGTTATAAACTGTGGAAACTCTTGTAGTTGAACTAAATGCTTTCTGCATTACAATTTGTCTATAGGCCTCCATAGACCAGAGAGTGGAAAGTGCTTATTTGAATAAAAATAGTCCTCACAAGCTCATAGGGAGTGTAACTATTAGGAGGCTTAGCCTTCTAGGAGTATGCATGGCATTGTTGCAGGACATGTATCACTAGAGTGTAGGCTTTGAGATACAGATGATTAGGTCAGGATGGTTTCTCATACTCTCACTTTCTGCTGTCTGCCAATCCAGGTGTAGAATTCTCATATACCTGTCCAGCAACATGTCTGCCAGTATACCACCATGCTTTGCATCATGCCCATAATGGACTAACCCACTGAACTGAAATCCATACTCAGTTAAATGTTTTGCTTTATGAGAGCTGTCATAGTTACAGTGTTTCCTCACAGCAATAGAAACTGAGAGACACTGTGTCTAAGATACTGTGTATTTCAGGACATTAGAAATTAGCTGGGATTACAGATTTGAATTGATGCCCACTGCCATTCCTAAAATATTATTGTTTCTATGAACATAGTGACAATGTCATGTGAGCCTTCAGGGTGGTACTCATTCACTTATATATACCTCTGGTGTTTCTAATGATGCTGATAACCTCATGTACTAAACAGTGTGTACTGAAAGAAGAGTATGGAGGATAATTGTAAAACATTAGCAGCGGAGAACAGAAGTAACTGTCAGTTCATTCAAGATACATATCTACTATATTACTCTTTGGGAGACCAAAGAAATGGCTATCCAATTCTTAGGGATCCTTGTCTTCTAGGAACCAGAAACAAGACTCCAGGTTCTCGACAGATTGCACAGGTTTTCTAGTAGACTAGATCCAACCAATGTCTTGATAATTTACATGGAGGCAAACAACCCCACAGACACTGGGAATGATTGATACTACAACCTCCTTTTAAATAAGGGTCACCAAGTTAGAATAAGGCAGATAATGTATTGTGTTTGAGGCTAATTAGAAAAATGCTGAATTGCTTATTTATTTCCTAGCTTTCTAAAGTATATATGATCCTTTTACATTCATCACATACTAGTGTTCCCTTGTAATCATACATACAATCAAAGCAGATTGAGGTTTAAAACAAAATGATATGATCTAAAGACATCTATTTTAGTAAGGGTTTTTATTGCTGTGAAGAGACAGCAGAAAGAGACTGCCACACAAGATCTATCTTGAGCATTTAAAAATTCAAAGCCTGTTTCCACAGTGACATATTTCCTCTAGCAAGACCATACCTGTTCCAACAAATCCACACCTCCTAATAGTGGCACTCTCCAGGGGGCCAAGCATTAGAAAACATGAGTCTATGGGTGCTATTCCTATTAAAATCCTCACAACATCCATAGTGGTTATTATTATGATTCGTTTTGATGTCAAATTTTCACCAATTAGAATCATCTGAGTAGAGAGTCTCAATAGAACAAGTGTTATCAGACTACAATTATGGTATAAGGACAAGCAGCCATCTAGGAACCTTCTCTAGTTTGGGTAACAGATAACAGCCACTGAGGAATCCATTCTTGAACACTTAATACCTAAGGGTTCTTGGTCTTCTAAGTATGATCCAGAAACTGTTGGTATTTTAATGTAAGCTTATTTAATACATTCATATATATGTATTTATGAGCATGTATTCATGCTATTGGCTTCTGTAGAGAAAGAACCCTGATTAATACAAATTGAAATATGTGTTTTCTGAAACAAAATTGTAAGGTTGAATTTCTCAAGTGGACTTGCAGCTATCTAGAGCTGATTCTCAACCTGAATATAACAGGTTGGTCACTATAGAGTAATCTGCTAGCATGAAAGCACTGAATATATTTTGTGTTCTATTTAAAGAAATATGCAAGATAAATACATCAATGTTCCTAATATACCTCTTGTGAGAAGTAAGGGACTTAGTGACTGCATGTATAAAATCTTTGAGCATTTGTGGAAAAATAAGGATGGCTCCTTTTAGCGTCTCTGAACACACACACACACACACACACACACACACACACACACACACAAGACAACAGTTAAGTGATAAAATTGACCTGCTTCCAATGTGCGTAACCTTTCTAAGTGTGATGTGGAAGATGGTTCTTTTCCCAATAGCCACAGAGCTCAAGTTGCAGATAAACAAATCCAAGTCCTCCTGATAAAATTAGCTGAGTTATAATGCAAACTTTATCCCACTGACTGTAAAAAAAAGAAAAGAAAAAAAAAAAAAGAGGGTGGTAGATTTTGTGATTTAAGTTGGCAGTGGGGAAGGACCCTGAGGGAATTGAGAGGGTTGAGTCATCAGATTCTAATAGATTCATTCTGCCTGAGAAGATTACCTATCTGGTCTTAGAAGAGAATGAATTCCTACCCCTGCTGTAATCCCTGCAGTGTTCTCTGTCAGTTCTCCAATGGTAATTAACTGTGCCTAGTGTGTATGCCAGGTGAAGAGATGGCTTATCCTAAGGATGTCAGAAAAAGCAGTGTGGATCTCTTTAGGAAGCAAAGAACATAGTTCTTGACTTATAAATAGACTCAAGATTAAGTAGACCCCTAGAAATGAGGTAGAAAGTAGCACTACATCACTAAAGCAATTTTTGAGTTTACTAATTCATTCAAGTAGAAATCTGGGGATATGCATGAAATTGAAAATTAAGGGTATTGGAGAGGTATGGAAGGAACATAAATTTGATAGGCTGAATTTATGCAAATAAGTTCACGAAGCAAGATTTTAGGGTTTATATGGAATCTCAAACAGTTCAAAAAAGTTCCAAGAATTTATCTTATTTGTTTGTCTAAGTAGTTGTTAAAAATGGACTTGCTGAGAAAGAACTAGACATATCTGATTTTCATTGGCTTTGTGTTTATGAAGACATTTTAAATCTCAGAGAAATCAGGATCTAGATTTGATGGGTTTGTTCTATATACCAATGAGAGGGCCCAGAAGACCTGCCCTCCTTCACTAATCCTATACATCTGTAGATATACTTGACTAAATCAGTTATATTACTAAAGAATTCCAGGTAATTGCAAATTACATATATATATATACATATATGTTTCTGTATGTGTATGTAGGTATTTTTTCTAGTTAATAATTTATAATCATTGACTTGAATCATCAATTTTCTTGTGCATAGTTAATATAATTTTTATAATTTCTACAGAAAAAAATTTCTTAATACAGAAGACTCAACTCTGGATATATGTTAGAATTAGCAAAGAAAGCATAGTAGTCCAAGTCCAACTTACAGAGCTTCGGACTTCAGTGGTCTTAGGTAGGGCAAGGACAAAGGTACTTTCTACATTTTTGTTGTTACAATTATACTATGCAAGAGAAACTGAAAACTGTTGACAGAGGTATGGTTCAAGGAGTGGAATGTAAATAATCTAAGAATTTTTTGCTGTGTTAAATACTGGAAGTTTCTATGGCCAGGTGTCTATGTCACAAGAACTGTCTATGTTCCTTGAAAAAGAAGGTTGTATAAAAACATTGGTATTACATGACACAGAAAGATTCTGTGGCTTTATGGTGGAATTTTCAGTGAACTTGACATCAGAGTGGACCGAAAATTTATAATTAGCTGCTGGTTATTTCAATTAATATCTAAGAACATTTTAAAGAATTACTATTTATGTTAAAGCCACTTAAAAGATCAAAGAAAATAAGTAGGTGGCAAACAAAGCATAAGCCTTTCTAAATACAAATAAGAAAGAAACCTGATATAGGACCATATTACCCAATTTGAGCTTGAGGATGTAGAAAAAAAAAAAAAGCTTTGTAGAATTAAAAAAAAAATAATAGTAGAAAAGAATAATGTTTTATATCTTAATGTTTTGAGCAAAATTAATTGATTTTACCTGGAAGTTTTATTTCTAAGTCAATGAAAATATTTTTCCTCTTTTAAAATGATAATTTAACTTTGAAAAGACAGTGCTAACACTTGATAAATTTAAACTTTTCAATTTTGTGCATCTGACATTGGTATCAAGAGTAGAACGATTACTTGCAGTACTTGCACTGGGGGAAACTGAGTCCCAATTCTGATGCCAACAGCAAGTGCACATCCCAGCGCTACCCTTGGAGCTGGCTTGGATTTTCATGCTCCTTTCTCCCTCTGTGTATTGTTGCTCATCTCCCTAGTCAAGCATCAGGTACAGTTTCAATGACACAGATGATGTCCTATATTCTCACATAATTTATTACTCTTTGAGTTTTGAGAACAAAGGCCACATTCAGTTCAGGCCTATATACAACAGTTTTATTTCTTTTGAGTTTCCCTTTATTTTATTATGCTTGAGTTTTTCTTTCATCTTGGGATTCAGCTTTTGCTTAGACTTAGAAATAAATCTTTCCCCTGCTCCGTTTTCACTTGCCCTTGACTGTTATGGAAACCAAACAAAGCTATAGAAATACAGGGAAGTGGTTTTATTCCGTGGTTGGAGGGTTGGGAAATTGTTCAAGATCATTTGAATCTGATGTGGAGTTAAATGGCTATCAAAGTGAAAGAAAGGAAACAAATCAGACATTCAGACATTCTTAAATTGAATCTAGATTTTCTTGGGTGTCACACACCAGGCCACAAGAATAGGGGTGTCCAGTCACATTGTCTCTCAACTGTCCTAAATATCTTACACTAATTACAAGCAGCAAAGAAAGAAAAATAAAATTTAGAAAAAAACATGATTTTTTTTCTAAATAAAATGAGATAAGAACAACTCACATGATAGCATTCCAGGGCGCAGGTCAATTATCTGCATTTTTCCCAGAAAAAAAATGCTAGCTTTCAAACTACTCCCAGCATCATCATCATCATCATCATCATCATCACCATCATCATCATCATTACATTTTACCAAATATGTTTTCTGATAGTTACTATTTTGTCAATTGATCCCTGGTTGTGGTTAGACAAAGAATCACCATGGAAGCATTATTATTAGGAAAGATGAATAATAAAACAATGCAGTTCTTGTTTTGAAAAGGTGACCCCCTTGTCACTGCAACACCTTTCAGTGTCCTGCCTCAGTGGCTGAAATCACAAGTATCATTTGTTCTTTTAGCAGTTAATGAACCATGAGGCTATTATTAATTTAAAAATCATGAGAAGAAAAATATAAGGTAACATTATGTGAAATATAAACTTCAATAATGATTTACATAAAACAAAATATGAAATTCCACAGTGGTTATTCTAACTCCATAAAATTTCATGATATTGCATAGTCTTGGGTTATGCTAAAAATTCTTTATTAAAGCTATGTTTTTTTCTCTCACAGATAATATATCTTGATTATGGTTTCCACTTCTCTACTCTTCCCAGTTCCTCCCCACCTCCCTACCCATGATGATGCTCTCACTTTCTGTCTCTAATTAGAAAAAAAAATCAGGAACCAAAATATAAACAAACAAAAAGTCAATGAAATATTCCTGATGATATTCTACAGTACTCACAAATCATTACCTAGCCGACTCTTATCAGGGAGGAGTCATTCAGCAACTGATGGGAGCATGTAGCATAGCAGCTATAGAGCACTGAGTGGGAAGGAGGGTGAGTGAGCATGCTGGTTTGGATAGGGCTGAAAATACTGCAAGCTGGTGCTTTCCCCACAGTCTGTGGTCAGGACCATGAGAGAAATGTCAAATGCAGGTGGGGGCCTTAGAAAGCAGGGTCATGCTGCCAGCTGTTGGGAGTCCCAGGGAACCAGTGCTGGGGGCAGAGAAAACAGGGGGATTCAGGAAGTGCCAGTGCAGGTGGAGTGCATTCACCCTTTGGGGATGAATGAATTTTATTGGCTAAGAATGAGATGCTGGCAATGGTGTGTTTACATGGAAAGATGTCCCAGACACCTGTGGCCTCCTGTGAGGTTGTTTCTACATTCCACAAGGAAGGTAGCTTTTTCAGGGTTGTGTCCACGTGCTCCAAAGGCAGGCAGAAGGAGAAAGAGAGCTTGACCCACTCCTTTCTGATTCACAATGTAGGAGATTCCTGGGGTTTGGACTTGCTTTGATATCACCAGTTTCCAGTCACACACCTCTGGAGCCACACGCAACAGGAGCAGAAAGAAAAAAAAAAAAAAAAAACACAGCCAAATTAGGCAGAGCTCACAGAACTTGGGAACCACACAGAAGAGGGCGAGTAAGGATTTTAGATGCCAGAGGAATTTAGGACATCAGGAGAAGGTGAACAAAGCTCACAGAATCAACTAAGCATGGCTTAATGTTCACAGAGACTGAAGCAACAATACAGATCCTGAATGGGTCTGGGCTAAGACCACTAAATATACATTACAGTTTTGTAGGTTGGTGTTCTTGAGGGACTCTTAACAGTGAGATTGGCGATGTGTCTAACTCTTTTGTCTATTCTTGGGACTGTTTTCCTCCTACTGGGTTGTCCTGCCCACCCTTGAAATGACCATTTGTACATAGTCTCATTTTTAACTTTATTTTTTTGACATGTTTGGTTAATATTCCAGGGATACCTGCTCTTTTCTGAAGAGGAATGGAAGAGGGGTGGATCTGGGGGAGAGTGGAGATGAGGGGAGGAGGAAGGAAGGTGACAATGTGGTCAAGATATAATGTATGAGGGAAGAATAAGTATTAAAAAAATAAATGAAAAGATGAAAAAGAAAAATAGGCTTCTAGGGCATAATAATAACAGAAAATATAGCATAATGTAATAAATTATTGTAAGATAAAAAACAGCATGTTACACAAGAAAAATTACACGATCTAGTTTGCAATGCGTTATGATGAACTTAAAAGAAATAAGAATGTAAGTAAAGTATTTTAACATTTATTGACAGAGTTGTATAGACCTCAAAGATATTTTCATTCAAAAATGGTGTCCCTCATGAGAAGAAGGTAGGAGTTTGATTTTTAGATAAATTAATTGACACTTTTTTCACATTTCTAAATATTTTTAAAATTTGTTTATTTTACATTCCAATCATAAATCCCTCCACTCCCATCCTCCCAGTTCCACCCTTCCCACTTCTCCTATTACTTACCCTACCCCCACCTAGTACCAACCCTCTCTGGCACATTAAATTACATCACAACTAGGTGCACTCTCTTCCACTGAGACAAGACAGAACAAGTCTGCTAGGAAAATGGGGTCCAAAGGGAGGCAACAGAGACCAAGTCTGAGATAGTCCTCACTCCAATTGTTAGGGGATCCACTTGAGGACCACGTAGCCCATCAGCTTCATGTGTGTAGTGGGCCTAGGACTAGTTCATGCAAGTTTATTGGCTGGTAGTTCAGTCTCTATGAGCCCCCCAATGTCCAACTCAATTCATTCACAATGTAGATATTCTTGTGGTGTCTTTGACTCCTCCAGCTCCCTTTAACCTCCCCCTACCTCTACCACAAGGCTCCCTGAGTTTTGGCAAATGTTTGGCTGTGGGTCTCTGCATCTGTTTCCATTATTTGCTGGATAAAGCCTCTCAGACAGCAGTGATATTAGGTTCCTGACTAGTTCCCTTTCTCGATCCACTTCTGATGTCTATTTTTTTAATTCATTTATTTATTTATTTATTTATTTATTTATTTATTTATTTATTTATTACTTCAGGTTACATCTCCATCATAGTGTCCTCTTTCCACCCCTCCCAGTCCTGCCCTCCCACCCTCTACCCCCTATCCTTTCCATCACACACCTCTGGAGTACAGTGTCCCTACATAACAGTCTCCCACACCAGTTCAGCAGTCATATGAGGGCCAAGAGCCTCCTCATACACTGGGAGCATACAAGGCAGCATCAATAGGACAAAGTGTCTCACTGACAGTAGAAAAAGTCTATGTTCATGTTCCCTTTGGTGCACTCATTGTAGTATAGCTATCATGTACTATACGGCTAAAATCTGACTATAAGTGAATAGATGTCATATGCATCCTTCTGGGTCTGGGTTAGCTCACTCAGGATGACCTTCTCTAGTTCCATCCATTTGGCTGCAAATTGCATGATTTTGTTGTTTCTGATAGCTGAGTAGTATTCCATTGTGTAGATGTACAACAGTTCTTAATCCATTCTTCAGTTGAGGGACATCTGGGTTCTTAGAACTCATCCACACAGTGACAAATTCCTGAACAGGACACCAACAGTTCAGGATCTAAGACTAACAATCAATAAATGGGACCTCACGAAACTGAAAGCTTCTGTAAGGCAAAGGAAACTGTTATTCAAACAAAACGGCAGCCTGCAGATTGGGAAAAAATCTTCACCAACCCCACATCTGTGTTCTATATGCATGAGGAATTGCTTTCTGTATTGATTTCAGCAGAACCTGCAAGAGAGCACACACTTCTGGAGCCACATGCATAAGAGTTTAAAGGATGTGCACATTTAATTATTCTTGCAGTTAATAAAACAACAATATCCACTGGGACTCAAAAGTGATCCATTCCAGACATTAAATGCTAAATAAAAGAAGGACTAATGCATATCCTAATCTATGCACATGTGAAGCTATCTAAAAGAAATAAATTTCCATAAAAATATCACTGAAAATATACTTTCATATATATTTATGTTTTTATTTAAGGAGGTGTTAATTGACTTTCTTTGGTTTATTAAAGTAAAGAAAAAAGTAGCTTGGTATAATGTTCTAAATTATAATAAATAAAGAGATGTTTTGACTTTCAATGTTTTCATTATTTACAATGGCCAAGAAATAGTCAAAGATATTTTGACTTTTCACTGACTGAAGAAAAAGAAAAGGAGGAAATGAATAAAATAAAACAACATTTGGTTATAAAAAGAATCAAATGTTTTAGTTTGTAACATATAATATTCTTCTGCTGAAAATGGATTTCATGGTTGATAGTAGGTTGGTGGTAAATAACAGGTTGAGAGAACTTGTTGATGATTTTTAAGTTGTATTTGCATTCCAGCAAGAAGTTTTGGTGCTGTGTTATGCAGTACTGAGATGTAGATAAAAATAGCAAACTATACCTCTCAAAACACATAAGGCAGGATTCTGTTTTGTTTTACATGAAGATTTGACAAGTTCTTGAGAATGGAGAGATGTTTTGCCTCATATTATTCTACACAATGAGTATATATATTATACATTAAGTGGAATGCCTTTAATCTAAACAACTGTTATATTTTGTATCATTTAAAATTAGTCCAATTAAAAAATAAATATGCCAGTTGGTACTCATTATGTGTCATTTTACCTAAATAACACCATGGGGAAGAAAATGACTATGGACAAACAACAGGAAGGCTAGCACAATGGAATGTGTTGATTCCTTTACCAGCATATAAAAGAATGTGCCCTGGAATTTCTAGCAGCTGCTGTCAGGATCTTCTGAAAATCCAAGTCTAATATTGAACTGGAAATAAAAACCCAGAAATTTCAAATTGTCAAGTATTTATATCATCACTACACTTACAGATGATTTTGTTTACTAGGTACCTTTCTTTCTCATAAGCTATAAGTCACAAATCTAATTTCCATAACATGCTAGATATATATATATATATATATATATATGCATATACACACATATATAGATATGTGTATGTGTTATATGCTTCTATATATATGATGCTAGGTATATATGCATATGATATATATGATATGTATATGACATATATGTTATATATATGTATGTATGTATGTATGTATGTATGTATGTATTTTTCTCTCTTAGAAAACTTGGAATAGCTCTGCTTCGGGACCCAGCCATACCACTTCTGGGTATACATCCAAATGACTCCTCACCGAATCACAAGTAAGTTGCCTCATCTATGTTCAGAGCAGCCTTATTTGCAATAGCTAGAAACTGGAAACAACCCAGATGTCCCTCAACCAAAGAATGGATTAAAAAACTGTGGTACATCTACACAATGGAATACTACTTAGCTATTAGAAACAATGAAATTATGCAATTTTCAGTCAAATGGATTGAACTAGAGAAGCTCATACTGAGTGAGCTAACCCAGATGCAGAAGGATGCACATGGCATCTATTCACTTATAGTCATATTTTAGCTATATATTACATCATATCTATACTACAACCAACACACCAAAGGGAACATGGACATAAACTTTTTCTTTTTCTCCCTGTCAATGAGACACTTTTGCCTAGTGGTACTGCCTTGTAGGCCCCCAGTGTATGAGGAGGCTCTTGGCCCTCATATGACTGCTGAACTGGAGCGGGGTACTGTTATGTAGGGACACTCCACTCCAGAGGAGTGGGATGGAAGGTTTAGGGGGTAGAGGGTGGGGGGGGGACTGGGAGGGGTGGAAATGATGGAGATGTAACCTGAAGCAATAAATAAATAAATTAAAAAAATAAATTGTCATCGAACTGAAGATCAACAAGGCTTAATTAAAATTTACAAAAATAACCACCTCTATATGTTAACTTCATAAGTTTTTTTTAAAATTTCTATACAAGATAATAATCTTTTTCCCTTTGGTTTAAAAACATTGAAACAAGAGTTTTAATGTCACAAAAATTCTTCATCTTTTTCCAAAAATGAATGTTCTTTATCAACATTAAAAAAAAAAAAAACTATCATTCTTTTAAGGGCACATTCTCCAGGAAAAAGGTTAGGGGAAGACATGTTTGGGTAAAATGATAAAAGCAAAGAATATAATAATTAATGAAATTGTGACCATTCATAAGCATGCTTGTGGGTGTCTTCTTTATTATGATTAATAAACTAGGGAAGCACTGCACCTGAGCTGTGTTCCTGGGTGAATACAAGAATCTAAATCCAGGCATGATATTCCAAATGCCATTCTGACTTTCTGACTTGAATAATCCGAAGCACACATGGTATAAAATGTTATTGCAAGAACACCATTGTATTTTAAGTAAATTATATATAAACAGTTATGAGTGTCAACAGAGCTTCATGCAGGCAGATGGATGTTCTGTTCATTTTCCAGCTATCTAACTACACATATTTAACTACTTATGATAAAATATTCTTGAGTAATGTACCCATGTACCATCCTCAGCTATTTAGCTTGAAAGTTAAGGCAACATGACTTTGTTAAACACAATTCTCACAATAGCTGTCCTCTTTCAATCAGAAGATGCTAAGATAACTGCCCACTGTGACCAGGCAATTCATCTATTTTTTTATGGTTTCCATATATATTAATTATCTATTTAGTTTCCATATATATAAATTCCCTATTTAATAGATGATATAAAATCTATTGGAAATTGATACTTAGTGTATATGTCACATATTCATTCATAAGAGTTTAATTTTTGAACTTCAGATTCTAATGACTCGTTTCCATGTTGTCAAAAATGAAAGTTCGTTGGCCATAATTATAGTCACAGAAAAAAGCTTGTAGAAAATATTCCTTAAATTCAGGTAATGTCATGAAGCTTGGCAGCAAAGAAACTCTGAGTGAAAGTAGGAGAGCATGCATGCAGTTTACATTTAATTAGAAATTCAAACCTGAGGGATGACCTCAGGAAAATGTTTGGTGAAACAATGAACCTAAAACCAGTTTCATGCGTGGATATATGAATTTGGTCCAAAGATCCAATTCATTATGTAGCCATAAAGATTGTTCAGAAAAAAATGTTACACTTGGATTATGAATGATCTTTATTATTAAAGAGAACTGTAAGGAAATGAGAACTGTGTTATTTCTGATAATTGAAGGACCAGTATGAGAAAGGAGAAAAAGGAAGAAATTGAGAGGGATTTAGGTTTGTGATCAAAATCACAAGAGCTAAGTTGGTCTCTTGGATGGATTTTGAAAATCAGTCAAGGTATTTGATTGTCCACGTGCAAAAAGCTCCAATATTTGAATTCCATAAAGTGCATCAAGTGTATTTTACTGTTTCCTTTCAGCAAGAGATGGACCTTGGCTTCTAATGATTGATGGGTAAAGGTACAAGTCACTATCTTTACAAAATGAGGGAAGGAAGAGCACAAAGGAAGTAGAAATGTCTAAACTATAGCACCTCTTAAAATATATTTGTCAATTTAACATCATATTGAGGGATGGCTTGAAGACAGTTTCGAATTAATATTTGATCTCATTGTGCACCACAGCTAAGTACAAATTATTTGAAGAAAGACATATCTAGATTCAAGTTCAGTGTCAAGAAGCTAAAGTTATATAACACTAGAGAGGTATTTAAGCATGTTGAACTTATTTCATTATGTAATACAGAATAATAATACATATTTTACTGATGTTCTTAATAAATAATTAAATATTAAATGAAGGAATATATGTGATTATGTTGATTAAAACTTATTATTTTAATTTTTCCACTTTACTACTTGGATTATATTAAAATCTCAAAAAGCATCAAGTTTTACTTTTTTCTATGTTTGGCACTTTATTTAATCTATTGTAACTTCATAATCAACCAAGGCTCAAATCATCTTTCAAGAAAGCAGCTATGGTATATTATTTGTAGGCATTGTAAACTAGATATTAATTAGTTGAGAAGTTACAATGCCATTTACACATGTATACTTAGGGATATGTTTCTATTAGTTACCATTAGGGTGTTGGACCTAGGCCCCCTACACATATGTAGCAGATATGAAGCTTTGTTCTTTTTTTTCCCTACTTATTTTTCACTTTATTACTTTTTATAACAATGAATACAATACAAAACAATAAGTATAATTAGGCCACAATTATGAAAATTATAAGGTATAACATACATTCCCAATGTCCAGTCCATACATAATTGACAACTGATATTAATATTCTATTATCTATCTTGATGAATTTAAAGTTCTATACCTAACTCGATTTTCATCCTAACTTGCATTACCAACTTAAAAACATCTTCTTAGACCTAGAACATCCTTTTAATTCCTAAACAACTTAAAGCTTAACTGTGAGACTATAACTATCTAGTCTCTAACCACATCAGAGACCTGAGAAGGGTAAATATGTAATACCAATCTTAATGTCAATATTTTCAGCTAGAATGATTCTTAGTCCTCACCTTGAACATACTGTGTTAGAGGGTAAATATGTAATACCAATCTTTTTTTCTTTTTTTTCCTTTATTTTTTATTTCTTCAAGTTACATCTCAATCGCAGTCCCCTCCCTATTCCCCCTCCAGTCCCACACTCCTACCCTCAACCCCCCATCCTCTTCCCTTTTTTTTTTCTTTTAAGTTTAAGGTATATCTTATTTCCCCCTACAGTTTCTCCTTTCAGTCCAACAAATGGCTCTTTCTCTTATAATAATAAATACAATACAGTACAACAGAGGTAATTAGGCCACAGTTATGAGGGTTATATGGCTTAACGTACAATCCCAATGACCAGTCCATATGTATTTGGTACCTGACTTTAACATTCTACTATCTAATTATGTGGGTCTTCTAACCAATAGAGTGCAGGCTGTCTGCCTGCTGCCTGCCTTTGGATCCTTTTGTCATATCTGAGCTGCTTTGTCTAGCCATAGTGAGAAAAGATGCACCAAGTCCTGCTGTGATTGAAGTACCAGGGTAGGTTTGTACACATGAGGGGCATCCACTTCTCTGTGGTTAAGGGGATGGGGAATCAGGGAGAAGTGTAAAGGGGAGACTGGAAGGAGAGGTGGGAAGGAGCTGTGATCAAGCTGCAAAATGAATAAAATTAACTAATTGATTAATTGTAAAAATAAATAAATGATAGTTTCTATAACTACACAAAGATTTTAGTGTATTATAAAATTCTTCCATTTTTCAGGATACCATAAAGATATAAAAACACTAATAATAAATAATACATCAGATGAAAAGACAAAGGGAACACACAAGTTGCTTTGTATAATTAACTTTAGAAAATTTTTCTGGTAGTGAGTGCAAATATATTCATTTTAATTGGATACATAATGGTATAAATTATGTACCTTAATGTACATGTTAATATATTAGTGCCTGATACCTCAGAATGCCTTATGAAATAATTTTAGAGGCAAGTAGGTTAAATAGGGATTCATAAATGTGAAAAGGTTAAAGGTTTAAGTTCACAATGTTTATAATTCTACTGTATGGAATTTGTGTATTTACATATATATACAGGGCATGTGATTCAAGAATACCAGGTGAATATTTCTACACAGAGTAGAGAAGCAGGACAGAGAGGAGGGCAAACCACCAGGTGCTGACAGATTTCTCAGTTCTTAAATTCTAATTTCTTAAGCTATTTATTTGTATTGTTGTTATGGGTGCCCTCGTTGACTAATATTTGTCACACCCAACTGTAATCCTTATTTTTCCTTCGGATGAGACCACCAGGCATAATAGCTACATGCAAAAGTGGAAAGCAGTGATGTAGAGGAGACAGAAGCAGAAGAATAACACAATGGGTGAACTTGAATAGTACGCTCTGACTTATTAAATATGATGGAGTAAAGATCCCACTTTCTTTTCAGTAAATTTTCTATACTGGTGATCAATATCCATGATGTATGTTAATTCATTACACAAACATTAACATTTTCTCTTTTTTGTATTTCTTTATCCATTGTAAGATAAATAGATTTTATTTTATCTTTTCTACTTTTCTTTACAGTGATATTTGCTTAGGACTAGAGATTGTCTGACTCAGCATAATCTTAGAAAAACCATGTTGGAGAGAAAGAAATGATGCTATTCAAGTAGAATATACATCTGCCTGCATATACATACAAAAAAAAAACCAACGTATGTGTAGTTAGGAGGAGACTCTCTCCATTGATAAAAGGAGAAGTGAGTATGGAATGTAGATAGAAGTTCCTCATCTCTTAAGTTATGTTTTTATTGACAAGCTATATTTGTAGGTTATTAAGATGAGTGGCATTTTATTTTCCTTAATTTTATTTAAAGGAATCATAAAGGATATTGTATTTCTGTACTTGAAGTGATAAAACAAATAATACAACACACGTCAATTGAGACATTTGTAAGGTTAAAATTGTTTGCATGTTTATGTGACTTAATATTGAGTATGAATATTCACTACCATATTACAATCCCCTCTAGCCTATATTTTTAATCTGCTGTCATATTTAAATCCTAAGAGGGCATGCTTTGTTCTAGAGTTCAATGAAGAGGGACCAGTTGGTGAAAGTAGTTGATGAGGCCCATAATTACAGCCTGTAATTTTTAATGATAGATGTATTCTTATGATCATAGTAGGTCATAAGGAAATGTATAATTACTTTATAGAAGTGTCGATGATTTTACAGACAGTAATGATAAAAATGTCATTATTAATACCATTGTGTTACCAAAATCAAAGTTATAGGTAATGGTTAAAAAAGGGGGGGGGAGATAAACATATAAGATGATAAACATAAATGTTATAGCAAAGCTAACAGAATCTTACACAGAAAATATAGGTGGAGAAATTCTCATAGATTAAAAGTGCAAATATATAGATATTTTGTTTTCCTTAAATTTTATGTTGTGATAATAATAAACAGAAGATGCTTCTGAGATTAGCTTGATTGAAGAATAATAATGCATTGCTATCTAGAAGCAGGAGGTCATACAGCAGAACCTAGCAGCTCATTCATTCTGTGCAATGAAATTGTATCACAGATCAACAACTTCCCCTTTTTCCACATTCTTATACCTATAAACTACCATAGACAGTTTTTGGTTTTGTTCTTTTTTTGTTTTGGTTTTGTCTAAAAATTTGAAAAATTGAATACATGATATAAGTGAGATCATGTGTTCTGGAAAGAATATGACTGGCATTGAACTTGGGGGAACTGAACCTGTGTTTTTAGAGCCTGACCCCCAGATCACCATATACGGAATACAACAATGGCCTCCCTTTTGAAGGGTAAATGCTGTCTCACTACCTGATAATGTGTGCCCTTTAACTCACAATGGAACCACTTACTTTTTCAATTTTGTGACAGAGTAAAAGTGACATGCAACCAGAAGGGTCTGTTCTCCATGTCCAGATTTGATGTTTCCCTGTCTTACGTGGTATACCATTCTTCCCTACAGGACCTTGCTAGCCACGGGGACATGAGGATAAACATTTGTCCTATGCATTATATTATATTCTCTGACTATTATGATACTTGGACAGTAATTCACTCTTTTTATTTACAATAATTTCAAGTAATGGTGGGTTTCTGAGATCATAACCCTGAGATAAGTCAAGGTAGGTTTGTTTAGCATCTTTTCTTTATATTTTCTTCATCTCCCAATAATCATTTAGGTTTGAACCCTGTGACTATTGTGAACAACGTTGAGAGAAATATGAGAATGTAGGTATATTCTTGAGATTCAGATTTCAATTATTTAGGGTTAAAACCCAAATATAAATTGTAGAACATATGATATGTGTACCTTGGTTTGGTGTGACTAACTATAGGGCTTTTTTGGATTTATGTTTTACAGCTTTTTCTTTATGAAAGTTGATACGGAGACCCATCAGAAGCTACAAGCATCTGTGGCTTGTTGATATTACTCATCTAACCAAACAATTCTATGATTTTTAAAATAATTGTTTTAACATTTATTCTCTTAATGATTTTATTTTTAGATTGTAATTAAGTCAAGATATTCAGAACTGAACCACATATATCTGACATAATCTTGAGAATGTCTGTAATTCAGTATGTTCTGGATAACTCTTATAATTGTGGCCTATTTATTTCTGTTGTTTTGTATTGTATTTATAGTTATAAGAAAAAGAACCATTTTTTGGACTGAAAGGGAGAGCTGTTGGGGGGAAAAAGAAATACTTTAAACTAAAAAAAAAAAAAAAAAAGAAGAAGAAGGGAAGAGGATGGGGGGTTGAGGGGGAGGAGGGTGGAAGGTGGAAGGGTGGGACTGGAGGGGGGAGTAGGGAGGGGATTGTGATTGAGATGTAACTTGAAGAAATAAAAAATAAATTATTTAAAAAGAACAAATGCTAAGAGTCTTTGACACAAATCTTGGCAGCTGTCCTTTGTTACTACTGAGTAGTCTTGATCTAAATGTCCTGAGCCCCCAAAGCAAGCCACTCTCTATAAAAGGAATGATGTGCAATGAGATTGTAAACCTTCTTGACAAGGTCCATGTCAGCAAGAGAGGCAGGGTATTTCTTTAGGCTAAGCTGGCAGGCTTCAGAGAATACTGATGCTAACTGGGATCCTGGGAATGGCAGAAATAAGCAACTCAACATTTATGTTCCTGACTTTCTATCTTATACAGAAGGCAAAATATGGTAATTCACAGAGTATTGCAAACTTTTGGCTTGCTGAGAATCACTTGATAATACTAGTGAGGCATAAAAGATAAAGAATTAAATGAAATATTTAGACATGGGGATATAACAGTGCTTTTGATCTCTCTCTCTCTCTTTCTCTCTCTCTCTCTCTGTGTGTGTGTGTGTGTGTGTGTGTGTGTGTGTGCATGTGTGTGTGTGGTATTAGTTCCAATAGGATAAAATAGAGAAGTGAGTATTGTAGAAATAATATAATTACTGCAGTGCCACAGAATGTGCAGCTACAGGTATCCAT
The DNA here is from genome assembly GCA_907164525.1 of Lophiomys imhausi. Classification (NCBI taxonomy): domain Eukaryota; kingdom Metazoa; phylum Chordata; class Mammalia; order Rodentia; family Muridae; genus Lophiomys; species Lophiomys imhausi. Next base: position 2,679,125 of record CAJQZJ010031536.1, read on the forward strand.
GCTATATCGCACAGGTTCAGATTCATTATTCCAAAATGCAAACTGATTGACTTTCAATGATAGAGAAAATATACTAAAAATAAAAATATTAAGGAAAAATAAAAATTTTAACAATTCCTCAAGCTGTCCATTTTAACACATAATTTAAAAACCATTTTACATATCTATATGTGTGTGTGGTTTTTGATCCATCATGAGAAAAGAGAGCTCCATCCATATACTACCATGGGATTTCCTATGGATTTTCATATATTTACCTAGAGAAAGGACATATAATTTGATCTGATTGGTTGCTAAGTTAGAATGCAAACTCCAGAAATACAGAACTGCTCTTTGCCTCATACTTATTTTATGGATCCAGCAGTTCTATGAAGAGGACAATCTTCTCACCTTGACAGCTGTGCTATGGGTTTAGGGATAAATGACCTAGTCTCAGTAGAGATGTGATTTACTACTGATGTCTCTCCAAATTCCAAATGTAATGATGGCAAGGGTTCTTGACTGAAGAAATTCACCATAGAATGAATTGCGAACTTTCACAGCAATAAAACTATATTTCTAGCTCCTTTATATGTGTTCTGCAAAATGGTTTGCAAACCAAACAGGAACATATTTCAAATACATGAGAAAATGATAAAGTTAGAAATATATTCACTTCTCCCCTTTTGCAGAGGGCAAGACTGAAGCCACAGTGTTTCAACACTATGTCTGAAGGTATATGAGCAATAAGTATGAAAAACTGAATTTCCCCTATAAGAATATAACTTACTTCATGAAATCAGTAATAGTTATATTACTTATATAAATAGATATTTACACAATTATTTCTGAATAATGTAATATAAAATTTAATATAAACTATTAAGTCTCTTTTACACATTTTAAATATTGCTCAATGATATTTTGCCATCCCAAAGTTTTGCTCAACTTACACAAAACATTGCAAAAATTTAGTATATGTCTGTGTGTATAGACACACACACACACACACACACACACACACATACACACACACATACATACAAAGCACTCACATACTACATGTTTTGTTATCTTGCTTTTTTTCCCTCATTGCTTTTTCATAAGAAAAACTTGTAGTTTTTCTCACTTTGAAATTGAATACTCAAGCCAACAAACTTTCTGTAAATGGCAAACAGAAAACATTTTCAGCCAAAAGCAATATCGTCTCATTCACAAATATTCAAACTCCTACCATTCTAGGCTTCCAAAACCACAAGTGATTGCATACAAGAAGCCTGGAGAAGTTCTTCACTTGTTAGGGTAAACCTCCATCTCCCCATCTTGGCCTACCCTCACTTATAATGAAAACATGTGTTATAGACGACAAGTTTCTCTTTTGTATATTTACATCAGTGGTTTTTAAGCTTCTAATGATATGACCCTTTAATACAGTTCCACATGTGGTGGTGACCCCCCATGACATAAACTTATTTCACTGCTATTTCATAGCTGTGATTTTGTTACTGTTATGAATCATAATATAAATACTCGATATGCAGGATATTTGATATGTAACCCCTAAAGGGGTGCAGTCCTCAGGTGGAGAAACACTGATTTATATTCACAGAGTAATACAATTCCTCATTCTATATGTGATTATTATTTTTAATAAATAACAAAGTGAAACTAACAATGAAACTACTGTATATGAGGTAAATGATACTGCTGGTGAATATACTGACATTATATCATAAGTGATGCTGCCCCATTGAAAACAGTGGGTTGAGAGCAATTGCTTATCATGCACGATCACTTTAAGTTCAGTTCACAGAACAGAGCTAAAAATTTGGCAGTAATATCAATAAAACTAGGAAGAAATTTATTAATACTCATAATAGAGAACATAAAATCCCATAATGTTTTTAAATCATTTCTATAAAACATCACAAGGATGCATTGTATTTCCAAAAAAAGAACAAAAAATGCAACTTAATCTAATGACTTTATATAATATAAAACCTAAATATCATTTTTTGCCTTGAGATCCTATCAATGTTATATTTTTAGATTACATAAAATACTAATAAAGATATAGTTTGATATAACTAGGTGCACAGTTTTTAGCATATCAGTGAATGTTCAAATACAACTAATTCTACTCATTAAAACACTAACTTTTGAGTTACCTGAGTTAAAATGTTATTTGACATCCATTGGCATGATTGTACATCCAAAACTGAACAATGGGCAATAGCATGTTGTTTCTTACTGTTGCTCACTAAGTTTTCATTCTAATTGAGGCACAAAAAAAGAAAATCTGACCTAGTCTATATGACAAAATATCATATCTAGACATATATTATTTATAATTTGGTTATATAATTTTAATTTTTAAACCATAAATGTAACCTCAATTGGAACTATTCAATATATAACTTATGCATTGTTATTTCATGTTAATGTGAGGTCTGAAATGTTGTAAGTACTTTTTTGTATCTGTATTGTCAGATACAAAGATAAGGGAAGTTACATTGCAAACAAGTTTCTAGGAGAAAGATGATAAATTAATTATGCTAATATATTTTAGAAATTGTGGGCAAAGCATTAAAGCTTCCCTTAATATTATTCACATGTTATCTTCTAGACCAGTTTTTCTCCACCTGTGGTTCCTGAACATTTGGGTTTGAGTCACCCTTTCTCCGGGATCACATATCAGATATTTACACTGCAATTCTTAACAGTATTCAAATTGCAGTTATAAAGTATTAATGAAATAATTTTATGGTTTGGGGTCACCACAACATGAAGGACTGTATTAAAGTTTCAAAGCAGTAGGACAATTGAGAAGCAGTGGTCTAGATAAAAGTCTCAGTGGTTAAGAACATTTATTGCCCTCAACTAGAAAAAAAAAACACTGAGTTCAATTCCACTCACCCATGTAGACTACAAACAAGTACCTGGAATTCCAGGTCCTGGTATTCCATGCCTTTAGCTTCCAAAGGCACATGTACTCCCTGTGGGGCAGGGGATCTGTAGTTGTGCCACCAGGAGAGCCAGCCTGGAGCAAGAGTAAGGTCGAGGCATGCCAAAACCCCAAAAATCTCGTCTTGACACCTGGAAGAGTAGGACTATTCCCTGTGCTCTAGTTCTACAGGTCCAGGCGCAAATAGCCTTAAGACCCCACCCCACCTCTGCCACCCTTGAGGTCGTCTAGTAGCCTGGCTGCCAGGTTATACGCTAAACTTCCTCTCTCCTTATGAGTTGATGTCCAGTGAGCACCTGGAATTCCACTTCAGGCAAACAAAATATTTCCAGCACCTTGGCCCCAGCCAACAATATACACTCACCCCGAAGGTCTCTATCCATTCTCCAAAGTTTTAAAGAGCCTTTGTTTTCCCCAATTAAAAGAGCTGCCTCGCAGAAGCCTATCTGTTTCTCCCTTACTCTCTGCTGCTTGAAGTCTTCTCACTAGCAATCATTCTTGTGTCCTACTTCCTCCCCTCAGGATCTCCAGGCAATGGTTGCTGGCCCACTACACTGAATAAGTGGCGAAATGAAGTCCTTAAGGCAGCTGGCCATCTGAAGACTCACCTAGGATCTGCAGGAGGAAGGTGAGTGTTCCCCACTGCCACCCTTTCAAGGGACATTGAATGGCCTTGGCCAATCTTGCCTTTCCAAAGGAGAGCTGGCATTTTTCTTTTCCTTCTCTCTTACTTTTACATTCTCGCTGTCAGGCAGGGGTGGGACCAAGGACAGTGAACGAGCAACTGAAATTTTATGGCCAAGGATATTCCTTAGTACCAGTAAAGGGCCCCCAAGCCTCTGCAGGATCCTCACAGCCCATTTGGGTGTCAGTAAAAACCAACAAACCAAAGAAAAAAACAAACAAAAAACAAAAAGAAAACTATTTTTATCTTAAAAAAACAAACAAAACAAGCAACAGCAAAACAGTAAGGCAGCTAACAGTAAAAACCACCAATGTGGTTGCCAGAACTCTTAAATCTACTATGGCCAGGCTTGTGGCTGAGAAACTGAGAATCCCCTGGCAGCCATAAGGCTACAGGAAAGTACCTCTCTTACCTTGGTACTTCCAGACCTTTTCTATCATGAGAAAGGCCTTGTCCCATAAAAAAAGAATCCCAGGTTAGAGGTCTGTGCCCGCTGATCATGACCTGTGCTATGAAATTTTCACAATGGGAATCCACCTCTTTTTGGGAAGAGGACCTTGAAGCAGTGCCCTGGATAGTGACTGTTGATTCTTACGACCACATATGTGGAGTGGAGTTGGGATGGAAAGCCCCCTTCCCTTGTCTTCTGCCCATTATAGTTACCATCTACCAATGTGTGCATCCTTCTAAGATGGGGCCCACACAGGACACTTCAGATGACAGTGATGATAATGAAGTCCCGAGGACCATCATTGCAGATCTAGTAGCTCTAGAAAAGGTTATAGAGGAGATTCGCAAAATAATTGCTCCCTGAGTCTCAGTAGACCCCTGGCCACATCCAATCTAATTTGTACCCTGCCTTTCCTCCCTAGCCTGCACCACAGGACACTCCTCCCACCATCCCTCCTTCCACTCCCAAGCAGCTCTGGGACCTCCACCTCCAGGACTCCAATTCGAACCTGGAGACCCAAGCATTCCAGGTCAATATCCAGGTCACCAGGGATAAGCCTCTAAATTAATATTCTAGCCAGGCTTGAGACTTAAAATAAATCAGGTAGGCTGTCAATGAGGATATCATCCATGTCCCTTGGACTAAACCTCTCCTCCAAACATGCCCCAGAAGTGGCAAGGTAAGTGTTATTCCTCTCTTGCTGGCAATAGGAAGTCATCTGGCTCCAGTAGGTGAGGAAATATCAGGGGTAAAATGCTATCACATGGGGTTAGGAGGAGCTTTTCTGCCAGGGAGCCTTTTCCATGGGAGCGTAGCAGGTGCTTCTCTGTCTCTATGTACTCCAAGCCTGGGACAGAATCACCCCTCCCTCCAGCTTACAAGGCCCTGATCTTCATGGCTTTTTCCTCTGCCAAAAAGAGGAAAAACAAACGAACAGTCAAAACTCTCTGACTTTATTTTTAGACCGAATACAAGCTTAGAAAGAAAAAAATTCCTGACCCTTCAGCCAGAAACCTCCTTCCTGAAAACAGCATTGGGGAGGGTATGATTTCTGAGTGTGAGCTCTCATGCTAAGACCTCAAAGACAAACACTGTGCTAGATGGAGCATGGCTACTCAAGTTAAAAGAAGACCACATGAGGGTGTTTCCACTATACAGGCCTTTGCAACTGCAACAAAACAGAAGAGGCATGCTTTAAGTGTGGTAAAAATGGGCAATTGGAGAGGAAAATGACCTAAAAGGATCCCCTCCACCAAAACTGCCACCACCCCAAGATACTCTCTCCCTGATGACACAAAGACTTCCACTGCATGAGAGATTGTCACTCCAGTTATGACAAGTATGGAAAGCCACTGAAAGGAGTATTTAAATTTAAAATGGGGTAGCCCCCAGCCCTGACAGTAAGAGGGAGAAATGCTCATGCAGAGGCTTTATGTGTTTAGAGGGACTCAGAAGGCTCCCACCCAAAAATAGCAATGAAAATACCATTCAAAGGCCTCATTAATACTGGAGACATGGAAAAAAAAAAAAAAGACAAGAGGTCTCACAAGACTGGGGCCACGGCATCTAGGCATAGGAAGTTGCTCTCATGCCCTTACCACCAAACAAGCCTATAAATGGCAAGACCCTAATGGGTCCACAAGCATTATTGGCCCCCTTGTCGCCTATAATTGACACCAATCTTCTAGGAAGAGACATTCGTGAATCTCTAAGAGTCACTGTCACGTGTCAGCCAAAAGAAAACTACGGTAGGGTGAATAATTATACCCAAAATGATAACTATACCCATAAAACTATAAAAATCCTCTCCCAGGTTACTCCCAGCTCTAAGGTCCACTGTTAAATATAACACTCCCTGCCTCAACTGGCTCCCCAGTGAACCAGTCTAGGTTAAACAATGGCCTCCATCAAGGAAGAAACTTGAAGCACTCAGACAGTTAATAAAAAACAAGTCAACTTCACCATATTTACTCTTCCTGCAGTCCAGGAAACACCCTTATGTTAACTATTTAAAAAAAATAGCTTAGGGGGATGGCAACTACTATATGACTTAAGGGAAATTAGTAAAACGATGTGGTTTTAGGGGTCCCCATAAAGCATCTACGTCTCCTCTTCATCATTCCTGCTGATATACTTCTCTTAGCAATAAATATTAAAGATTGCTTTTTTCCTTATACATCTCTACCATCAAGAATGCAAGCACTTTGCTTTTTCAGCAACCTCATTAACAAACTCTGGACTGGCCTCTCAATATTTGTGGACACTTCTTCTTCAGGAAATGGCAAACAGTCCCATTTTCTTCCAAGAGGCTGTTGTCACCACATTCAAACTTTACTTAGACAATGGACTAAATATTTATAATTATATGGATGATATCTTGTTGTGAGGAGAAACTTCCCCCTCCCAAATTAGGGATCAATTAATGCCTTCCAAAGCCTGTCTAGGATTTAAAATAGCTTCTCACAAAATGCAGCTTATTCTGCCCATTGCATTCCCTCACCTCAATACGAGTTCTTAAACCCACCTTTCCTTCCCTCATATCTTAATTCTCTCCACTCTCCAGAGCTTTTTGAGAAACCTTAATTGGTATCAACCATGGCTTTCCCTCTCCACTAATACTCTACAGCCTCTCTTTGATCTCCTAAAAGGGGATAAACCTTGTCTTCCCCACCAGCTCTCTCTTCCAATGCATTTGAGCCTTTGATGCCATTAATGCAGACCTAAAGGCATGACATTCTTTAGGTATGATACAACAATGCCCATACAGCTTCTTATTTTTATCTCTTCCTCTTGTATAGTGGGATCACTGTACCTGCACCAGGGAGTGGTGGAAAGGCTACATACACACTGTGGTGTGAGGTGCACCCAGAATTCTACACTGTCTATTATGATTAGAAATGACAGGGAGAGGGACCTGCAAATCTTAGGAAAACAATACAATATGCTTGTCACCCACTTTTCTCTCTCCGATATGAAATGCCTAGAAAGAAATTATTTCTGCTTTCCTATTAGCTTAAGAGGATTCTTGGGACAAATTGATGATCATTACCTTAATAACAGATGGATTTCTGCTGTACCTCTGCTATGATGACTACTCCCCTACCCCTGGCTTTTTTCAAAGAAATCCATTACTGTAACCCCTCAGTATTTACTGATGGAAGGAAGAGGGGAGCCACAGCATTAATATACAACTCCACTAAGGGAATGAATACCTCATTATTCTATTCAGAGAAATGCCCCATCTTTCAAACCAGTATAAGGAACTGTGTGATATTTATTTAATCTTTTCACAGAGAGTGTATATGCTGATAACTTGTTTTGTTGGATATTAAGATTCTTTGTCAAACTAGATCCCATATTGGAGTGTACCCTCTGCTCATCCAAGTCTCCACCCTCTTACAAGGAAGAGCTGTTCCCTTCTACATCCACCTTCAGATTTCACAGTCCCCTGACAGGGTAAATATGTGACAGAAAGAGGTTTTAAAATAGCTCCTCACAAAATGCACGCATCTGCAGCCAACTTGTCCCTGCCTCCAGTGTCTAACCACATTAACATTCTTCAAAAGGAGGATCAAACACAAAAGGAGGTCCAAGCCACCCTCTCCTGGCTACATCCAATAAGCAGTTGACCACCTTTCCCTAATCACCCACCCCAACTTCTGCAACATTTCTGTGCTTCCCTCTCCCAGCTGGTATTGGTAGCTGTTTCCATTAACATCTTCCTTCATGAGCCCCTTGGGCCCTTACACAAACGAAAGCTACAAAGCATTCCTGTTTTTAATATATCCTTTCCCTTTTGCTTCCTAGAGCCCACTTCAAAGTCCTATCCAACAGGTTCCTGTAACATCACTGTCAGCAGACCAATTTATGTTAAGTTCCCACTCTTCTCTTGTGTAATAACAATACCAGTTCCTGTGTTAACCCCTCTTCTCTAGGTTTCTGCAACCCCATAAGAAATGTTCCCTACATGTTTATCTCTATGAGCCAGAAGAACTGGCTTTACAACTGTGAGGGGACTAAAAGAAAAGGGAGATCTACATCACTCTGTTCATTGGACTGAGTCTCACCCTCTCACTGGGAACCATGAGAGCTGCTGGAGCAGTCCTTGTCCAAACATATCACCTGGCCAGTGACTTCTAGGATAAGTCTGACAAGGTCATGGATTCCACTGTGGACAGTCTCAAGTCTCACCAGTGACAGAACACCTCCCTCTTGGCCTTACAAGACAGGAGAGCTTTCAACCTGCTGACGGCTGAACAGGGAGGGAATTACACTGTACTCTAGGAGCAATGCTGTTTCTGTGTTAATGAACCTGGGCTAGTAAAAGAAAATATTCAGGTACTCAAAGATCTCCAATGGGACCTCTGAGCTCACTATGCCTTGGGTACCTCCACATCATGAAATTCAAACCTTCTGGTAGCTTGGCTTTTTCCCATCCTTAACCCCATACTGGCCATTGGGGCTTCCTCCTCCTCCTGGCCCCCTGGTTCATCCAATTCCTAAGACAACATGGAAGCAACTTTGCCAGAATCACTGCCAACCAGGTTCTGGTGCAACACCAAAACATTCCGAATCTAGAGGCTAACGACGATGATGATTTCCACCCCCCCTTTATAAAACTAAAAGAGGAATATATAGGCCTGGGGAGCTGACTTAGAGTAAAAGAGAGTTTGATCCTTGTCCAAAACCCCCAAAATCTTGTTTGAGACTGTCAGGAGTAAGATTATTCCTTCTGTGTTCTGGGTCTACATGCCCTGGCTCATGTAGCCTTACAGCCCCCATCTCTGCTACCCTTGAGGTGGTCATATAGCCAGTCTGTTGGCCAGATTACAGATTAAACTTCCTCTGTCCTTATAAGGCCATGTCCACTAAGCACCTGGAATTCCTCTTCGTGCAAATAAGGCATTCGCAGCACTTCAGCATCAGCCAATGACTTATACTCACCACAAAAGCCCCTACTCATATCCTGAAGATTTAAATAGCCTATGTTCTCCACAATTAAATGAGTGGTCTCACTGAACCTGTCTCCTGAGAAGTCTCTTTCTTGAGCATTCAGCACTGCCTGAGGTCTCCTCACTCCAAACCATTCTTGACTTGCTTCCCTTCCCAGGATCCACAGGTTGTGATTGTGAGAGATCATGACAATATGTGTGGGGAAGCAAGGCCAGGAACTGCACTCAACTGCATCTAGTCAACCAAAGACACACATATAAAATTTAAAAATAAGCTAAATACAAACAAACACATACACGCATACAAACACACACACAGATACAATGTGTTAATGAAATGGCATAAATTCTGTGATTTCATGTAGTCTTCAGAATCCATGCATATTTTTCAGGAAGGTCCACTAGGGACTGAACACTGCGGTTTCATACATTCAAAATGAAACTTGAACACTGATAGTTTTTCTTGACACAGGAAATGCTATATTACTTTATAAATTAAAACTGAAGTTAAATGATTTCAAATGATCAGTTTTACCTAACATAACTCTTGGGTAAAATATAAAGTGATGTGCACTGGCTACTGAAATTTGAGTGAATTTCTGAAAAAAAAATGCCATTGTAGATAAATTACAGCCATAATATAATATTGCCCATTTTATCTACCAAATCTTTAAAAAATATATCATTCAAAATTATATTCAAAATGCATTAATATTCAATTTAAAGTATAACAGTAATCATATGACAACAGTGTATCTGTTCACTTTGTTGAAAAAAATAACTAAAACCATAATCGCCAATTTCAAAGTAAACCTATCTGTGAATGAGTTTAGCTCAAAATCTGTTACTACATTATTCAGAGACCCGATTTACAATATGGTCACGTTCGACAAACACCAAAGCACAATTTCAATACTCCTCTGTGATCAGAGCAAAAAACACACTGCAAGGTTTGTTCTGTATGCTAGCAAGATTAGCAGATTCTCAGAGGGAGAGGCAGAGAAAGCCCAGAAAAAAAAAAAAAGGCAATTAAACAAACACAAAGAACAAAACCAAAAACACTCTGTCACTCACCCCTGCTTCACTCACTTGACACATCTATCTGATAAGACCATTGTTCTTGAAGGAGGAGGTAACACAGTTCCAATAAAACAGAAGATTAAGAATTAACCGAATAGTAATTACTTTATAATTATACATATCTCATCAATGGCTTTTTTAGATATCAGTGGACTCAAAAAGTATGATAAATGTAAAACTAATTTATATTTACATACGAAGAGAAACATAAATGTGCTAAGATGAAGGAGAGGCCTGCGCTAGAGGAGGAATTGATGTTTGAGGAAATAATGGATGACTCTTAGTAAACATAAATTTACAGATTATTCTGAATCACCAATGAGAAACTGACATAGAGGAAATAATAATTATTTAGAGGAATAAATGCTTAAATTTGATAACAGTATAATTGATGAGAAGCTACTCCATCTCATTTGGCCACAATTTCTTTCCTTAAAAAGTTTATTAAAAGGGATCTAAGATGGCGGCAGCCCGCGCAGTTGCATTTTAATCGCAGGGAAAACAGTCACAAAAAGGCAAGTGTTACAAGATGCTGTACAAACAAATCTGAGAGACTTGAACACCCGGGTCTCACCCAACTACGCAAGGACCACTAAAAGTCCCTGGGCAGGGTGCTCCCTCCCACTCTCGGACACGCATAGAAGCCTCTGAATCCAGGAATCGGGTTCCCCCCTCCCCCACCAGGAGAGACACCACAGGGTAAGTTCAAATCTAATACCCAGCGGGCAGATTCAGACCCCACACAGAGATACTCTTCAGCCTACTTGGCCACCCCAGGTCTCACACAGACAATCTGGCTATCTGGTGAAGGTTTGCAAACCTGTGGAAGTGCACATGGCTCAGCTGCAGAGATTGTGATGCACTGCAGTATATGGGAATTTAGTTGACCTTGACGTCACTTGCCAGTTTCCAGACCCGGGCCATGGGAGCAGCAAGGCTACAGGGGGTGAAGGCAGATTTACCCACCACAAGAGCCAACCCTGGGCAAACTGTGAGGTATTTACAATTATTATCAGACTTTTTTTGCTAGTACTGGCTCTTTCGGTGGGGAACCAGAGCTTATATGTATATAGGTCCACCTCATGGATTAGTTAGGTCTCCACCTATGAGGCGGGGCTGAATGACTCACCTTAGGGGGGGGGGGGAGTAAGGCAATTTGACTCCTACACTAAAGCGCCCCCTTTGGACCCAAGCCCAGAAGACAGCTAAAAACTTCCAAATGGCCAGAGGCCCCAGACCAAAATCAAACAAACAAAAAAAAATCAGAGCAGAATGACTCCAACAAAAGGAAGCAATGCTATCTCATCCAGCTTGGACCACATCACCACAGCTGAAACACATGAAAACGATGACAATTCTACATTATGGAAAGTGATAGAGTCCCTAGATAGTGGAATGTTAAAGTCAGGTGCCAAATACATATGGACTGGACATTGGGAATGTATGCTAAGCCATATAACTCTTATAATTGTGGCCTATTTATTTCTGCTCTTTTGTATTGTATTTATAGTTATAAGAAAAAGAACCATTTTTTGGACTGAAAGGGAGAGCTGTTGGGGGGAAAAAGAAATACATTAAACTAAAAAAAAAAAAAAAGAAGGGAAGAGGATGGGGGGTTTGAGGGGGAGGAGGGTGGAAGGGTGGGACTGGAGGGGGGAGTAGGGAGGGGATAGTGATTGAGATGTAACTTGAAGAAATAAAAAATGAATTATTAAAAAAAAGAAGAACTTAAATCTATGAAGTAATTCAAAGAAGCCACAATTGCACAAACGAAAGCGATGGAGAACACCATTAGAGAAATTCAAAACAAGGTGGCTCAACTCGAACAAGAAAAAGAGAGGGCAATGGAAGACTTTCAGGCAAAGACAAGCAAATTGGAGCAGGAAATGTACAAAACAAATAAAATCACACAAGCCATGAAAAATGGAAATGGAAACAATAAAGAAAACACAGAGTTAAAAATAAAAATGGAGAATCAAGGGAAGAGAGCAGGAACTATGGATTTAAGTACCAAAAATAGGATTCAAGAGATGGAAGGCAGGATCTCAGGCATGGAAAATTAGATGGAAGAAATCAATACAACATCCAAAGAAAATGAGAAAGCTAAAAAATTTCTCACCCACAACATCCAAGAAATCAAGCACTCAATGAAAAGACAGAACCTAAGAATTATAGGCATAGAGGAAAGAGAACACTGCCGACTCGAAGGTCCAGGAAATATCTTCAACAAAATAAAGAAGAAAGCTTCCCAAACCTAAAGAAAGAGATGTCAATAAAAATCCAAGAGGCTTACAGAACACCAAACAGATTAGATCAAAAAAGAAACTCCTCTCGCCACATAATAATTGAAACTCCAAATATAGAGAAAAAAGAAAGGATATTAAAAGCTGTAAGAGAAAAAGGCCAAGCCACATACAATGGCAGACTCATCAGAATTACACCTGACTTCTCCTCAGAAACTTTAAAAGCTACAAGGGCCTGGACAGATGTCCTACAAGCCCTGAGAGAACATAGGTGCCCAGCCAGACTACTATACCCAGCAAAACTCTCTATCAAAATAGATGGAGAAAACAAGATATTCCATGACAAAATCAAATTCAAACAATATCTCCTCACAAACCCAGCCCTACAGAAGATCCTAGAAGGAAAATTCCAACCCAGAGAAGATAACTACACCCAAGAAAACAGAAGAAATAGAAACCTCCACAGCAACTAAACAAAAAGAGACACAAGACGACCAGCTATACCAAAATATTGGGAAATTAATAACAACCCCTGGTCACTAATATCCATCAACATCAATGGACTCAACTCACCAATAAAAAGACACAGAATTAGAGACTGGATCTTTTTGCTGTATACAAGAAACACATCTCACTATTGAAGATAAACACTACCTCAGAGTAAAGGGCTGGGAAAAGGTTTTCCAAGCAAATGGACCCAGGAAACAAGCCGGAGTAGCCACCCTAATATCAAACAAAATAGACTTCCAATTGAAGTTAATTAAAAAAAAGACAGAGAAAGGCATTACATACTCATTAAAGGATATATTCATCAAGAGGATATCTCAATATTGAACATCTATGCCCCAAATAAAAAGGCACCTACATTTATAAAAGAAATGCTTCTAAAATTTAAATTGCACATGGATCCAAACACTTTAGTAGTGGGAGACTTCAACACCCCATTCACAACTATGGACAGATCATCAAGACAGAAACAAAACAGAGAAATAATGAGTCTAACAGAGATCATGAACCTAATGGACCTAACAGATATCTACAGAATGTTTCACCCAAACACAAAGGAATACACCTTCTTCTCAGCACCTCACAAAACCTTCTCGAAAATCGACCATATGGTTGGACACAAAGATAGTCTCAACAGATACAAGAAAATTGAAATAACCCCTTTTATCTTATCAGACCACCATGGAATAAAGCTGGTCTTCAACAGCAAAAGAATCAGTAGGAAGCCTACACACACATGGAAATTGAAAAACTCTTTACTGGATGACTACTGGGTCAGGGAAGAAATAAAGAAGGAAATCAAAGACTTCTTAAAATCCAACGACAATGAAGGCACAACATACCCAAACCTATGGGACACAATGAAGGCTTTGCTATGAGGAAAGTTTATAACACTAAGTGCCTTCAAAAAGAAAATTGTGACAGCTCATATTAGCGAATTAACAGCTAAACTGGGTGAACTGGAAAAAAAAGAAGCAAACACTCCCAAGGGGAGCAGAAGGCAAGAGATCATCAAACTTAGGGCTAAAATCAACAACTTAGAAACAAAAAGAACAATACAAAGAATCAATGAAACCAAGAGTTGGTTCTTCGAGAAAATCAACAAAGTAGAGAGGCCCTTATCCAATTTAACTAAAATGCAGAGGGAAAAAACCCAAATCAACAAAATCAGAAGTGAAAAGGAGAAATAACAACAGACATTGAGGAAATCCAGAGAATATTTGGATCCTACTTCAAAAATCTATACTGCACCAAATTTGAAAACTTAAGTGAAATGGATAATTTTCTTGATAGATTCCACCTACCGAAGCAAAATCAAGATCAGGTAAACAGATTAAACAGCCCTATAATCCCTAAAAAAAAATAGAAACACTCATTAAAAATCTCCCAACCAAAAAAAAAGCCCAGCGCCAAATGGCCTTAGTACAGAATTCTACCGAACCTTAAAAGAGAAGCTAACAACAATAATCTTCAAACTCTTTCACCAAATTGAATCAGAAAGAACATTGCCAAACTCATTCAAGGAGGCCAGAGTCACCCTGATTCCTAAACCACACAAAGACCCAACAAAGAAAGAGACCTTCAGAACAATCTCCCTCATGAACATAGATTCAAAAATACTTAATAAAATACTAGCAAACCGAATTCAAGAACACAGCAAAAGTGTCATACATCATGATCAAGTAGGCTTCATCCCTGGAATGCAGGGATGGTTCAACATACAAAAGTCTATCAAAGTAATTCACCATATAAACAAAAAGAAAGAAAAATGCCACATGACAATCTTGCTAGATGCAGAAAAAGCATTTGACAAAATTCAACACCCCTTCATGCTAAAAGTTCTGGAGAGAACTAGCATACAAGGACCGTTCCTAGAAATAATAAAGGCAATATAAAGCAGGCCAGTGGCCAACAAGAAATTAAATGCAGAGAAATTTAAAATATTTCCTCTAATCTCAGGGACAAGACAAGGATGTCCACTTTCACCATATCTCTTCAATATATTACTGAAGTTCTTGCTAGAGCAATAAGACAACTAAAGGAGATCAAGTGGATAAATATTATAAACGACGAACTCAAATTATCCCTATTTGCAAACGATGTGATAGTATACATAAGCGACCACAAAAATCCCACCAGAGAACTCTTATAGCTGATAAACACCTTCAGCAAGGTGGCTGGATACAAAATTAATTCAAAAAATCAGAAGCCCTTCTTTATACAACAAACAAGTTGGCTGAGAAAGAAATAAGGGAAGCAACCCCCTTCACAATAGCCACAAACAATATAAAATACCTGGGGGTAACTCTAACCAAGCAAGTAAAGGACCTGTACAACAAGAACTTCAAGCCCTTGAAGAAAGAAATGGAAGAGGCCTTTAGAAGATGGAAAGATCTCCCATGCTCATGGATAGGTAGGATCAACATAATAAAAATGGCTATCCTACCAAAAGCTTTATATAGATTCAATGCAATTCCTATCAATATACCAACACAATTCTTTATAGACCTAGAAAGAGATATTCTCATTTTCATATGGAACAACAAAAAAACCAGAATAGCTAAATCAGTCCTGTGCAATAAAAAAACATCTGGAAGTATCACCATCCCAGATTTCAAGCTGTACTACATAGCAATAGTAGTAAAAACAGCATGGTATTCATATAGAAACAGACGAGAAGATCAATGGAATCGAATTGAAGATCCAGAAATAGACCCACACACTTTTGGTCACCTAATTTTTGACCAAGAAGCCAAAACGGCACAGTGGAAGAGGAACAGCATCTTCAACAAATGGTGCTGGTCCAACTGGATGTCCACTTGTAAAAGAATGAAATGAGACCCATATTTATCACCTTGTATAAAACTTAAGTCCATGTGGATCAAAGACCTTAACATAAGGCCAGTCACACTAAATCTACTAGAAGAAAAAGTGGGAAAAACCCTCAAATTCATTGGCACAGGTGACAACTTCCTGAACAGAACACCAACAGCTCAGGACCTGAGATCAACAATCAGTAAATGGGACCTCATGAAACTGACAAGCTTCTGTAAGGCAAAAGACCCTGTCATTCGAACAAAACGGCATCCTACAGACTGGGAGAAAATCTTCACCAACCCCACATCTGACAGAGGGCTAATATCCAAAATCTACAATGAACTCAAAAAATTAAATGCCAAGAATCCAAATAATCCAATCAAAAATTGTGGAATGGAGCTAAATAGAGAATTCACAAAGGAGGAATCCCTAATGGCTGAGAGTCACTTGAAGAAATGCTCAACATTCTTAATCATCAAAGAAATGAACTGAAGACGACTCTGAGATTCCATCTCACATATGTCAGACTGGCTAAGATCAAAAGCTCAAATGACATCACATGCTGATGAGGGTGTGGAGAAAGGGGAACCCTCTTCCACTGCTGGTGGGAGTACAGGCTTGTGCAACCACTTTGGAGGACAGTATGGCGATATCTGTGAATACTTTTGCCTCAGGACCCAGCCATACTACTTCTGGGTATACACCCAAATGTCTCCTCATGGAATCATAAGGAAGTTTCCTCATCTATGTTCATAGCAGCCTTACTTGTCATAGCTAGAAACTGGAAACAACCCAGATGTCCCTCAACGGAAGAATGGATTAAAAAACTGTGGTACATCTACACAATGGAATATTATTCAACTATCAGGTACAGTGAAATTATGCAATTTGCAGCCAAATGGACTGAACTAGAGAAGCTCATCCTGAGTGAGCTAACCCAGACTCAGAAGAATGCATATGGCATCTATTCACTTATAGTAGGATTTTAGCTATATTGTAGAGGATATCAATACTACAACCAATACACCAAAGGGAACATGGACATAGACTTTTTATTTTTATTTTTATTTTTTCTATTTTTTATTCTTTATTATCTGTTTGTCTGTTTATTTTTGTTTGTTTGTTTTTTTTAGTTCTCTCTCCCGGGCAATGAGATACTTTTCACTGGTGGTACTGCCGCGTAAACCCCCAATGTATGAGGAGGCTCTTGGCCCTCATACGACCTCTGAACTGAGGTGAGGGGCTGTTATATAGGGACACTCCACTCCAGAGAAATGGGATGGAAGGGTTAGGGGGTAAAGAAAAAAAATGAAATGTGAGGTTTCGGCCTTTTGCTACTAATTGTCATAAACTGTTTTGGCTAATTAAGTAATGCAAACTAATAGACATGCAAGCCTGCCATTGTGTTAGGTATTATGACTGTTTATCATAGTTATTTTCTAAGCTAATCAGAAATAAAGTTGCTAAGAGACAAGCAACATCTGCTTATCCTAATATAAGAGATAGATAGGGTGTCTTCAAAAACCTCAAGAGATCTGCAGAATATGGCATTCAAAGATGTTTTCTTAACTTTAGGTTTTTTTATTGAGACATATCAACTCCTGACAGCACCCCCTATTCTACTCCAAGTAGAAGATGAGCATCAAGAATCTCCAGTGGGAGATGATTGAATTAGTCGCAAGCCTATCTCTTGGCAGAAAAAAACCCCTTGCTCTAACTGTAGACAGAATGCTGTCCAAAAAGGACAAAACTTGGAAGCAGGTAAGTTGACACCCTAGCTCTGCCAAGACAGGGTAGGCAAGTCCTTCATAACCCTGCTCTACAATCAATGTCTGTCACAGAAATGGGGCCAAACAACTGAAAATCGATGCTGTAATGTATGGAGAGAAAATGAGAACTGTCCTGGCAGCGACTGGTATGTCATTTCTTAGTTTTGGAAGCTGCATGCCCTTTACTTCCTATATAATCAGATATATTTATCCCTCTCAGGTCTCTGAGGTGGTTGAAGAATAGATAGCTAGAGTC
Source organism: Lophiomys imhausi (assembly GCA_907164525.1). Lineage (NCBI taxonomy): Eukaryota > Metazoa > Chordata > Mammalia > Rodentia > Muridae > Lophiomys > Lophiomys imhausi. The sequence goes on from CAJQZJ010031536.1 coordinate 2,696,829, forward strand.
TCATAATTAAATTTTGAGTTGTTTAGGAATCAAGAGAGTGTAATGGATCTAAGAAGATATTTTTAAAATTGTGTTGCAAGTTAGTGTGAAAGTTGAGTTAGATATAGAACTTTAAACTCATGGAGATGATTAGATAGTAGAACGTTAAAGTCAGGTGCCAAATACATATGGACTGGATGTTGGGAATGTATGCTAAGCCATATAACCCTCATAACTGTGGCCTAATTACTCTGTTGTTTTGTATTGTATTTATTGTTATAAGAGAAAGACATTTGTTGAACTGAAAGGGGGAGCTGTTGGGGGAAATAAGATATACCTTAAACTTAAAAAAAAGGAAGAGGATGCGGGGTTGATGGCGGGACGGTGGGACTGGATGGGGGAGTAGGGAGGGGATTGTGATTGGGATGTAACTTGAAGAAATAAAAAATAAAGTAAAAAAAAAGAGAAAAAATTTTATTAGACATAGTAAAATAGGTGAAAGAAGAGGTCCTTGTTTCCAAACCTGAGGACCAGTTTTCCCCATGAACTCACATGATTGAAAAGACAGTGTCAAGTCCTGCAATTTGTACTCTGACCTCCAAAAGTGCTATGGAGTGCACATCATAAACAAATGGAGAAATAATATGTGCAATATAATTGTTATAGAGTGATAACTGGAAGGTAAGCACTTTGAAACATAATATACTGTCTACCATTTAAGGTCTTACAGTACTCCTCATGGCTGAGCTTTGTTTACATCCTAGTACCTTCCTCTCCCCTCCCATCTTCTATGTTACCCTCCCTTTATCCTCATAAAAAGAGAGACCTCCCATAGATATCAGTAAACTTTTTCATATCAAGATGTAGTAGGACTGGCCACATCTTCTACTGATTCTAGACAAGGCCTTCTAGTTAGGGGAAAGAGGTTCAAAGGCAGGCAGCATACTCAGAGACAGCCTCTGTCCCTGCTATTAGAGGTCCCACATGAGGGCCAAGCATCTGTTACATATGTGTATTTGGTCTAGGTCCATCACATGCATGCTTTCTGGTTGGTGGTTCATTCTCTGTGAGCTCCTATAGAACCAGGTTAGTTGATTCTGTAGGTTTTCTTAAGGTACCCTAGTTCTCTCTGGCTACTCCTCCACTCCCACAAGGTTCCCCGGAGCTCCACCTAATGTTTGGTTGTGGGTCTCTGTGTCTGTTTTCATCAGCTTCTGAGTGAAGACACTCAGATGACAGCTATTCTAACCTCCTGTCTGCCAGAATAGCAGAATATTATTAATAGTGTCAGGAGTGGGCTCTCTCATGGTATGAGATTAAAGTTGGACTAATCATTGACTGGACAGTCCCTCACTTTCTGCTCCTTTTTTGTCCCTGCACCTCTTTTAGGCAGTAAAAATTATGGGTGGGATATTTTGTGTTTGTATTGTTATGAGATGGCCATTCTTCCAGAGGTTCTGAATTCAATTCCCAGAAATCACACGGTGGCTCACAACTATCTATAATGGTCAGTGTTTTATCTATAGACAAAGAAACTTTTCAGCACTCATCAGAGAAACTTCTGTTTGCAGCACATGATAATTAACATGGAGATTCACAACTAGCCAAGATTCTAAGATACAGAGACCACAGAGATTTCAGCCCTAAATGGAACATAAATACCTTATAGCAGAACCCTTTCCTAAATGATCAATTACTTCAGAGTGGGCAGAAAGAGTGAAAAACTAGAGGTGCTGGATCAAAACAAACAAACAAATAAACAAAAAAACAGAGTCTTCAGAACATAAGAGGACAATTGCCCAAATGAACACACAGAGATCAGGTAACTCATAATTGTTAAGTTTCAATAGAGCATATAAAAGAACACGTGATCAGACCATCAGGATCATGTCTTCACATATTTAACTTTCATAGAAACCTTTCCACTATCATATTCAAAGGTCTGTAATTCTTTTAAAAAAAAGTACTTTCTAAGAAACTCAGAAAGAAATAGGACATAGATTTGATTTGCTAAGCCTCATCCAGTGTTTTGTAATGATTTCTTAGGGGAACTCACAAAAATTAATATGTCTTGTCATTTACACAACTTAAGTTGTCATAAAATGATAATGTATCAGAAAAGCAGAGTTCAGTCAGAAAGTTAAGTAATCAGATTCAATTTGATAAAGTTCAAAAACTGGAGGGATAAAATCTCTAAACAAGGATTAGGTTGAATTCTACACAATTGATATTGTTTGTGTTAAAGTTATTTCAATGTTATATATTTTAATGAATATATATAATAGTTTTACTCTTTAAAATAAGACGAATTGGTATTTGTTATATTCTATATTTTACACAAAACTAATGTGATGAAAACAATACTTTTTACATATATACTTCAATATAAGTATAAATAAATGGTAATGCACTATTTGTACATTGAAATCCTCTTTTATTAATATCATTAATAAAATATTTTCATTGACAGTCAGTGAATTGGATTAAACGTTTATGACAAATTCAGTGTAATTAATTTTATATCAATAGTGGTTATAAAATGTCCTGAAGTAAAATGAAGACTTATAAATCAGAAAAGGGAATTGATACAGAAATCTAGTACACTGGAAACTCCCTGGGAGAATGAGCCTAGAGAAGTCTCCTATTATTGGGCTCACACTGGCCATCTTCTATCTTAAGGCATCCCAGACAGAAAATGTTCTGCTACAATCTTTCCTGCCTGCTGAGTACGTTGTGGTAAAGGAGGCACAGAAGTTGTGCGAGGGGCAGACCAGTAACTGGTCCAAACCACAAAAGGGAGACCATGCCTGATGCTTCTTGGATGATCAGGAACCAGAGGCAGGACAGCCTAGATAACCAGGATGGCACCAATAATGACAGAAAAAAAAAGTCAAAGAAATAATTCCTAATGATATTCATTATTCATATTCACGCACTCATGTGAAGGGAGCCTTTTACCATCTTGAACGTGCTGAACATGACTCTGACAGGCCTTGCCCTTCTCCCCCATTCCCTCTGCCTTGCATATATACCTAAATATATACATATATTTAAATATATATTTAATATATATATTTAAATATATACATATATGCCTTGTATATACCTAAAACTAGCCATTAAGTTCTATCTGTCACTTCCTCCTCCTGAGGCTGACTACCAAAGTTCAGCTATCAAAGTGTTGAAGTCCAGCAACCAAAAACCCCCTTTGAGTCATCTATTTAACATGTGATAAGATATCTTTAGACTCAAGCTCCCATCCAGAGCTGAGCAAAAATTTGCAACATTCCAAAGCCTTGATGTGCCAGCGGTCTTCACCAGGAACCTCTCTCCACTGCTGTTGCTAGGAAATGACTAACACAACCACCCAACCGCAGGGTCTCCTTGAGTCTCCTTGAGGAAAAGACTGCCCAGCTCCAGAGATAAGAAAACAGCCAGGGCCACTCTTCCAGGAATTTACACCAATGCCTAAACTATTATTGACACCTACCCTAAAACATATATAACCTAAAGCTTTGCAATTTTCGTGGTCACCTCTCCCCCTTGGCTGTAGGCCACCCCACAAGGGTTGGCCACATGCAACAATAAATTCCTCTTGTTTTTGCATCGATTCTGTATCTTTTTCTCATTGAGGGTCAGCAGGAAGATAGGCAATACCCCCTCCAGGGGATGAGCCTTCCACTTGCCCAATCAAAATTTACCACCACACCTTAGCCCATTCTAACACAGACATCCCCTTTCTCTCTTCTTAAAAGTTACACTTAACAGTTATTTTTGCTGCTTTTTTTCTATCTTGAGTTAGAAAGCAGCCACTTTAACTTTTCTTCCCAACTTAATAAAGGATCTATCTATGCAAACAGGTATTTGTGTGTCGTTTGTAGCATATGCCGGATCCAAAAGGGAATCCACATTGTGCGAAGGGAGGGGGGTGTCTCCTAACATCATGTATATCCCAATTGTAATCAAAGAATATCATCCAGCAACTGATGGGAGCAGATACAGAGATCTACAGGAATCTCTAGGCAGAATCGAGAGAATCTTTCAAAAGAAAAGGGGGAAGGATGGGAGGACCCAGAGGGGTGAAAGACATCAGAAGAACATGAATCACATAAAAACCAAATAAGCAGGGCTCACAGGAGTTCATAGAAAATGAAGGAACAAACATGGACTCCATGGGTCTGAGCGAGGCCCTCCGTATACACCTTATGTTGTTGGACTTACAAAAATGGGAGTGGGGGGCTGTCTCTGAATCTTTTTTCCTATGCTTAAGACCCTTTGTTGCCTTGTCCAGCCTTGATATGAAGGTGTGTGCCCACTTTCATTGTAACTAGTTATGCTGTATTTAGTTAATGTCCTTGTGAGGTCTGAGCTTGTCTTTGGAAGAAAACTGAAGGGCAGATTTAGTGAAGAAGGAAGGTTGGGGGAGGGAATGGGAGGAGTGGATGAAGGGGAACTGCAGTTGGGATGTAATGTAATGCTTGAGAGAAAAGAAATGAGAAAAAAAAAGAATATCTATTGCCAAAACGCAATGAATATATATATATATATATACACATATATGAACTCTCAAGAAAACTAACAAAGTCTCTTCTAAGTAATTCAGTGAAATTAATCAGTAATGAAGATTGAGAGCTTTCTTTATTAAGTCATTCAAAATAATGAGTGTAAAAATTAATGGAAGTGTTGGAGATATTGCTCAGTTGGTAAACTATTTTCTGTGTAAACATGAGGAACTGAGTTTGATTCTCAGCACTGTGTCAAATATCCAGGCATTGGAGTGTATGAGTGTAATTCCAGTGCTGGGCAGGCTGTGACAGGTGAGTTCCCTGGAGATTACTGGCTGGTCACTGTAGCCTTACCAGTAAGCCCACTTTCCATTTAAAGTCTCCCTCTCAATAAACAATGCAGGCAGCTCCTGAGGACTAACACAGGAGGTTGAATTCTTGCCACCACACATAGGCTCACACATCTCCACAAGCACTTAAATAGACTAGAAAACAACATAAATAAAGAATTTTAATTTCATTTCAAATGATTGTTTGCTCAATTCCTTTTCTTTAAGTGTTAGGAAAATAAGATCATTTGAAAACCCAAGAAGCCAAATAGAAAAATCGTGGAAGCCCATTATTTCACAAAATAGGCAATCTCAAGTATTGAATAAGAAGGAAAATGTATTGCATGTACATAGACTGATGTGTTTTATGAATGATCAAAGTTATAGAATTCCGTGACAAAGCAGGAGTGTGAAAAAGGAAACCTTAACTCTACTTCATTGATACACTATTTAACAAATGTAGATTAATTCTCTCTATGGGAAAAGCAGAAACCAGCAGAGACCCTAATCACAGGGAGTGCACAAAACCAGCCATACTATAGTTTGTAGGAATACTGGAAACACTTCCCAGTTTAATCCTGTCTCCCAGGATATTATGTGTGTTTTATAATAGGGAGGGAATATTGAAACTGACTAAATAACTATCAATGAATAAATGAATGAAAATCAATGTTACTTGACTTTTAAAGAGAAAATTAAATTAAATTTTAAATTACTGTACAGTATACAAAATTATGGATGAACCTTGTGGACATAGGCTAATTAAAAATGGATATAGAAAACAATGAATAATTTCATCTCTCCTTTGATGAAAGAACATGATTTTGAATTTTCATGACTCTAACAAAAATCTGTAAGCATAAAGCCAGGGGAAGAAAACTGATGAGGAGTCATAAAGAATTAATAAAAATTTTCCATATTCAGATAGACAGTAGTACTTATGTAATAATTGAGGTGTGATTAAAAATTTACTTAGGTTTTATAAATTTTAAAATAAAGTTAAATGTCATGTTTTAGCTTTACTTTTTACTGAAGTGTTCATGAAGAAAAAGCTGCCTCACCAAACTAGATGGTACAATGCTAGAACATCTTGTTAAACATTGACTCACAAAAGTCTAGTAAGAAAAACCATTCGGATTTCAATCTATATGGATAGCATAAAAATAATCAAAATATTCAAAATATGAGAAAACTTGAAATTTAGAGTTGTGCTCCAAAACATGGCATATTCAAGATTACTAAAAATACTTGACATTGTTTATCTGACAGGGACAAAAGGAAAAGCATATTAATATTTTTCCAATACAAACATCATACTAGAACTTACACTATGGAGATATGCTACAAGAAGAATTTGATATTCAACTTAGTAAGCCAAGTAAGATAGCACAAACCCAAGCACTTATGAGTTGGTGGCAAGAGGACCAATACAATTTTAGCTTCAGCTTCAGAGGAGATCTGAGGCAGAGTCTAGGTTACATGAAAATGAGACAATGTCAGAAAGGAACAAAACAAACACCAACATCAAACAATACAAAAAAATGCATGTTTACATAAGAACTTCTAAATCATTAGAGAGTACTTCAAAAATATGAATAATAAGAATTCAATTTTTATTAATTCAGAAGCTAAATTTACAGTGTAGTAGCTAATCTGAAATTAGAAATAAGTACTAAGTCACATTTTTGTTAAATATGTATCTGTCATGCTAGAATTTTATGATGATTAGAAATCCATGATGCATACTTAAAAATAATGTAGTAATTTTTCACTCAAATATATATATTGCAAATGTAGTTAGCTCCATCTGTGCAACGGTGGTGCTTATGCCTTTAAGGTAACCAACAACCATTGAATTGGACTTAGGTCTGCTCAGTAGAAGGAGTTAATATCTGATAGTGTAAATCTAGCAAATTTCCTGTAGGTGGTAAGAAGACACTAGAAGACAACATACTATTATTACTTTTCTAAATCAATGCAATTTCCAATATCACTCTAAATATTTATCTTATACAGACATATAAATTCAGTTTTGATCCCTTCCCAAAGAGTTTTATTTTGAAGCAGATTGAGAGCATTACCAAAATTTACAACTGGTCAAAAAAAAAAAAAAACAAGAACATTTGATTGTGGAGTGCATAAATTTTTTGATACATCTATACCCCAACCCATACATTTTTGGCTCAGGGAACCTCTCAGAAGAGGGGGGGAAATGATTGTAGGAATCAGAGAACTAGGATGTCTCCTGCAAAATAGTGCCTTCTTTATATCACAGGGAATATTTACAATATGGTCATGTAAACAAGACTATCACAATAGCATCAGTTGACATTATAAGGTGGGTAGAGGAGTTCTCCAAAGGACATACCAAATACATGAAGTTACAGGATGTTAGGGTTTACTGAAAAGGGGACAATTCAATAACATATATGTGTGTGTGTTATTATATAACATAATATTATAATTGCATTGTATTTTATTTATAACATACATATATATATAATATTTAGTTATGGTGTAAATTTTGACCTTCTGATTGCGTTCCAAAAGCAAATGGATATGCTATGAAAGTAACTTTAAAAGACTTATTTTTCCAAATAAATATAATACTATAATCACTATACATATTTCATTTGATTAATTCAATATTCTAAAGTAATCCAGACACTCTTCCTGGAGTTTAAATAAAGTTATCTCCCTTTTGTAAGGAAGCAGTTTCAAAATAAAATATGTAAGGGTAATGAGTCATGTTAATATAAAGTGAGATAATGAGATGAAGTTCCATGAGTTCACAAAACAAACATTTCATGGATATTGAACTGCATAACAGGTCCTCATGGATTGCATCAATATGCTGTCCAATGGTTCAGAATTAAAGGTGTGTACTGAAGGAGTGTATGTATTCCAATAAGATTATACTGTAATCCAGGGTGCGTCTGCATTCCAGCTGGAACACATAAACCTGTAAGATTTTTAGATGAGATAATTTGACAGAGAAATAGTATGCTGAGCAAAGAGGCAAGCTGGAGTATATTCAGAGACAAACTACAAGGGGTGGGACAATGGAATTTCAATGATTACAGGAGGAATTTAGTTTAAATTTAACAGTTGTAGTAATCATTGTTGAACTCTTCATAAGGGCCCTACTTGTCTAATTTAGTTTAGATCTCCATAAAAAATACCACAAAACAGTTTATTTAAAAAGCAAAGTTGCACTTTCCTCAGAGTTCAAGAGTGTTGGTTTCATTCTAAAGTCTCAATCTGCTGCTTGAAGAAAGCTACCTTCTCTCTTTATCCATCAACACTGAACACTGTTTTGTTTCAATTATTTATGTATTTATTTATTTTAACTCTATCTATCCATGTAGATTTTTCATATGGAAATATCAGTTATCAGATTCTGGGTCAACCATAATCACATCAGATTATGACCATTTTTCTAATATTGTCATACTCCAAATTACGGGGTTACTTCTAGTTAATTTTTCATTGCTTTACAACTTTCTGGGGGGCAGACATATCGAAAAGGGCAGAGACTTATTTGTTTATGATTTTAGAGACTGAAGTTCAAGCATTGACTTCATGGAGCATATGCTGACTATGCAACATGATAGCATCATAATAGCAGCATATTCAAGAATTGATTATATATTCAGGTGGAAGGCCAGAGAGAGAGATGGGGGATAAGGAGTAATTACTCTTCATAAACATTGCTCTGCTATGGAAGGATTTGCATACAGTCAGATAAATTAGCATTGGCCTACTTCATTCCCACATGGGATATTCCAAGCAGGAGAAGCCCTTCAAATATTTTTTGGCTTAAGCTAAAATAGATCCTTCCTATTGCATATACAATTGTTATTCCAATGAGAAAAGGGAATTCATGAATAATACTCTGGTGATTCCCTCACACACCAAACTGTAATCACCATGACAGCCATTCAAGCATAAATGTCACTTGTGCCTTTTAAACATTATTAAATGGCTGAATATGATGGTAACTGTACACGTGTCTGTACCCAACTTCTTTAGCTGCTTTCCACTAAATAAGATGATATCACAGTTCTTTATATAGTCAGTGCTGTGTGTCAAAGATACCAGGTCATTTAGTAAGTATGCTATTATGATGCATGAGGAAGGATGTATTGATTAATATTTAAAACTCACATTTCTTTTCGAGACATCCTCACAAGACTTCATAATAAAATTACTACCAGTTTTAATCCTATGGTAGAACAAAAACCAAACAGCTCAAATGTGTTCAAACAGTTCTAATATGGTCAAACTGCTTCAAAAACACAAGTCAAAACCACTTAGTGTAGAGCAAACCACTTAGTGTATATCTTAGTTGAAACAACACTGATTTCTACAATATTCTTTGAGAAAGTCATTATCAGCAGACAGCCTTAGCCTGCCTGCTTGTTCCCAATAATTAAAAAATAAATGTCAAGAGTTAAAACTGAAGCAAGGAAAAATAGTAGATATTTTCTGAGGTATTATCTGTAAAAATACCTATGAGGGCAAAAACCTTATAAAGAAAAATTAAATTTGCTGAGGAAAATTGAATGATATTTGTCTTTGAAAATTGAGCAAGTTATATATTTTAAGAGCTTTTTATCACTCACTATTTCTTTCCTAGTATCCACTAATAATTTCCTTATTTTTGTTTTTTTAGATTATTTTTGTTAATTTTACATTCCAATCACCATCGCCTCCCTCCACTCCCCCCGTCCCACCCTCCCACCCACTGCCCCCATAACCTCAAAACCCAGTAACTAATAATTTCTTTAACTTACATTTAACGTAAGCTTTGCCAACTTTGCAAAGATTAAAAGGAATCATATGTAGACGTATCTCATTTATGGGTGTCAAAATATTTTTGGTCAATTGATTCATCGATTGATCCATGTTAATCACTTTTCAATTTCATCCTGTATAACAATATGCTGTTTAAATAAATGCAACTGAAATTTTGTAAAAGAGAAATTATTAGTCAGTAGCATTCCATCAGGACAATGAAGGTATATCTGAAGTTTTGAGATAAATGTATTGCCTCCATTGGTTATTCCATGCTGTTGTGGGAACCTAACGAATTTCCAATCCCTGCTGCACTGTTAAATAAGGAATTATTTGATTAACTGTCTCACCTCCTACTAATACATTCCTGTTTTTACACACTACCTTATCTTACATTAGCTTATTCTTATTTAGATTCCTGTCACTGTGCAAACTTAAACAAATGTGGCTATTATCCTTAAATATCTGTTCTCTTTATATGTAACAGGTTTTTGAATTTTTCTATTGTGTTTTTTTTGGTCTTAATAACAATACCAGAAGCAAATAAAACTTACACAAAATGCAATTATTAAATAAAATATGCATATTCACATTGCTTATTAATGTATATACATACATATAGAAAGAGGAGATTATTTGATAATAGTTTCTTTTAGATAAATTCATTTTTCTGGCACAAATAATATTCTTCATTTCCAAAAACTGATACAAACTAGAGAAGCAAAGCAATAGGGAGAATAATCCAAAAAATGTAAACCGCTCTATCCTCATGTGAACCAAAATAAATTGAATTTCCAAAGTAACACTTAAATTCACATTTGAAAACAGTTTTATTGAATTATTATACTATGCTCATAATTTAAATAATAAAACAAAAGACTAAATAAAGATAAGAAAAAGTACATTTTGAAAATCAGGTATTTTTAAAAGATACAAAAATCATTTAGTCCAATGGTGTTGAATTTGTGTATGAGCAGTGACAGTGATGCTGAATCAAGAGATGTAAGTCATTTAGGAAAATAAATGCCCCAGGGCCAAAGATGGCTTTGACCATCTGAGGGTTTGAGTTCGAACTGCAGAAATCTGCCATAGAACGAGAGAATTAACTCCTAAACTTATCTTCTGACCTGTACAGTAACATTGCATGTGTGTGCCAAGTCCACCTCTTTCTCTCTCTCTCTCTCTCTCTCTCTCTCTCTCTCTCTCTCTCTTTCTCAAACACACACACACACACACACACACAACGCAGGTCCACACAAAAATATTAAATTGATTTTTAAAAGTGATTCAACACTAGATATTTAAATTAAAGGAATTTAACTATACATAGTGAGCACCTCTGTGTGTAACCTAAGAACTACTAGTTCTCATCATTATATATGACATGATACATTTTGTTAAAAATGAATCATATAATTTATAACAATATTATTAAAATTTATTTTGTACTACATCAAAATTGCTTTATGATCTAAGAGAGAAAGTAGTAACTGGCTTAATAATTTAAAGCAAGAATAAGTAATGTTCTTCTGTTTTGGTAAGGTCAGTTTGTTCTTCAGATAAGATACAAAAATTACTTGCTAGTGGTTATTATAATATCCCCTGCATTATAATATACAACCTGATAATGGTCCCTTCAGACTGAACTAATTTTAAATCTAATTATTTGAGGTCAATGTCCTGTATGTGAATAACTTCATACATATATAAATAAAGTAGTAAATGTTTTCAGATGGATCAAAGAGCACAAATTGTTTACTGTCATACATCACTGGTCTGAAAAAAAGGTTATTTGATTATTCTGTTTGTGGAACAATATATTTCTAATACAGAAGGAATGTTTTACAAAGGTATGAAGACAATAATTCTCCAAATGCACATATATATGTATATATATACATATATATATATATATGAGAAATGTCTTTAGAGAATTTTATCACATCTCCTTGCCTTCAAAATTAAGACTCTTATCTACCAGTTTGACAGCATTCATTCCTAACTATTCTTTCAACTTAAAGTTTAGCAATGGGTAAGATGATAGCAGACACATTTGCAGCGTGTGTATAACTTATGAAGAAGAAGGAGCAGGAGCACATAAAAGTGTATGGAGTCTACTTGAAACAATGTTAGATAGTTTCATGACCATTAAGATGTTTGAAGAAAATATAAATCACATCTCATATGTTAGTGATTATTATGAAATTCTTGAATTGTGTAGTAACCACTTCTCTGGGTGAAAAGTTAATAAAAGTAATATTATTTTGTACTATCCCTTTCGTTCTGTTCTATGGCTGTTTATCACTTTCTTATACCAGAATCTATCTGTTTGTCCTCCCAGACAAATTTCCTAGAGCTGTCTGAATATTTTCATAATGATTTACTAAATATTCTCTGAATTCGGAATTATATTAGTAGAGACGAGAGAAACAAAACGCAGAAGATAGATACTCCAATGTTATAGAGAGAAATTGGAGACTATTTAGGCAGCCAATTGTCTGTCATTTCTTAGTTTTGGAAGCTGCTTGCTCTGCACTTCCTGTTTATTCAGATATATTTATCCTTCTCAGGTCTCTGATGTGGTTGAAAACTAGATAATTATAGTCTCATAGCTAAATTTTAGGTTCTTTATGAATAAAAAGGATGTTCTACATCCCAGAAAATATTTTAAGATGGCAATGCAAGTTAGATTGGAAACAGAGTTAGGTATAAACCTTTAAACTAATCGAGATAGATAGGTAATAGAATATTATTACTAGTTACCCAATATGTATGGTCTGGATATCAGGAATGTATGCTGCAGCTTATAATTTTCACAATGGTTTCCTAATTGTCTTATTGTTTTGCATTGTATTTATTGTTATAAGTAAAAGACACTTTTATTGGACTAAAAGGGGAAAAGATACACCTTAAAAAAATAAGATAGGAGGGAGAGAGGGAAGAGGGTAGGAGGATGAGACCAGGAGGGGAGGAGGAAGTGCTGTGATTGAGATATAACTTGAAGAAATAAATAAATGCTGAAAAAAATCAATCAAAATGTAAATAAAGCTGTATAGCAATTTTGATAAAGTATATGACTTTAGTTCTTTACCATAGTTTGTCAATAATATTCACGTTGCTTAACTACCTGCTGTTAACAAAACACAAAAGTATTAACTGATTAAAATTTTAGTTGGCTTGTATAAATGATAAAACATAAACCTCCATCATCTCTTTAGTATTTTGTCTTAACAGTAGCAATGTATGTAAATTAGATCACAGGGAAATTGAAATTGAGATTATATTGATACATACATAAATTATTAATACTTTTATTTTATAATAAACACTATGTATATAAATATGCCATATTCAGAATACATAGAATAGTGAATCTCCTGATGATAGATTTGTAACAAGTAACTACAATCTATTTGGTAGGTTGTTCTAATCATATGATGTATGTCTTAGAAGAATCAGAACATTTCCCTCTGAGAGACAGACCATGGTATATATAGTGAAGTTCTGTCTGAATTACATGTAATAAAAAGGAAAATAACCAGCATTTTATTTAATATTATGAGCCCCCAACTATCAGATATAAATTCTCAGAGACTGGGATCCTGCTTGGAAATCATAAACAATTTTAAGTACAAGGCAAAGTCAACAACAGGAAGGCACTCACTTCTAAATCCATGGATAAGAGAAATTTATTGCCTCATATTCTTCAAATTTTCAAATTTATTAGTCTTTATATTTTATTAAAAACATTAATATTGTTTCATGGAAATTCTCATATTTATTTTCATGACCCATTGCTTAGAAAATATTCACAGAAAAATATCAACAAGACAAAATATTATTCAATGAATATGAAGACAAAAAATTTCCATGTCACAGAAGTGGAAAGTCATTAAGGAACACATAAAAATCAAATCAGGACAAAGAAATATGGTTTCAGTACAGAACACAAATCTTCATGCATACACATGGATTTGGTTCATAAGAAGATAGTCAGTTTGAATAATTTTCTCTGTTTTATTATTCATGAAATGAAGAGAGAAGTAGTTTGGAAACTCAAAAATGTCCATCCCAGAATTTTACACTGCTAATCTTGAGTCACAATAATGGGAATAAAACAAATAGCATTCTGCAGATATGGAAACTTCTATACCAAACGGTTTTTCTGTGTAAGTATGTAGATCAAAATGTGCTTTTGTTTCAATTTACAAACTTAAAAGAAATGTTTTCTGACAAAAAACTCACAATAAAAAAATAGAAATTAACAATAACAACCAATTATAACAAGAGTTTATCACAATAACTTAAATGGCCATAATTGTAAGTGTTGGTGGTGCATGCCTTTAGCCACAGCACTTCAGAGACAGAGAAGGATGAATCTCTCAGTATAAGGGCAGCCTGGTCTACAGACTGAGTTCCAGGACAGCCAAGGCTACACACAGTTAACTTATTTAACAGTTTATTTTGCCTTGGTAATCAAAAGTAAATATCTATGCTAGAATTCTACTACAAGTTTGAATCTAGATGCAGTATGCTTTTATGATTCTGTAAAATAATAAAATAAAATGTTTATATATATATGAGTATATATATATATATTATTTCATATTAACGGTGATTATATAAGTATATTTATATACATATGTATATATGTATGTATATATAATATATATATATAGAGAGAGAAGTAGAGTGTAGGAGCTGTTTCTGTATTCCTACTTTCTTGGGTTCAAAGAAGGCAAGAACATATAGATCAAACAATAGAAACTTAATTGTTTTATTCAATTAAAATAATAAAACATACATTTCATATGAAAACAGACTGATTTTTTAAAATCTCAAACACAGTCTATCTCTGAGTTTGACTTTTTTTTTTATTTTCCAGACTTAAATTTTCCTTCATTTCAGTTGCTCAACTTTTCTCAATTAAATAATATCAAAGGGTGCTTTTAATTTTTCTTATGTTGATTTCAAGACATTATGTATTGAAAATGAGAAAACTGAAAATTAAAGCAATTTGATAAACAACCTAGAACTTCAAGAACCAAGATACTTGGTTTATACTACTATATCATTCAATCAATATATCATTATCTGGTAATTACTATGTACATAAAATCAGTAATAGTTGCAGTTGAAATTATTTCCTCTTATTTGATACAGTTGTTGTAAATAGAGAAGTAGAGAGTATCAACACAAAAATCTTAGCAGAGTTCAATTCATGGTCCATCATGGTAGATATGTTTAACATCTTGTTGTATGTTAGCAGCAATTTGTCCTAAATGTGACATATTCATTCGTTTGTAAATCCAACATAACACTTAAAACAGAGGCCTGTGATACTCAATGAATGAAATAATGAGAGCATTGTTCATTGCAATAGTTGGTTTATCAGAGAAAAGCACTTCTATGGCATATAGAACAGTTGCCATATGTATACAAGCTGTCTTAAGCTACCTGTTTTATATAATCAAAAATATGTGCTAGAGAAATAGAAACATTCAAATAAAGAGCAAAGGAGGCATAGATATTAACAGAAGATGAAAAAATATTCAATATCAATAAAGGAGAGCCTTCTACTTCTAATATAATTCCAGATTCTCAGAAACTATTAGTCCTTGTATGCAAGATGTTTGGAATCTTCATTTCATATATAGAATTATTTGGAAAAGGTAGCCAACTTTGTATCTAATACTCAGGTAATGCCACAGTCTACTTAAAAATAATCATGTAAGTTCAATCATGTGTAAGGCAAGGTGTTCCAAAAAGTAATAGCGGTCATCTCCTCTAACATTATTATTATTCATACAATATTAACTAGGAGTAAAACAAAATAGACAAAATTAAAGCGTGGAAATGTTCTTCCTGCCTACTAAGATTTAGTTGACCTAACAATGTTGACTGTTGCCAGGGTGAAGTCCCACAGGGACAACTTGCTGCATTTGTAACAACATAAGTAAGGGGAAAATAATAACTTTGCCAAAGAATACTTTTAGTGTGATAGATATTGTGGAAAATGATCAGACTGAGTGAACCCAAGATACAGAAGCTAAAAAAAAAAAAAAAAAAAGAAAGAAAAAGGAAAAGAAAACCAATAAGAACAACCAAGAGAAATCTGGTTCTGTTTTACAAGTTATTTTCACAGTGACTGTAAAGCTATTAGAAAATAAGTATAAATTCAAAATATCATATTTAATGTTTTATTGGTGGATATGCATATGCACATGGCTTGATTAAAAATCACAATTTTTGTCAAGGATCACATGTATTTTAACCATACTCACTCTACGTATCCTATCCATTGTCCTTACCCGAAGTTTTCATCACCCCTAGTCTCCTCCCTTTTCCACTTCCGTGTGTGTGTGTGTGTGTGTGTGTGTGTGTGTGTGTGTGTGTGTGTCTGTGTGGGTATGCATGCAGCTTTATAGCTGAAAATAATCTAAGATCCCAAATTAAGAGAAGTCATGAATACTTTTATCTCTGAAATCTTTAATAATTATACATATAGTCATTGATTAGTAGGTAGAATATAATGAATTCAAAAAAAAAGAACCCAAACAAATAAATCACAAGAATGACTAAGAAAACTAAAGGAAGGGGATTAATTTATAACATTGTCTGCATTTTCTTTAAGGAAAATACTCATCATAATGGGAGAATGATGTCTTGCATACCCAAATTAAATGTTGTAGTATAAAATTATTATAACACTAATGATGGTTACTGGTCATATATTCCAAGTTGACAGGTTACATAGATGTTCTAACTCATTTCACTGTGTAAGAAAATATGACCAAATGACATGTAACTATTTGGTAAATTGTAAGACAACATGTTAGTATTCACATCAGCATAATAAAAATTGTTTTAAATCATTAAAGACATCAGTTAACAATAATGTTCGTAATTTCTACTCTCTATTTTGCTCCATGCTTGCATGCTAGTATTTCCTCGAACTTTAGTTACTAGGGTCATTCTTTCCCTATCTGTAGCATGATTTTTTTCATAAGTCAAGAACCTCAATAAGGATCAGATTTATTAATTAGTTATCAGCATAAGCAAGAAAATGTTTTTCTCTTTCTCCTTCAGTATCTTGTGCTTTCTTCCTTTATATAAATTAAACAATTGATTTCAATTTTATGACAAATTTGAATAAGGGTCCTAATTACTTTTGTGTACAGGAATATATATATATAATTCTTAAAAATACAATGTGAAGTTCTAGGTATTTTGATAGCAGACATGACAAACTGTTTAAGATAATTGAATGCAAACTAATAGCCATTCAAACATGTTATTTTCTTAGGTAATAGCCACAGATGTTTTCTAATTTAATCAGAAGTGAAATTGCTCAAACAGCAGCAACATTTGCTTATTCAAATATACAGAGATAGATAGATGATCTTCAAAAACCTCAAGAGATCTGTAGAATATGGGATTTAAAGACCTTTTCTTTTTTTTTTTTTTTTTTGGTTTTTCGAGACAGGGTTTCTCTGAATATCTCTGGCGTCCTGGACTCACTTTGTAGACCAGGCTGGCCTCGAACTCACAAAGATCCGCCTGCCTCTGCCTCCCAAGTGCTGGGATTAAAGGCGTGCGCCACCACCGCCCGGCGACCTTTTCTTTTTTATGTTTATTTATTACTTCAAATTACATCTCCATCACAGTTCCCTCCCCTCAACCCTCCTCCCCCCCCCCCCACAAGCATCCCAACCTCTCCCTCTTTTCCCACCTATGCTACTCCTCCAGTGTGAGTTTCCCAACATATCAGCCCCCTTCTGTTCAGCAGCCATATGACGGCTAAGAGCTTCCTCTTGCACTGGGGGCCTCCATGGAAGCTCCACTAGGGCAAAGTGTCCCACTAACAAATAACAAATCTATGTTCCTGTTCCTTTTAGTCTGTTGGTTGTAGGATAGTTATACTGTACTATATAGCTAAAATCCATTTATACGTGAATAGATGCCATAGGCATCTTTCTTGGTCTGGGTTAGCTCACTGAAGTAATAAATAAAAATAAAAAAATAGAGGACAGGAGAGACAGTAGGGAGAGGGGGAAGAAGGAGGGAGGGAACTGTGATCAAGATGTAACTTGAATAAATAAATAAATATTTTTTAAAAAGAATATCATTGCTACCTTGATTTTTTATTTAATCTCTAGATGCCAATCTTGCAATTACTATTTAAATAGTCATTTAAAAACAATTGAATCATAGATTTTGTAAAAATTTTTCTTAACTTAAGACCCCAGGATTCTCATTTATTTCCATATTTTAGAGTTTCTTGGTCCATTATATTCATTTTATTCACTTGTTCTCTAGTTTTTCTTTTGTCCATACTTTTTGGCTTGCTATCAATAAGGCTAAAATGGAAATATTGGAATCAAGCCTTGTTATAACATAATGTCTTCTCAGAATCTATGGGCTTAGGGATCAAAATCAAAGCTGCGAAATTATTTAACTGTGAATGATGAGCCATAGTTTCTCAGGTGTGCTCTATTCAATAGGCTGCCTTAAAAGTGTAATGCCTTGAAAGAGTGGACAGGGTTATGGATGGTAATGTAGTATGTGAAGATGTGAGTTTGGTGATGGAAATAGGGATAGACATGCTTATGTTTCCTTGTAAAGAGTTATGAAATTCTCAAAAATGAAGAAAATGTTTTCAAAGGGAAAGTTGTCAGAGATTTGTAGATGAAAGCTTAGTTTTAATTATTGTGTTGATACGCTTGAGCATAGGTGGAGAATTGAAACAGAAATTTAATGAAATATCAGCTATTGAATTAGATAACTGTAAAAATGTATTAAAATAATTTACCTTATATGAACCTCACTCACAGTATATTTTTACTTTTTGTAAATTTCATATGTTTCAATTAGTAATGCATGCTTACAAAGATTATATTTCTAAAATATAAAATGATTACTTTATTAACAATATACCCACTAGTTCTTTATTAACAAATATTAGAAAACAGTTAGCAGAGGGAACTATGCAACATTTCTTCCACTATTCACACAGACAAGGTTTATAAGAAATTTTCTGTGTTTATTTATTCCCACATGCTGTTAAAATTCATCAGGCATCTGTAAGTTCATCTAAATACATGAGTTAATGATAAAAGTTCATTCCTACTGGAGCATCTAAGTCACACTAGAATTAGAGAGATGCAATGAAATATCTCTTAGACTTATTTTTTTGTTTTGTCCTATGTGTAGTTCAACTATATACACTTGTGATCTTGTCTCTTTTGGGTACTGATAGTACAAGTATGTGGTTCCATGTGTGTCTGCTTATTTATTTTATACACTAAGAAAATAAATTTACAATCTCTAATAAGTTCCTTTCTTTGTTATATAAGACAAATTTTCCTGAGACAAATTGTGAGGTTCAAGCATGTACATGCTACTGAAAAAAAAAAGTCTCATTGTTTTTATATAATTGTCCCTCACCACCAGCAATAAATAGCAGTTTTCAATGTAGACTCATCTAAATCATGTATGGGATCTTAAGCCTTTTTTCTCTCCTTAATTGCTCAATGGGACTTTATTTCATATTACCAAAAGAAATCCCAAAATAGAGAAAATGCTAGTTTAGCAGTCAAGTGGAAACCTGAATTATTCCACTTAGCTGGTCACAAATATTTTAGCTGAAATTGGCTGTAAAAATATACTTAATCAATTCTTATAAAGAGCATTTTCAAATATAATTGCAAATATTAGGATTTGTTGCCCATCTGTAGCTTTCTTTTCAAGGGAAATCAAAATTGCATAACTCTGGCACTTTTACGCACAGCTTATGGGGAGTATCTTTTTTATTAGTTCATTCACAGTTGGATTTTTTTCTATGCCACGCTTCTAAACATAGTCTAGAATTAAAGTAATGAAGAAAATGGCTCTGGGTTACAGAGATACTTGTTACAAGGACTGAACACTAGAACATCATTTAGAGTTTATTTCTGTAATTTGCACACAATTCTAACATCTTTGATTATCTGTTTTCTTAAACACTTCAGATTAGGAAGACGAAATTAAAAGCAGTGGCCTGGAAAGAATTTGCCAATTAACTACACGAGTGACAGATACAAACAGACACCACATAGCATAGGCATCACACTGAATAACTCTGTTCTTAACAAGTTTTCAGGGTAAAAGAAAATTATTCAGACACAAGGTAAAATGCAAGTAACAATTTATTCAAGATTGTTTCTGATGGGTCAAGACTACTATAATCAGACAGAGAGGGAAGAGAGAGATAGAGGAGACAGAAGGAGAGAGAGAGAGGGAGAGAGTAAGGGAGGGAGGGAGGGAGAGAGGGAGAGAGAGAGTCAACTCTACCTAAAATAGATACAAATGAAGACCTGTAATTGATTGCCTTTGAAGGAATAAATGAAGAATTACTAAGATGTATTTAGAGGTAGAAGAGAAGCATGGCTAGCTGTCAAGAATGCGAGCATCTCAATAAATTGCTTTAAGATTATTCTTAAGGTGGATTAAACTCAGGGTGAATTTAAGAATACAGCATGTACAAAGCAAAGCACAGTAGCTGGGAAGGCAGCTTGGTTGGCAGAATGGTGTTCAGCATGGACGAAGTCCTGGATTTGATCCTTTTCACCGCAAAGATTTGCTGGAGTGGCACGAAAAATAATCAAAGTACTTGAGAGTTGCAATCAGAACGATCAGGTATTCAATTGCATCCTTATGTATACAGGGAGTCAAAGACCTACCTAGTCTACTTGAACTCGTGTCTCAAAAATAAAAGAAAAGAAGGAAACAGCAATAATAAACATTTCAGTACGCCTAGCAGGAGCTTCTTCAAGGAGGGAGTTGTTGCTCTAGAATGTGGCAGGAGCTTCTTCAAGGAGGGAGTTATTGCTCTAGAATATCAGATAATCATGTGCAGCATTTGAAAAACTTCCATTGAAAATGTTTATTCCCACCAATTATACTTCCTAAATATCAGTCTCTCATTATCAAGAATCACAGTGGTACAAACTGCTTACTTTCTAATGATGCATTGCCTGATTTATTAACATATCAAATAAAATGAATGGCTTTAACTTTTCTCAAATTGAAAATGAACATCTGTAGATTAGCCTGATTTGTGGTAATCATGTAATAATTGTTATCTGTCCTATGACTTAGAGTCTTTATTACTTGGTGAAGTTTTAAGTGGAGTAGAAGGAAATTTACAAAAAGAAAGCAAACAAATATTTATTTAGAATGTGTGAGGCAGTAGTTATATGCCAACTTCAGAAACCAGTGAGCTACTAATGCCAATTAGGAAGGTGTGTCCTTCTGTGTTTTCATTGCAATACCCTTCCCAAAAGCTTTGAGCATCTCCAGGATTCTTCCTCTTTCCCTTACCTTGTCACATGCATTACTGGCTTAAGCATCTGGTTTCCTTCAGTTTGGAAATCTGTGTGAGCTCCTACTCAACTCAGAGTATTCCCTGTCTGGCATGTAACATCACCACTAGCAAAGACAACTAACTGTCTCCTTATTACTTTAGGTGAACTAGTGTAGATGGAATTTTATTAATATATATCAATGATTAATATGGTTACTAAGTTGGCAGAGGTATTCCTTGCCTGATCTTTGTAAATAGACACACAGAGACCTGTTGGAATCCAATATAACCTGAGGCACCAGGACTAGGTAGATCTTAACCCTCTAAGCTAGCTTTCTACTTCTCAGCTCAACCCCCCATAAATACTTGAGCATGTACATGTTGGCTGTATCTCTCCATGCCATGCTGTTTCTCTGGACTGTGTGGAATTCTGATCCACCTAATCCTTGGCATCTGTCCTTCTTCCACCTCTTCTTCTCCTCAACTCCCTGGCGACTTGCGACTTCTCTGACTTCCAAAAGCCCTTGAACTTTAGTTCCTCCCCTCTCTTTTGTCTAGCTCAGGCTATAGGTAAATGTATTCAACCAATCAGTGAAATGGATAGCAAGCAAGGTTACATAACATCATTTGGTGTATATGACAATGTCCTCATCTGGGATGTGACTAGATGTAATGGGGAGCAAATAATTAACATTTAATTATATAGAGTTTTAGATTATCTCATCCAAGCAGATCCATCTGTCTGCAGTTTATCTCTTCCCTCAGACCTCTGTTTTTAGGCTGAGTGTACAGCAGCAATGGCCAGGATCTGTGATTCCATGTTCTTCAGCACAGAGGAGCAAAGGGCAAGGATAGAAGGAATATGGGGCTAGGCACAGCTATATTTTGCTGAATCTTATTTAGAGACCTTCCTCAGGGAAAGAAGAGGGTGTGCATATTGACTCTCAGAATAAACCTGAGGAAGTCACCAGAGAAGGTAGAATGGTGTGCAGACAGGGCCATGGATCATGGAAAGGCTTCATGAGTTTCGATGTGTAGCTGCTGACATTCTAATAGGAAGTGGAGAATAACCCAAGTTTGAGGAATTCATAGTATGGAGGTCACTGGACCTTGTTTGTCATCAACTTTCCTAATTGATGAGTAAGAAGGGTGATCTTAAAGAAATACTTTCAAATACATTCCTGTAAATTGGCAGTATAGATCTTGGAAGATTCAACTCCTCTAGTGCTAACACTAGGTGTCCTGTGATTATGACAGCTACTGAATGTCCCAGCATAGCCCAGGTAACTACTGATGTGCTCTTCCGTTCTTGAATGTTCTGTTAATGTAGACGTAGGCAGAGGTAGCCTGTGGCAATCCAATGCTCCTTCTCTTTTCCCAATCTTCACTTCCCTCCCTCTGAAGTCTTCTATCTTTCACCAGCATTCTCCTCTAGTCATCTTCTCTTCTCATCTTACCTTAATTTTCCCAGGCCCACACCTCAGGAGCAGCAGCAGAAAGGAGAAGTGACGTTGATCCACTATAGTATTGAAAAGACCACACACTAAGCTGGAATTGTTCCCTTCATGGCTGAACCAACAGCCTGTGTTCAAGCTGACTTTACATGTGTTCAACGTAGGAGTTTAGAACAGGAGAAAAAAATAGCAAGATGACAACTTACCTTAACACTTCCTGCCTGAAAACTGTGTGTGATCAGTGTATTTATTGACTGAGTAAACCACACATCTACTGTTCACTATCACACATTTCCAGATCAGTGGCTTCGGTTCTTAAGTCTATTTACTTTAAATAAAATATAACCTTTCTGAACACTCATGAGTTTAATATGAGCCATTGTTTATATTGATGGAGCAAATGATATGAAAACTTGTGAATGTGTTGTTTGCTACTCATAAGTAACTTATTCCAAAAGTAAATAACACTGAATTTAAAAATTATTTTGGATGCTATATATGTAGATATATCACAGACAAATTTTCACATGTGATTGTCAAGGCTTCAAACAGTGTTTTTATAACCTTAGACATGACAGAGTCTTAATTTTGTTGACAAATTTAAAAATGGTTCTAACTTTGGAAAATTTATTAGATTGTAAAGGAATATCATATATTGACAAAACTAACTTGTTTAAATTCATAATTTCATAGAAATTTGTGTGTTCTATATCACAGAAAAATGTTGAAAAAAGTGATACTCACATCCAGATATTCATAAACTACAGAAGAGATGATTTAATTTCTCACTGTCTCCTTCAGTGAGACTAAGAAGCAACCAGTAGTTTAGAGTTGAACAACCACACAGGTAGAAAAGCCAGCAGATCTACTTCTGATGTAATATACACTAGCAGAAGCTCATATAAAAGTGAGAGCGTTATAAGGAAACTCAAAAGGATATGCGTTTCTTTTTAATGAAAACAACTAGGGAAAAATCATGAAGTTGGGAAGATAGAGAACTAAGAAGGATCTGTGAGGTGTTGGGAAAGGGAAAGGAATGTGCTCAACATATATGAAAAAACAAACTACCACAGTGCAAGTACAGGATTTTTCTCAGACAAAAAAAAAAAAAAATATTTCCCTTTTATCTTTACTAACTGTCCTAGATTTAGGTATACCTAACTACAATTAAATTTAAAAACAGAGGCTTTAAATCCCAGAAACTAATAGGTAAAGGCAGGTAGATTTCTATGAATTTAAGACTAGCCTGACTCACATGATGAATTTAGGGATAGCCAGGGCAGTTTGGTGAAAACTTGTCTCAAATAAATGCATAAATAAAGCTTCCTTGTATGTGCATTTAAGTTTATTTGGGATTTATTTCCATTCCACTTAAAAGTGAATATTTTCATTATAATTTTAATGGTACTGTATGTCAATAAAAATAGTATTACATAGAAAGTGTATTATAATTATGAGAAACTGTATGAGTGAAAGAGATACTGATGTTACCACACATTTCTTTACACAGTTTTCTTCAAAATAACTAACGATATGCAATTTGTGCTAGTGTTCCAGGACATCCAAGGGCTGTTACGTAGAGAAACCTTGTCTTGAAAACCAAACCACCACCAACAAACACAACAAAAATTTACACTTATGTAGAAGTTAATATAACAGTTAAGAGAGGACTCAAAATGTACAAAATATGGTAATAATTATGATAATGAAGAGGGAGCAGTTAAGATCTGAAACAGCTAGTGTCAATATATTAAATGCATAAATAAATTGTAACACAATAAAGATAATAATCATAAAAATAATTATGCTTTAACATTAAGGCAAAGTTCTGATTCTGGTACACAGTGAGAGCCATCTCTAAGCTAGGCATCTATATGGTGAGATTTTCTGTGACCCAGCCCATGCAGCTTGAGTATCAGCCTTGAAGTAGGTATGTGTCATTAACCATGAAATCCCTCTCTGCAGGTTCTTACACCAACAGCTCTAGTGGGGTCAATGATGTGGTAAATAAGGAAAATTATATGTACCTGCAAATCCATTTATAACCTGTCTTACCTACATTATACTATAAATTAATTAAATAGCTTCTATACTCTTCACTTGCCAAGAAGACGCTGTCTGGCATATATTAGGATCAATAAATATTAATTACTGCAATTGAATAAAGGCTGATGGGCATTTCACTTTGAGTAAGATAATAGTCTTATACAGCTTGTCAATGGATTTGAACTGAGTTGAGAAAGCAAGGTAGGTAATGAGGAAGGAAGGGCTTTGGCGTAACATAGCTTATAAGGAACACTCTGCTTCCAATCTAATGATAGACTTTAGGCAAGCAACACAGGAGGAAAGAGACAAATTAAAAGGCTATTACTTAGAAGAAGATACAGTTATGTAGTCTAAATAAGGGCAATGTTGTCAAACAAATGGAAAAGTGATTTGAGCAATACATAGAGGAATCTGAAAGACTCACCTTGATGCTGATAAAAAAGTTGCTTTTATTACTTCCCTTATTTTTGATATTATATAATTACATCATTTCCCTCCTGACTTTTCTTCATCCAAATACTCCTATAGAGTACTCCTTGCTCTGTTTCAAATTCGTGCCCTCATTTTTTATCCATATATGTGTAAACATATATATTCCTAAATATAACCTATTTGATCTGTATAATGTTATTCATACATGTGTTTTCAGTAGGATATTTGGTATAGATAACTAATGGATGATTATTCTTTTTGGAAGACTTTTCCCCAGTCTCAGCATTCCTCGTTGCCTGTAGCTCTTTGTGTGGGATTTTGACCTTGTCTGTCTCTTAGTAATATCAGAAAGTACAGCCATGAAGTCTCATCAGCATGACTGGCTAAACCTAAGATGAACATAAACAACAAAAAAAGAGAGACTTACTGAAGTACACTGGAGAATTACTTAATGTTATTAGGCTGAGAACTGAATAGCAAGGGGCTAAATCATCATTAGATCCTTCCTTAGAACTAAACCAATATACCTCTTGCAGACTTCAAACATTTAGAGAGTTATTCATTTGTAATTTGAACCATACAAATAAGTATTTCTATCATAAAAAGTAAATATAAAATTTTATTCATATAAATTACACTATTCTTTCTGATAGACACCATTTGGTCCATTTGTATTTGCTAAGAATTTCTGGCTTCAATGTCATTTTTCCTTTAAAACTCCTAAATGAAAATATGATGTTCATTTGACATCATCTGTGGGCCATACATACCATTTTAGGCATATGAAAGGTTGTTTCAAGGGCATTTTATTGTGGTTCAGCTTGCTGAAGTAGGATAGCTGGGCTCTGATGGTGACATATTGTTCTGGCCTTTGTTGATTGTTTTCTTACACGGGTCTCTAACCATATGTGTTTTGGGTAATTATAGGCTTATGTGCTGTTAGATGGGTGATTTTCTCTTGGTTTCTGACTCCACCCTAGTATTCTGGCCTAAGTGGCTTGTGGTTCTGATGGCTGTTTTTTCCTCTGATCCAGTAGGGTGTTAGGAAATCCTGCTGCTAAGGTCAAAGTCTGGAATTACCAGGAAGCCCCTAAATTCAGTCCAAAATAACAGAATCCTTTTGTCAGAGGAATTCCCTCTTCCATGCCTGATCTGGGGAAATTCCATATCCTCTATCTATGGAATGTCACATAGCCCTCAGGGTAATAACAGGTCCAATCCTTTTACCCCATAAGAAAAAAGTTCATTAAGCACCTGGAAATGCCCTCTCTGCCTTGCTATGAGTTGTCCTAAGTACCTTAAACTTTCCTCCAATAACCTTTGTCCATACCTCTAACCAATCCTGGAGTTCTTCTCACACCTCAACTGCCCACTGGATAATTAGGTACTGTGTTCCCCTTCTTAGGATTGGAACTTGATGCTACGTGTAAATGAAATATTCCTGGCAATCCTGGTCCCAGCAAATCAAACACATTCATGCCCCAAACCCCTCCCAATTTCCAAGGCTTATAATGACCCTGTTTATGAAATAAACTCTCTTTCTCTCTATTCCTCCACCTGATCATCTGAGACTCACTGTTTTGGGGAAGGGAGGACCTTCTCTCTCCCAAAAGACTTCATTGCTCTATCTGTCTGACTAAGCTAAGATTCTGCCACTAGCATACAGACCTCCCTTCAGGGTATCCAGGATACAATCTCCCACCTCTGCCTCGATGATACAGCCAGCCTGGTAGCTGCTTTTGAAGCTTGCCAAGGCCTTGAGTTTCCATTATATCTACTGTACCTGCACTTCTTGGCGTAGTGATCTCCTGCGTTGGTGGGCTGTTCCTAAAACAGTATCCAGACTTGTCCAAGATAAGCCAGACTCCCAGAGTCACTTGGCTCAGCCCAGTATCTCTGAACTCCTGGAAGCATCCCAGCCAGGGGCCAGCCTCTTAGCTAAAAGAGCTGTGATCTTTTACTATGTTGCAGAGAAGTTTCCTAAGAGCTGTAACACTTTAGAGTGCTGATAATCCTTTCTCTCACTTCTCCACATTATCCTGTGGAACAGAACCTCTCCTGTCTTTCATCCTTTTCTGCTTCAAAATGTCCACTTCTGTCCTGGTGACCTGCAAGTTTCTAGCTTCACAGGAGAATACGTGGCAAGGGCCCAACATCTAGCCAGGTGGCAGAGAACAACAAGGTGACTCTACTGAAGTTCCTGTGGCCTGGGTGACCTCTAGGGTTATGGGGATTGGTGTGGCCTCTGGTAAAACAGAAGGATTCTACCATAGTTGTGGGTGGTATTTGATGTAGAGGTGCTGTTAGGAGTATGAAGATGTACTGTTAAACTATTTGTTTTTATATTAGTAATAATCCACCTTCCAACACACTGACCCAAGGTACAGGGGAAAGGATATTAATAGAGACAAAAAAAAAGTAGACTTCTTTAGTTGTATGTCCTTATAACCATATACATCTTGGTGTTCCTGTGAGGTTCCTAACAGTGCAATGGGGGCTGTCTCTGACAATTTTGCTTGCACTTAGGATCCTTTCCTCCTACTGGGTTGCCATATCCACCCCTAATATGATGGTTTATGTCCATTCTTATTGTATCTTGTTTGGCCATGTTCAGTGCACGTCTCTGGGAGGACTGCTCTTCTAATTTTTGTTTGTTTATTTGTTTTGTTTTGTTTCTCTGTTTCTTTTTTGTTGTTGTTGTTTTGAAGGGAAGCAAAGAAGGAGTTGATCTGGGGAAGGGAGGAGGTGGAGGAAGGACTTGGAGGTATAGGGGGTAGAAAAATTGTGATGAGGATGTAATGTAGAAGAATAAAAGCTTAAAAAAGGTCTATTTAAACTGAGAAACAAGTGATATTATTTAGTGTAATGTTCTTCCAATATTCAACTATCAATTGCAGGAATAATCTTTTAAAATTATATAAGTTTTAATGTAAGATTAGAAGTGATTTTATTTACATCCTTAATGATTTTTTTTTGTCCTTAGCTAAACATCACTTGAGAAAATTTGACTGATGGTATATTTAAGTTGTATTAAATTTTAATGTTGCTGAAAATTATGCAAATAAAATCTCAAAGGCCTACACCTAATTTTATATAGTTGATTGGCCATTTGAAAACATGTACTGAGAGAACACATTGCACTGAATCAAATGAGTTCCTCATAATATTTGTATAGAAGGATAACCCAGGTTTTTCATAGAAACCCAAAGATCTGATTCTTAGGATAAATCACTCAGACACTGTTAAATTATTTTAGATTAATGTTTATCTTTTATTGGGGGAGAGATTAAACCTAAAATCAAGGTTGGTGACACAACTCAGAAGTATTGTTTTTGTCTAGCATGAGCATGGCTGTAGATCTAATCTGCGGTGAACCCTGAATGAAACTCTTCCAAAACCTATGAACACTTGATGCACCTTCTGACCTAGTAGTCCATATTTGCAGTTGGCCACCTGTTAAGGACATCTGATATGTTTGTGTTGCTTGCTCAAGAGATAAAAATAGACATTTCAAAACAAGATTCTTCTCAAAATCTGATTTCTAAAAGCAATGGTATTATACATGTTTTATTTTCCTTCTTTGGAAGCATTATGCACACATTGCTAAATACCCGATTATAGAACCTCTTCAAGAAAATCTTACCGGACACAAGTCTTCTCACATGTAAGTACAGACAGGCTTTCTGTCCAATTTTCTCACTGACATACACAAATATTTATTAAGAAACAAATTCTGTTCTTTTTATCAAGACTCCTAAAAGTAACTAAGTCGTACTCTGTCTGAGCTAAATATCTATTTAATAAAACAAAACAAAATAGAAACAATCAAAACAAAGCAATAAAAGTTATGAACACATTTGTATATGTAATGTGCATGGGGTACAATGACATGAAAAGCTACAGAAGCATTTCTGTTGAGGAGAATGCAAATACCAAAACCTTTCCATGGAGACACTGTTAGAATTATTTTCTTCTGGACAGAAAACAGTGTACATAAATGCACAAAATCAAATAGCTGTATCATCTTGTCTTGTTGATTTTATGGTTGGGCATATGTTATAGTCCCCCAGAAAGACATATATATATACACATACTTACATACATAAACACACATACATACATACATACACAGATGTGTGTGTGTGTGCTTCTGTGTGTTTTTCTATCTTTCTCTGTCTCTCCCTGTGTTTGTGTATGTATGTATGTTCTTTTGTGTGCTTCCAGGTTCTCTCCTCAGAAATCCAATTTATGTAGTCTTGAAATACACAGATATTACTGGCATTTGCATAGTTTGGGGGCAATGTTTTTTAAAAATATTAAATTTGTTCTTTAACAAATTTTTACAAGTATGCAATGTAGACAGATTATTCCAGTATCATGTTGGCTTTTTCCTCCTTCCTAACCTTTATTAACTCCCTTCTCTTTGTCACAGTATCTCCACCTAGAGCGCTGTTTGCTGTTATACAGTTTGGTAAATTATAATTATGAAAGAAGAATTTGAAGCCAAAGCTATACATCAGCAGTAATTGTGTTTGCTGCCAATTGACAACCTGATGTCAATTCTCATACATACTAAGTGAAAAGAGAAATTTGATGGTTGTCCTCTAACTTCCAGATATGTGCTATAGCACACCCATGGAGAAATACATGTAATACACACACACACGCAAATTTCTCTCCATACTTATTATATATTGTTCTTCAGTCTTAGCTAAGACAACAGGATAACTTAAGGAGATATAAATTAGTAATGAATTAGTCAAAGTAATCTAATTTGGAGGTAATATGGCATTATATGTAAGTGACCCCCCAAAAAAATCAACCACAAAACTTCTACAGCTGATAAAACTTTTATCAAAGTAGTTGGATACAAAATTAACTCACAAAAATCAGTAGCCGTCTGACAAATGGACTGAAAAAGCAATCAGGGAAACATCGTTCACAATAGTCACAATTAATATAAATATCTTAACTATAACCAAGCAACTGATAGACTTCTATAATAAAACATGAATACATTAAAGAAAGAAATGAAGAAAATGTAAAAAGATGAAAATATCTACTCTACCATGCTCACGGATCCATAAGCTTAATATAATAATAATGGATATCCTACCAAAAGCAATCTACAGATTCTATGCAATCTTCATAAAAATTCAAAGAAAATTCTTCACAGATTTACAAAGGGCCTCTTCAAAAACCTCAAGAGATCTGTAGAATATGGCATTCAAAGATGTTTTCGTAACTTTAGATTTTTTTTATATCAAGACATATCAACTCCTGACAGCACCCCCTATTCTCCTCTAAGTAGAAGATGAGCATCGAAGAATCTCCAGTGGGAGATGATTGAATTAGTCGCAAGCCTATCTCTTGGTAGGAAAAGCCCCTTGCTCCAACTGTAGACAGAATGCTACAGAATGCTGTCCAAAAAGGATAAAGCCTGGAAGCAGGTAAGTCGACAGCCTAGCTCTGCCAAGACAGGGTAGGTAAGTCCTTCATAACCCCTGCTCTACAATCAATGTCTGTCAGAGAAGCGGGGCCAAACGACTGAAGAGCGCTGCTGTAATGTATGGAGAGAAAATGGGAACTGTCCAGGCAGCCACTGGTATGTCATTTCTTAGTTTTGGAAGCTGCAGGCCCTGTACTTCCTATAAAATCAGATATATTTATCCCTCTCAGGTCTCTGAGGTGGTTGAAGAACAGATAGCTAGAGTCACATAACTAAATTTTGAGTTGTTTAGGAGTCAAGAGAGTGTTATAGATCTAAGAATATACTTTTAAAATTGTGTTGCAAATTAGTATGAATGTTGAGTCAGATATAGAACTTTAACTGATGGAGATGGTTAGATAGTAGAATGTTAAAGTCAGGTACCAAATACATATGGACTGGACATTGGGAATGTATGCTAAGCCATATAACCCTCATAACTGTGGCCTAATTACCTCTGTTGTTTTGTATTGTATTTATTACTATAAGAGAAAGAGCCATTTGTTGGACTGAAAGGGGAAACTGTAGGAGGAAATAAGATATACCTTAAACTTAAAATTAAAAAAAAGGGAAGAGGATGGGGGGTTGAGGGTGGGAGGGTGGGACTGGAGGGGGAATAGGGAGGGGACTGCATTGACATGTAACTTGAAGAAATAAAAAATAAAGGAAAAAAAGAAAAATGGAGGAATTAAAAAAAAGAATAGCTGAAATAATCCTGAATTAAGAAAAAAAATTACTGCTGGATTTATAACCATCCCTGTCCTCAAATTATACTATGGAGCTCTAGTAATAAAAAACAGCATGGTATCGGCACAGAATAGACATGTTGATAATAGAATCCAATTTCAGACCCAGATATAAATCCATATATCTGTGAACACCTAATTTTTGATAATGAAGAACAAAATAAACACTAGAAAAAAAACAGCATCTTCAATTGGTGCTGATCAAACTGGATGGCTGCATATAGAAGAATTAAAAACAGATCCATGTTTATCAATGCACAAAACTCATGTCAAAGTGGATCAAAGACCTCAACAGAAAACTTTATATAGTGAGTCTGATAGAATATAAGGTAGAGAATGGCCTTGGATTCATTGGTCGTGGAAAAATACTTTCTGAACAGAACAAATCTTAAATTGTCTTAAAAGATTGTACAATACAAAAACATGGGTACTTCTACTTATGCAATTTCAATAACAAGTGTCTGTCTTGTTAATCTCAAGAAACAATCTATTAGCTTGCAACAGTATAGATTGAGCATACTAAATCATTTGGTGTTAGAAGCTATGTATTAATAATTAGTATAAAGTAGGTATAGTTTGGGAAATATCTACTTATATGGTGCTGTTATCTCATTTTTAAAGTGAGATAAACACAAATATCTTCTATTTTGAAACTTTTATGATTTCAAAAATATTGACAATAATTTTAAAAATTAAATTTGATACATATGTTTGAAACAATAGCATGTATTGAGGTTTATTGGATCTTTCAAATGACCATGTAGTATTGCATTTCTTCCATTCCTTTCCACTCTCTATAACCTACAACCTCCCATTTATATCTCCTCACTCTCTTCCAAAGTTTGACCTTTTAAGAAACAAATTGTTGGGCTGGAGAGATGGCCCAACAGTTAAAGGCTAGACTCACAACTGAAAAAAAAAAAACAAAACACTAATTGTTGTTGCATGCACAATATATATATATATATATATATATATATATATATTGTGTGTGGTTTGTGTGTGTATGTGTGTGTGTGTGTGTGTGTATTCCTAAATATAGAATCTTCAGACCATATGATGTTTCATCCATGCCTGTTTTATGGGTTAGTATTGAAATGAAAAAAAAAAAACATTATCACAGTTGCAGATCCATCACCATGGAAAGGGTTTACAAATGCTGAATGCTAAGAGTGTTAGCACACTACACAGCAAGTATCTGAATGACAGTATAGTGCCATATAAATAAATCTGCTAAAATGTCAAAAGCAGAGGACAGAAGGGTGTCATAGATGTGGGTCTAGGTTATGTCATTCAAATGGAACAAAGGTGAGTCAGGAGAGGAAAGCAATGTGCAAGCAATGTTCCTTCACAAGTCTTCAATACCTACACAAGCAAGTCCTATTACATTATATTATTTCTTATACTAAAAGCCTAGCATTTAGAGTATTAACATGTCAAAAAGAACCTGGAATTACATTTGTAGTATCCTGCTATAAGTATCATCTCTTAGAAATATATCACTTTATTGGATACACAAACACACACACACACACACACACACACACACACACACACACACACACACTGATGATTCGGGAAAACATTCCGAGCATGTTAGGATATAATCATCTACTAATTCAGCCTTATCACCATTCATCAAATTCTGCAATAGAAATCATTGCTGAATCACAAAATACAGGAGTTTTTGCTATCTGTGTTGGACTGTTGAAATCTTGCCTCTCCTGACATAGAACATCCCCTTAAGCTTTTCCATAATTTCTGTTATAAGCTAAAGAAATGCATGTAACTATGATGAGAGGCTTCAAAAACATTAGTTTGACAGAAAATTAAGTATCTTTATTGACAAGAAAAAGATTACCGAGATGATTTAACAATGGAGGATTCATGAATCCTTCCTTTCCTATCATATTTTTAAAAAAATACCTTGAAATCTACATATCAACAATTCATCTTAAATGTGAGCAAAATGACACTGATACCACCTTATTTTAGAATTATATATTTGCAGATGGTGTCTATGCCATACTAAAGTGAATGTCTAATATAGATGTCTAAAAATCTGATTGATTTAGGAAAGGCAGTAAGAAGAAATGTTGCAGCTTTTGTAATTAACTGGATGACGTTCCTTCATGAAAGAGCTGAGTTTTCATGAATGTCACACTGACATTTCAAAGTTGATTTGTCTTGACATTTAAAAGTGTTGTATGGAATTATATGTACATGTTACAACACTATGCAAACTACAATACCTCTGTAATGTTTAATAATTTTAAAATATGGTGATTGCTCTCTGTGACAGGAAACAAGTCTACTTTAATAAGACAGCAATTTGCAGACTTGGAAAATGAAACAATGACATCTGACTGTATAGATAGCACTTAAAGGAAAATAAGCCAACAATTTGAATTATTAAAATAACAATATGGTACTTATTTTATGAGAGAATACATTAAAGTGTTGACTTCATCGTACAAGGAGAATAATGTACAATTTTTTTAAAATAAAGGTAAAGAAAAATCAAGCTGAGGTATATAAAAGTAATACCCTGCTATCCTTTCTTAACATATAAATAACTTTAAGTGATGTAATGTGATGTTTGGTATTTCCTGAATGACATACCAAATAAGCATCTGAGTACTTAGCTGATCTTACTCAACCCTTGAAAACTTGTGTTTTCAAAGATGAGAAAATGTTATAAAGAAACTAAACAACACACACCACCCACCCAGGCGATGTAGACAAAAGTTTTATTTGAACTTGAACAATATAATTATATCCTGTATTTGTCCTAAATTGGTGATAAAAGAACATCTACAAGATTTTTACTTTCCTGTAAAATATGAAAAATGACAGATGTCCTAATATTACAGATTGGATGTAAATACTAAATTATACTTGAAAATGATAAACTTTGCTGGGAAAATTTCATGTTAACATGGTGAGATACTATGAGATAAATTAAAAATAAGAACAGCAGACAATGTCCTAAGATGGGGATTAAGTACAATTGGAAGTGAATACTAAATCATACTTGAAAATGATAAACTTTGCTGGAAAAATTTCATGTTAATATAATGAGGTACTATGAGCTAAATTAAAAATAAGAACAGCATACAGTGTCCTGAGATGTCGATTAAGTAAATGTATTTTTATTACATACATTATATATAAGAGAAACATTTTATACAACTCACAATAAAATTATAAAATTTTTAACTTTACACAATCACAAATCTGTTTATTTCATTTCTAAGAGACCACTTCATTACACCATCACATGTTTCAGAAGAAAATCACTGGAGTGAGTAAACTTTTTTTTTATTTTGGTTTTTACAATACTTAATAACAAAAGAAAAAAGAACACCAGCTGGATTCAGTGTGCCTAAATATTTTTCTACGTCACTGATGATGGCCAAAATTTGATTCAGGGCTCACTGCATCCTGATTTAAATTCACAGCTGTGTGATATAACCAGCAGAGAACTATTACTTTCTAGACTGCATTAGTATAGCATGAAAAAAAAATTCTAACAAAATCAGACATTAGCATTAAATTACTTAAGATTTTATAAATTGTTAGAAGAACAAATATATTATGGGACATTGGCATAAAAGACGATGAAGAACTGATAATTTGAGCTAGGAATCAGACATCTGATCTCAAAATATGGAGACACAATCTTAAGACAATCTGTGTTGAGAAACAGAGAAAAGGAAAGTGAAACTGAGACTGAAAACTGTAAAAAGCTAACAGACACAAGAAGAAAGGCTCATATAATTCAGAGTTGTGAACAATTATACATTGAAGAGCATACATTGAATAACGTCTTAGAATAGGTAAGGTAATGGATATGTGTTTGTTAGCTGGATATTGGAGAGTATTTTGGAGCACTTTCCACAAGTTGATACATGAATAATTCAGTTCTAAATGTACATCACATGAAATGACAATGGAAAGATACAACAGTGGCAAGTCAGCTTCCTTTGTATGCAGAATTATGATTTATAATAAGTCCAGACAGTATAAGGGCGACAGTAGATTCCACAAGGACTATTTGACCCCAGAAAAGATGTTGACTGGAATATATGCACAAATCAATGAAGAAGAGGGGAAAATGTTACAGGGAGAGGTCTTCTCTACCCATAATAGAAAAATGAAGTGATTGCACTAAGAATTTACAGAAAGAGGAAATAACTATTTACAATTGTAGAAGCAAATAGTTAAATTATTTGCCAGTATTTGTACTATCTTTAAAGGGTTGGCAGTGTTAAATCTTCCCCGCCATTATAAATGATCACACAGACACCTGATGGATATTTAATAAGATTTAGCCTAGATTGTGCAATCTTAGCCCATCTAAGCTAGCTTTTAATTCTATTCCAGAATAAAGCCTCATTTAATATGTATGTCTCCTGGTCTGTTTTTTTTTTTTCCATGCTATGCTGATGTTCCCGACCACGTGGTGTCCGTCTTTCATCTCTTCCATCATGTATATCCTTCTTCCACTCCTGGAATCTTCTACCTCCTAAGATCATCTCTGTCTGCCCCAGAAGCCCATGAACCTTTGTCCTGTCTACCTTTCTCTCTCCTCAGTCACAGGACTTGGCATTTTATAAAAGCAAATCAGAGACAATGATTACAAAGCAAGGTAACACAGCATTACTTGATGTACAGCAAGCAGGCCTCTAGAAGCAGGTTAATTAACATTTAGAATGCATAAGATCACTCCAATTATTCCCAATTTTTCTCTACTAAAACGGCTATTTTTTAAAACTCATATAGTAAAAACAGTAAGAACAAATATGAAACAATAGAGAAAACCATATATATCTCCTTTGCTCTCTTCCGTTTTCTGGTGCCTCATTTTTCTATCCCTTTTTCCTCCTGTCGTTCTTGCCCCCCCCTCTCTCCTCTCTCTCTGTCTCCATGGCTCTGCCCTTAAAATCCTACACAATAAACCTAATACCAGGAAAAAAGAAAGAAAAAAGAAAACCATATATAAAAGTTACATACATAATATTTAGCCTATTTGTATCAGGCAATGTTAAAGAAGAAAAAAAAATCCCCATCTATCTTGATGTGTCTAATGTTCTAAACTTAAATATTTTCTATCATATCCTATATTCCTGCCAGGATGAAAAGCAGCATCAAATTTTTGTGTGAGCTCTGAAGTATAGTAAGTCACAAGATGGTTGGGATTAGGTGGTTGGGTTCTAGTTGAGAATCTCCAGGGCTAAGGCCTCAGTGTTGAAATTATTATAAAAAGGTCTTGGTGTATTTAATTATTGGAAGAAAGGCTGCTGTGTATTTCAGGCCTCCTGTTAAAGCAGCCTGCAGGCCTCTAGTTAAGGCAAATTTACAGGTTTCCCACCAGCCCACTGGCTGCTCTATCGGCCTAATATAACAGCTCATACTTGCTAGCAAATAAATTACTAACTAAGTTTAAGTTTCATACAATAATAACAGCATAGTCAACACTGAGGCCTACAATTTTGATGAATCAAAAAAAGGGGAGATATTAAAAGTCTAGTAGATTGCTCAGAATATAAAGACAGTTATTTTGAAAGCACATATTCAACAAAAACACATGGAAACACTTTAAAATTCTACAAAAGGACTACAAAAGGTAAAGGTATTTTCATGTTATTGTGTCTGTTGATTTATATTGTTATAATGGACATATTAATAGAAGCTGTCCATAAATGTAATAAAATATCCTTTAAAATTCTAATAATAGCACACATAGAAATGGGTAAAGCAATCCTGAGCTATATACAAAATTATAAAAGATCCAAAAACCAAATAATTCTTAACAAAATGTGTAATGTTGCAGATAGCACAAAATAAGGTTTTAAAATTTACAGTAGAAACATAGGTTGTTAAAAATGTATTGCATTGGTACAAAACAGATACAATAAATGAAACAGAAGAACCATAACTAAATCCACACAGGCACATTTGTTAGATTTTTGATGAAAATGCTAAGAACATATGTTGAAGAACAGACTATTTCTTTGAAAATATTGCAGATGAAATGGATATACACGAGAAAAAGCCTGGAATTGGGTCTGTATTTTCTATCCTATATAAAAGTCAATTTAAGATGGATCAAAAACTTTAATATGTTACCTGTAAAGCCACAAGCATAAATCTAAGGAAAGTACCTACAAGATATAGGCATAGAAAATGACTTTCTGAATAGTACTCCAATGACACGAAAAAATAGTATCACAAATTGATGAATAGAATTTCATGAGATGCTAAAATCTATGCAAAGAAAAGTAGTTAACATTGAGAGAGTGAACAGCACAGGGGGAAGTCTTTACTAGATCTTCACCAACAAGAAGTAAATATTCAGAATTTAGAAATAACTGAAAAAGTAACTAAAAATATGTACTACAATTAATAAATGAGTGAGTTACTTAAAGAGATCAATTCCAAAAGAAGAAGGAAGAAAGCAACTAAATACATGAAAATCTGTTCAACACTTTGCCTACCAGGAAAATAAATTCTCACTTGCATTTTATTTAGCAATTTTCAAAATGTCTACAATCAAAAATACATAAATCAGATAGTGATGGAAATATTAATCTTGGGCTCAAAGCATAGAGCTTATCATAACTGCTATGGAAAAAGTATAGTGAGTCCTACACTGTTTAAAAATATAGTTAAATGGCTTAGCATACATTCCCAATGTCCAGTCCATATGTATTTGGCAC
>CAJQZJ010031536.1:2744670-2759166 GCA_907164525.1 Lophiomys imhausi
GGAAGGGTGGGACTGGAGGGGGGAGTAGGGAGGGGATTGTGATTGAGATGTAACTTGAAGAAATAAAAAATAAATTATTAAAAAAAATAAAATAAAATAAAATAAAAATATAGTTAAAATATGTTCTACTTTTGCCACACACACACATATATTCCATAAAGTCAATGATAGGATGTCATAGAGATAGCAAAATATTCACGATTATTTGCATCAATCTCTTCTCAATTGTCATTAAATGGTATACATGTCAATCAGTAAATGAATGATAATAAGTTGGTATATCAAGAAGTATATGTTTAACACACACACCAAAGCATTATTTAAATTTTGAAAACCCAGAAATCCTATTATCCATGGGAAAATAATTGAACAAGAACTCATTGGGAAAATAAAAACATCCTAGGCATAGGAAATTTTAGGGTTGTGTATTTTCTCTCATACACAAAATCCACATTAAAATCACAGTATAGGGAGGCTGTAGCTCAGTAATAGAACATTTGTTCAGCTTGTATAATGTGATGAGTTTGGTTCCAAATACTACATAAAATGAAAAATAAAGCTATCCATGGAGAAGAAAGGTATTTTTAGGAATAATATATGAAGAAAGGGAAAGTCTGTGATGACTATAGCAATTGTTAGTCATTAACATAAACAAAGTACTCTGTCTGAATGTATGAATATTTTACAATATATACTCATTCAAGAAAGTATTATACTCACGTAAAAATGGCACTCACAATCAAGAACAATTCAAGTCAACTATTGTTTTCACCATTCTCCCCTTATAGCATAGCACAAATTTGAATAATAAGTCACAAACTGTATATTTACCTGAATATATCTTGAAAATGTATCATTTTTGTTACTATTATTCACTGAATGTATGTTTGTGATCAACATGTCTGGGTGCATGAGTCAAAACACACATGTATTCTCCTGAGGACATATCTCTGCTGTTGATACTTGATTCTCTCCTTCCGCATTGTCATGTATTTTGGGAATAGAATTACAGTCATCAAACTTGTGTGCATTACGTTGAACCATCCCTGCATTCCTGGAATGAAGCCTACTTCGTCAGGGTGTATGACAGTTTTGATGTGTTCTTGGATTCGGATTGCCAGTATTTTATTAAAACTTTTTGCATCTATGTTCATGAGGGAGATTAGTCTGAAGTTCTCTTTCTTTGTTGGGTCTTTGTGTGGTTTAGGAATCAGGGTGACTGTGGCCTCATAGAATGAGTTTGGCAGTGTTCTTTCTGATTCTATTTTGGGAAGAGTTTGAAGAGTATTGGTATTAGCACTTCTTTGAAGGTCTGGTAGAATTCTGTGCTGAAACCATCTGGCCCTGGGCTTTTTTTGGTTAGGAGATTTTTAATGACTATTTCTGTTTCCTTAGGGGTTATAGGGCTGTTTAAACTGTTCACCTGAACTTGATTTAGCTTCGAATATATCTGCCTCGAGACCCAGCCTTACCACTTCTGGTTGTATATCCAAATGATTCCTCACTGAATCACAAGGAAGTTTCCTCATGTATGTTCATAGCAGCCTTATTTGTAATAGCTAGAAACTTGAAACAACCCAGATGCCCCTCAAACGAAGATTGGATTAAAAAACTGTGGTACATCTAAACAATGGAATACTACTCAGCTATAAGAAACAAAAAAATCATGCATTTGCAGCCAAATGGATGGAAATAGAGAAGCTCATCCTGAAGGAGATAACCCAGACCCAGAAGTATGCACATGACATCTATTCACTTATATTCAGATTCTAGCCATATAGTACAGGGTAACTATACTACAATGAATGCACCAAAGGGAACATGAACATAGACTTTTTTCCTGTCAATGGGACACTTTGCCCTAG
Source organism: Lophiomys imhausi (assembly GCA_907164525.1). NCBI lineage: Eukaryota > Metazoa > Chordata > Mammalia > Rodentia > Muridae > Lophiomys > Lophiomys imhausi. The sequence goes on from CAJQZJ010031536.1 coordinate 2,746,536, forward strand.
TGGTACTGCCTTGTAGGCCCCCAGTGTATGAGGAGGTTCTTGGCCCTCATATGACTGCTGAACTGGGGCAGGAGACTGATATATAGGGACACTCCACTCTAGAGGAAGGGGATGGAAGGGATAGGGGGTAGAGGGTGGAAGGACAGGACTGGGAGGGATGGAAAGAGGACACTGTGATGGAGATGTAACCTGAAGTAATAAATAAATATTTAAAAAAAAAACTTGTGTGCAGACCCTTTTACCCATTGAGCCATCTTGAAACCTGGTATTAAAAAAATCTAAATATTTTTAATACTCATCAATATTTTAATACTATTACAGTAAATAACAAATCAAATTATATTTTGGCAATATCACCAAACCTTTGTAAACACATATTGCTGTCCTTATTTCAGTTTGATCTGAGAAATTATTCTAAGAATGTTTTTACCATGTGTCACAGTTTAATTTTATGTCAGATTTTCATCATTATATACAAATATGTTTTTCACAATTGTAAGGAAATAGAATGAGACATATCCTGTATTTAAGGATATAAGCTTTGGGAAAAAAATTAAAATGCCAGTCATTATCTTAACATGGTGTGCTCTGCACTCAGTGAGTTTGTTACAGTGCACATAGTCTGTAACCATTGTGCTCCAATTTTAGTGATTATGTAATAAGCAACTATAATTTCCTGTGTGGAAATATTAAAGACCTATCTTAGAGAAGTCTGACTTTCTGGTTTCTTTAATTGTTTGTATTGATCATCTGGCATAGAAAGCAGCTGTTCCACTTTCTAGCCATGATTAGAAAGACATGATGGTCTTCTCTATCCTGTCCCACTTTGTTTTCCTTTTACCTTAGCCAATGGCTAAAGAATACCTAGAACATGAAGGGAATTTCCTTGTGATTACTGAAAGTAAGCAGATTTACTGGGTCTTGTCATGGTATATATTTCCACTGATGATTAAATCTGTGAAACTATATTAGAAGATCAGGAACATTATCAGCTTTGCAAGGCTATTTTTCATCCAAGCCCTCTACAACTATATCAATTTAGTAGTAGTCAAAGCAACAGACATTTTCTCCTCTGGAATACTACCCTTAGAACACATGATTGTTGCAAGTTGTTTTGCCACCAGAATAGAAGCATCACTAGTGAGTATGAACTTAATATAATTTTCTTCTTGATTATGTTCCATGTGAGGCAAATTTTTCATTCTTGGAGGTTCTTTCATCATGTCTGTCCTCAACTAGACTGATCATTCAGCAAGCTTCAAATTTTAAGATTTTTCACCATTTATATAATGGGAAGAGGAACACTGAATATATTAATAAATATTATGGAATCATGGTTTGTGAATAAAGTTAAATGCTGTCTGTTATATGGAAAGGAGAGGGCAGTATGAAATCATTATGAAACAAGGGATCATAAATTTAAAAATTGGGAAGGGTGTAGAAGGTACTGTGATGGAGATGTAACCTGAAGTAATAAATAAACATAAAAAAGTAAAAATAAAAAATAAATAAATAATTACATCATTGAAAAATGGAATTACCAAAATGGAAGATCATTTTATTCCTTAATGATGAGTTGATCCAATGATAACACTTCCAAAAAATTATGTATTGGGAGTTTTTTTCTCGGTTTCTAAACTCAAATATTCTTGTACATCCAATTAATTTTGTGTAATCTACTATAGTTCATTGAGTACCAGAAAGAAGAGGGTGTCAAAGCACCAACAGCTTCCTTTAAGCTGACAAGATGGATTAGTAAGCAAATATTTGCTATACAAATATAAGACCCTGTGGATGGATATCAAACACCTACATAAAAACCAGAAATGGTGTACACTTCTGCAAGTCCAGTCTTAGAGATATGGAGAGAAGTGAAGGTCATTGGTCATCCATTCTAGGAGAGAATTTGAGCTCATTGGTCATTCAGTCTAGGAGAGAAGTGAAGCTCATTGTTCATCCAGCCTAGCATATTGTTGAGTTGCAACTTCAATAAGAGAAACTGTCTCAACAAATAAAGAAGAGGGAGACTGAGTAGGACACCTACTGCTGGCTTCTGACTTCATATTCCCTCATGGCATGTACATACACAAATTGGATACATTTGCATGCGTACTACACACACACACACACACACACACACACAGAGAGAGAGAGAGAGAGAGAGAGAGAGAGAGAGAGAAGCTGTGATTAATTGTATATATACAGACTTACCTGTATCAGCATTTATAAATTTCTGCATATCCAGAATAAAAAGCTCTGTAGTCATATATACAGTATAACAAAAACTGCAGTGTCAAGAAATTTTGTATAGAACCATTCTATTCAAGGTAAATTTTTTACTGCTATAGCTAAAAATCTGATTAACATACATTAACTGAATATAAGAAACAATGAGACAATCTATAAAAAATTTAGTTATTGAATATTTCAGGGAAAGTAGGCTTGGAGGATGATTTCCTAAATCTTGGCTTGAAAACCTTCAAATTCCATTTATTGAAACATAAAGAGTTGAGGTTCATAAGGTAAATTTTGTGTTACTTATAAGTATTTAATTTTTCATTCATTTGCATGGTAATATTGTGTTTGAAATATTTCATTACTCCTTTTATGAATAAGATCAAGGTATATTTCTCCAGATGATATATAATGATGACAGCTCTGACATCTATATGGTCCCTGCCTCTTTCTGTGTCTTCAATACTTCTAGAAATTTTAGAAAGAAAACAAAACAGCATGATGCAATTATATCCTCATCATTAAAATCATTCATTAATCTCATTTAAAAATTAATAAGTCCAACTGAGCTAATACATAGATACATATTTTAAAGATTATGAGGTGAAATTTATGTTAACAATTGGACTAAATACACAACACCCAGATTTGTCCCATAGTATTAACCTTTCTGGACTTGCAAATTCATTATACAACTAAATATTTGATTGAGCAAATGACTCTGTTAGGTAAAGTGCGTAAGTACAGATGAGAAGAGAAAGAGACCTGGTAGAAAAAAGCATGTTTAGATAACAAAGATACAATCAAGACAATTGGGATTAAAATGAAAACATATTCCCATAACATTTCTGTGTTTTTAAAAGAAAACAAAATTACACAATTCTCACTTCAGGTTTCCATTATGTTCTTATGTAGTTAGTGTTGCATTATGTCCTCATGATATGCATATTGTCTCAAAGAGCTAGTCAACTTTTACTGACCCTCATGACATTCTAGCATTTTTCATGGTAGTGGGCAGAGGCAGAGATGATAGAAATACTAGACAACAACACTGTTTATGACCAAAAGGGAATAATGACATTTGACAACCAATCAAGACATCCATTAAGAAAGGAAGGTAGGAATTTGCTAATTTCAATTTGACAAGTCCCTTTAGCCATGGTGGTGTTTAAAACATGAGTATATTAAGTAGGTTTTAAAGATAGATTTGAAATGATCACATTGATATAGGGTATTTTTAAGAATATATGTGAGTTGCTAGTTCTTCTTTGATTTATTTTATTTATAACTATGTGTTGGTTGCCTTGTGGAATGCCAGTGCCTACAGAGGTCAGACATTTTGGGTTCTTCTAGAGCTGGAGTCAAAGGTGTTTGCATGCAACTTGACATAATTCTCTGGTTGTTGATTAAGGCTTAACATAAAGTTGAGGTCCAATTTTCTGCTGGCTAGACAGAATAGTGATATGTACAAATGTTGTTCACCTATATATGTGTAAAAGTAGTTTTTTCCAGATTTACTGTAAGAGGATAATGTTGATGCTTTGATGATATAGAAATATATATTTCAATGAAAAATGTAATTTAATTGAAAACATTAATAAAATATAAATAAATAGATATATGTGTATATACATCTAATTTTTAAATATAACAAAATATCAGTTCACCATATTGATTTCCACATTTGAATGTTTACTAAGTTTTAGTCATTAATGAACAATCATATATGGAGTCAAATATCTTATATCAAAGAGTAAAAATATATAATGTATACACATCCAGTAATTAATTTCAATATATTAAAATATTTACTCTTTAAAAATTTCCAGATCATGAAGCATATTAATCTTATATTTGATAACAAAAAATAACACAATATCTATATCACATTTTATTATCTTTTTCCCCCTACATAGGATCGAAGGAAGGATAGAGAAAAGAATAAAGAGAGAAATTGCTGAGTCTAACCTCCAAAACCTATTTAACAAGACCATTTAACAACTTGTAACCCGATCCCCCTATATAACAACAAACATCAATATTCCATCAAATGACCAAAGGTGACGGAGAGAATCACCCACTTCACCTTCTTGGAATGGGACATCACTCTCTTAAAATTATTTCCTGCTGATTTTGGATGTGGGAAACCTGTCTGGAGCTCAAGTATAGAATGGAAAAATGGTTAAGCAAATTAATAGTAACATCTGATGTTCAGTCCTTCTGTGTTCAGCTATTTAAATGTCCTAATAAGTTTGTAGTCAGAGGCTAAAATTCAGTGTTTTACTGAAGTCCTGGATTGGAATAGTCTCTGGGGCTAAACCATCTTAGTTAGTCATTTTGAGTTGTTCTGGTTGTAGAGTTTGAAGAAACAGCTATTGAGGAAGTCTGCAAGGCTGGATCATCTGGGCTACTTGTGTTCTTAGGTGTCTAGTCCCTTTTCTTCAGAGGTTTCAGTTGTCCAGTTGTCCCTGAACTCCTTAGATGGATGCCTTTTTATCTTCTGAAAAGATAAGAAAAGAGCGCTGCCCTAATCTTAACTCTGTAGCACAACATTTTTTTAGGGCAGGTAATATCTTTCTTAAAGCAAATTGCTTTTTTGTTATTGTTGTTTTGTTTTTTTGATTTTTTTAAGAATATAAAAAGGAATGATAAATAAAAAGTTCAGATTATTGAATGTGCTCTTATATCTTTGTATATTGATAAAAATTAAGATTATACTTGGCTACATCAGCATTCATCTTTGTATATTGACACAAAATTAAGGTTAACCCTTTTAAGGTATTGTACCTAGGTAATGCTTAAACATGTAATGTGAAATTTTGGTCTTTTGATAGCAACTGTCACAAACTGTTTAGGATAATTAAGAGATGCAAACTAATAGTCATTCAAAATGTGATTTTGTTAGGTACTAGCATATTTTATCACAGATGTTTTCTATGTTAATCTGAAATTAAGTTTCTAAGAGACAAGCAACGTTTGCTTATCCAAATATTCGGAGATAGAGAGGTGGTCTTCAAAAATCTCAAGATCTGTAGAATATGGCATTCAAAGTTCTTTTCTGAACTTAAGATTTTTTGATATTGAGACATGTCAGCACCCCCTATTCTAATCAAAGTGGAGGATGAGCATGGAAGAATCTCCATTTGGAGATGGTTGCATTAGTGGAAAGCTTGCCACCGAGCAAGAAAAATTCCTTGTTCAACTGTAGACAGAATGCTCTCTGTAAAAGACAAAACTTGGAAACAGGTGAGTCAACAACCTAACTTTGTCAAGACAGGGTAGGCAAGTCCTTCATAATTCCTGCTTTACAATTAATATCTGTCAAAGATACTGGGCCAAGAGGCTGAAGATAGTTGCTTTTGTGTATGGAGAAAAATTGGGAACTGTCCAGGTAGCTAGGTGTCTGTCATTTCTTAGTTTTGAGATCTGTTGGCCCTGCACTTCCTGTATAATCAGATATATTTATCCTTCTCAGGTTTTGATTTGGTTGACGACTGCATAGTTATAGTCTCACAGTTAAATTTTAAGTTGTTTAGGAATTAAAAGGATATTCTTGGCCTAACAAGATGTTTTTAAGTTGGCAATGCAAGTTAGGATGGAAATTTAATTATGTATAGAACTTTAAACTCATGGAGATAGATACATAGATAATAAAATATTGATATCAGTTGCCAAATATGTATGGCCTGGACATTGGAAATGTATGCTATACCTTATAATTTTCATAACTGTGGCCTAATTATTAAAAAAAAAGAACTATGCGTTCTGGGAGATAGAGGAGATGGTGGGAGGTTGGGGCCAGGAGGGGTGGAGAGAGAGGACTCTGATGGAAATGTAAGTTGAAGTAATAAACAACCATTAAAAAAATAACATGATGGCTTATACTTCATAATATGGGGTATTATTTAGTATAGCATAATATCTTAAATTATATCTTTGTTACAGTATCCCACAATCCTTATTATAACAGCAAGTGGTATATGCTTAATTTTCATGTATATCCTCCCCTTAATTTACTACACCATGGTCAAACTGAGCCTAGACAGTGTGGTGTCCACGGAGGTTGTTCAACACCTATGAGGCTGACTTTACCACCAGTACAGCCCTTATAAACTGATTGTCTGTCCTTCCTGTCATTTTAATAAACTCCATTTCCTTCTGTGCACCTTGCTCTTCTGAAAATGTCACACATTTTTTTTCTGAGCAGAGAGATTGTTTTTATCCTTTTCAATTCTCAGCATGCAAGAGCAATTTCAAAAGATAGCACCTGAAGCTACAAAATATATTAAAGGAATCCTAGACATATGCTATCCATAGAAAGCTTTTTACTTGCATTTTAAGTAAATATGGATGGCTTAATATTTTGAAGTCTTTACTTATATCTCAGTGAGCTCTACCAGTTATAGACAAGATAGCACACTCCTGTTAAAAATGCTATCTTCCAAGGACATGAGCTTGACGCATTTCTCTATATTCTTAAGACATTTCTACTGACAAGGTGAACCAGCCTCTCACTGGGCACTGCATGCCAAGACAGGCAGGGAATCCAGATCCCAGAAATTGTACTTCATAATTACAGCCTTTGGAATCTAGGCAAAATGAGTAATTTAAAATCATTTTAAGGTAAGAATGGTTGATTTTCCATATATTTAAGCTATTTTCTCTAAACTTACTCAAAATAAAATGAGTCAATTTGGAAGTGTTTTATCATTTGTGATTCTGTCATTTTACACACAGGCTCTATAAAATCTTTACTTCACATATATATGGCTATAAATGTGTAAATATATGCTATTAGTATCTTGATATACTTTCACTAATTTAACTGAAATCACTTATGAAGAAATAGGAATTTCCTATTTTTTTCTAAATATTTTTTGTAAACAAAAGTCATTAGGTTACATGGAAGATATGAATTTTAAAAAAGCCTTGGGCATGGAGAGATGTATTGTTGATTTTGTTGCTGTTGTTGCTGTTTTGTTTTCCAGAATGACATAATGAGAAAACAACCAGACTTCCTTGTAATTACACCTATATAATTGCTTAACTTAGAAAAGAACTCTAGATTTATTTTGTGTATGGGTGTTTCTTTTGTATGTATGTCTCTGTAAAACATTTGTGTAGGGCCAACAGAAGTCTAAATTATTGATGAACAGTAATTAGTTACAGATTATTATGAGCCACCCAGTGGATGCTGAGTATAGAGCCCAAGTATTCTTAAAGACAGCTGGGTTCCCTTAAGTGGTGAGGCATCTTTTCAGCCCTACCAGCCTTACTTTTAATAAGTTTGGTATAAAAACCTATGTACTAAATAAACAAACTTAAACAGGAATCTACAATAGGCTGACAATTAACAATCCAGCTACAAGCTTTTCAATCTACAGTGGTAACCTTCTTGTAAAAATGCTAATGCAATAGTGGCACAAAGTTTATGGGAGTAACCAACCAAGATCTGATCAGATATAAGCCCATTCTCCAAAAAAGAACTCATCCACAACACTGCTCAAGTGGCTTGGAACCTGAAACCAGACTGGCAAAGGACTTAGGGAAAATCAAATACTACTGTTTTACTAAAGGACTGTAGCCATTAAATGACTCCCAGAAACATTCTGCTATATCTATATATCAGAGGCTTGCTCGGTCATCATCAGATAAGCTTTGCCTTCCAGGAGATGGGAATAAATACAGAGACCCATGGGCAGACATTATGAAAAGGCGAGAAAACTTGGAACACTCAACACTAAATATCATGTCTTCATCAAGCTCCTCCCTGCCACCACATGGTTCATAATACCTGGAAGAACAGGAGGCAGACAGAGCCAGAGGGATGGAAAATACCAAGGAAACACAGCCCTCTAATCATAATATCAGGGACATAATCATATGCATGACCTCACAGAGACTGTGGCAGCATGCATATGGTCTGCAGGCATCTGCTGAAGATGTGGTCCCATTGCTGAGAGAAGTGGACAGAAGATCCCATCTTGAACACACAAGCTGTCTCAAATTACTAAGCACTTGAAAATGCAAAATGAGTTTTCTCCCAGGAGTATTACTGAGAATACAAAACGCTTGTAATATCAAGCTGCATGCCCAGCAGTAGACGGTCAACACCAACAAACAAAATACCTTGGTATCTTTGCAGGTCCTTTATCTCATAATGCTTTGTCAGAGATTTTCTTCCTTACACTGCCTTTACATATATATTATGTGATAAAGGGATTCTTTTGTGTAAGATTAGGGGTGTTTCTGTGCCTATTTGTGCTTCTTATGATTCCCCTCCACCTTTGCTACCTTTTCTTCTGTTTGTTTTGCCTCTACCTAGTTTATCTATTTTTGTTTTGTTTTTTCTATTCTATTATTATTGTTTGATGCCTGTTTGTTTTTTGATTACAGACAGAAAGTCTGTGGATTCAGGTGGGAGGGGAAGGGGGTAGGGGAATCATACTTAGAATATAGTATATGAAAATATTTTCAATAAAAGAAAAAATAGCAGTAAACAAAAAAGTATAAAAAGCATGTGCTAATTCTTTAAACCTGAACATACATATTAATTTTTTTTAAGGTTAGTAGAAACATGAACTTGTGATGATGTCTTAGTCCACTTAATGATTATCAACTTAAAGTTGCAGGACAAGTTTTGAACCTGTATTTCTGGGGTTGCCTGATTTGGAGGAAGCAATTCCTTTCTTTATTACATAGTTATTATTATAGTCAGTAAACAGTTTTAGAAATAAGTGAAAATAGTACATTGACTTTAACAACTTTTAAATCCTTTCCAATAAAATTTAACTGTTTTTACAATTACTTTTTTACAAGCAAACTTTAGCGAAGTATAAAATGTTAAGTGATTGCAAAGACTTTATATTTAATTTAATTCATTTGTAAGAGTTCTCATAAAAATAGAAACTTCAATGATATATTTCTTTCTTTGAAACAAATGTTTGTAAAATTAATATGTGTACAAATTTAACTTTAAATAAGTGTATATGTGAATTGCTTATTATTAGTAGTTTTGTCAAATTAGAATTATAAAAGAATTATCATTCTAATATGTTTTGTAATTTTTTCTTCTACTGTGTACGTATGCTGTGCAATTTATACTTGAAGTATAACAGTAAATTAAACTTTTAAAAGATATACAAATTGTTACTGTTGTGCATGCAATTATATTTTTTGAGGAAACAGTTGGTGTCTGTTGGAAAATCATGACACTAATATAGTGAATTTAAGAATTTGTACTTTCACAGAGGAAAATATAGGACAAGGTAAATTATTTCGGAATTCTCCAAAGACTCATAGTCTCTTGTCCACAGAAACATCATTAAATAAATAAATAATAAATATTTGAACAAATTGACCCAACATTTATGGAAGATTGCTAATTCAACCCCTACAGTTTGGAAAGGTAGGTTTGTGACCCTAGAAAGAGTCACCAATACTGTTCATTTCTGAAAATTATATCCTGTTGATTACTAAATTAACCAACAATGAAATAAGATCAAAGACTTTAACTTCAGAATGTCCTCTTTCTCTGCGGGCCTCACTCTTGCTATGTTTAGATCCTCAGCTGAATGGATGAAACCCATAAGCATTACAAAGAACAATCTCTTCTACTCAGAGACTGCTGATCTGTTGATTTATTCCTTGATTTCACCAAGCTAGCCCCAGAGAAGGATACCAAAATATTGTTGTCTAAATATGTATCTACTGTAATTAAACTACATCACTACATTACACACTATAAGCATACACATTTAGAACAAAAGCACTTATTCTTTCTTCATGCATATAAAAATATGGATTTGAGGAGAAAGACTAAATATTAGTGCTGAGAAAATATATACTACCTACAATAAGTCACAAAATGGAGAATTGGGTTGAATAGAAATCTCTTAATTAATTTATGTATTATTTATTTTTATTATATCTACGTTTGTAACTTCACATGGATATGTGCACAAGAGTGCATTTCTTGTAAATGCTGGAAAACATCTTCAGATCCCATGGAACTAGTGCTCTGTTAGCATTTTATTCCTCTAGAAGAGAATTAAATGTTCTTAACCACTGAGCTATCCATCCAGCCACAAGTAGGCATTAAAAAGTGTCACATAAATGGTCTAAATTATACATTATCTATATACATTATATAAATAGAAATTAATAATACACTGAGATTGCTTCTCACCAAAGTGTGGGTGACAATCATCATCTAAGCCAGTGATAGAAAAGTCTGATGATGCTGTTGGGTTAAGGAGCCCTTTTGCACTCAATGGTGGTTGGGATATGAACTAATGTGGGAACTATAGATGACAATAGAGAGGCTTAAAAAAACTGAAATAAGAATTATTACATTATTCAGATATACCACTCTTAGGTATATGTCCAAAGCAAACTGGTGCATCATATACCTCAGAGATACTTGTCCATCTAAGTTTAGTTTTATGCCTGTATGTATGTAATATATATATGTGTGTGTGTGTGTGTGTGTGTGTGTGTGTGTGTGTGTGTGTGTGTATGAAAATACAAATAAGGTATATGGGTTGTTGAAGAAAGGAATCTAAAGAAAAGGAGGATGGAAGAACAAGACCAAATACTGGAAAGGAAAACAAAAGACAACTGCTACATGTTGTCTCTCATATCTGCAAATTAGAAGTATATACACACATACACAAACAGAAATATCACAGCTTTCTGTAAGAATGGTAATTGAAAATTGACTTATATAAAACAGTTTAGCATGTGAAACTGTAGTTATTTTCATCTGATAATTTTCATAAAACACATTTTTGGATGTAAAGTACTTTTACATTTTTTCAAATACCCCAATAAAAATATGTGAAAATGTTGCAAGACTACAAAAAACACAATTGTACATGAAAAAACTGGTTTTTGCTTCATGAAATCCAAAATGTTACAAATGCAATGCCACTGGTAAAATTCCAGGTTGAAGATTTTGTTCTTTTTTTTTTTTAAATAACTTTGCCTTTCAATTTGACAAGAAAGGATGTTCTTGGCAAAAGTCCTCAGCAATAAGAAAATGTCATAATCATAGAAAGAGAAACCTTACGAGATATGTAAAATACTTCAAATACATACAAGTTTATTAAGAATAACATTAGTATCAGTGTGTGAGAGAATGTTAAGATCTATTTTAAAATAAATTCAATATATGTATAATTCAGTTTTATTTGTTTTTAAATTTATTTAATATTTCATAGACATTTTCATTCTGTAGCCCATGGTATTCTAGAACTAGACAAAATTTACCTTAGATTCTCAAGTGCTAGGATTATATATGAGAGACCTACTTCACCTATTTATGTCAGTTTTCTCTTAAAGCTTTTCAAATGCATGCTTCTTTGTATCTTTCTTTGATTTCATCTGAGCATGATGCTTTTACGTAAAAGACTAAACTTTCAATGGAGCAAATGTATGTGACACTGCATGAAAAGCTTAGTAAACATGAGATGAAAAGGAGGAATGGCTAATGGCCAAGAGACACTTGAAGAAATGCTGAACATCCTTAATCATCAGGGAAATGCAACTCATGATGACTCTGAGATTCCATCTCACACCTGTCAGAATGGCTAAGATCAAAAGCTCAAATAACAGCACATGCTGGCGAGGTTGCAGAGAAAGGGAACACTCTTCCATAGCTGGTGGGAGTGCAAACTTTTACAAACACTATGGAAATCAGTCTGGCAATATCTTAGAAAACTTGGAATAGCTCTAACTCAAGAACCAGTCATACCACTCCTGGGTATAAATCCAAATGATTCTTCACCAATACACAAGGACATTTTCTATTCTATGCTCATAGAAGCCTTATTTGTAATAGCTAGAAATCGTAAACAACCCAGATGTTTCTCAACTGACAAATGGAAAAAAAAAACTATGATACCTTTACACAATGGAATACTACTCAGCTATCAGAAACAAGGAAATCATGCAATTTTCAGCCAAATGGATGGAACTAGAAAAGCTCATTCTGAGTGAGCTAACCCAGACTTAGAAAGATGCACATGGCATCTATTCACTTATAATAGGATTTTAACCATACAGTGCAGGATAACTACCCTACAACCAACACACCAAAAGGATCAGGAACATAGATTTTGTAACATGTTAGTGAGACATTTAGCCCTAGTGGTGTTGTCATGTAGTCCCCCAGTACAGGAGGAAGCTCTTAGGCCTCATATGATGGCTAAAGTAGGTGGGGAGGAAGGACTAATATGAAGAGACACCTCACTCAGAGGAGTAGGATAGGAAGGCAGGGGGTAGAAGGTGGGAGGGTGGAACTGGCAAGCATGGAAAGAGGGCACTGTAATGGAGATGTAACTTGAAGTAATAAATAAATAAATAAATAAATAAATAAATAAATAAATAAATAAAT
>CAJQZJ010031536.1:2791727-2825661 GCA_907164525.1 Lophiomys imhausi
AAATAACTTAAACTAAAAAAAAAAAGAAGGGAAGAGGATGGGGGGGTTGAGGGGGAGGAGGGGGGAAGGGTGGGACTGGAGGGGGGACTAGGGAGGGGATTGTGATTGAGATGTAACTTGAAGAAATAAAAAATAAATTATTAAAAAAGGTGATTCTATTACTCCTTATATTGGCTTTATAAACTGCTTGATTCAGTTCAAACAATTTTAGAAATTAAAGAATTTAGATATTTGATATAAAAGCATATAGCTGTAGTAAATACTCTTTCCAAACATAGTGTATCTCATTAGGAGACAAACCTGAGATAGATTTATGACCTCAGATAAGCTTTCACTCTACAGGTGAAAACACTGACACCAGATACAAACCCTAAATACAATTAAGGGTTTTAAACATCCCATGAACTTAGGACAAAATGAGGCTAACAAGAAATGCCTAAATATAACAAATCTTTATGACAAAATACACAAAGTGTTTTGTTATAATTCCTTATACCTTGTCAGATTTGATGTAATATACTGTCATCTTAAACTTAACTTGTGTATAGAAAAGCAAAAATTTAATTTAATACTAAAATATGTGATTGTGAAGTGCCCTCCTATTGCAATGGTTTTATCTTTCCTTGTGATAAATGCCTTATTTAGATTAATTTTTTCCTTATTTATTACTTCAAGTTATGTCTTCATCACAGTGCCTTTCTTCCACCCTTCTGGGTTCCACCTTCCCAATCTCTCCTTCCTCTCCCACCCATCCCACTCCTCTGATGTGGAGTGTCCCTATATATCAACGCCTCTCAGCTGAACAGTCATATGAGGTCTAAGAGCTCCCTCTTACACTTCGGGCTTACATGGTAGCACCCCTAGGAAAAAATATCCCATTGATAAGGAACAAAGTCTATGTTCCTGGTCCTTTTGATATGTTGGTTGTAGGATAGTTATCATGTACTATATGGCTAAAATCCAATGGATCAAAAACCTTAAGGTAAGACTAGACACACTAAATCTATTAATGGAGAAAGTGAGAAAAACCCTTGAACTCAGCGGCACAGGTGACAACTTCCTGAACAGAACACCAAAAGATCAGGACCTAAGACCAACAATCAATAAATGGGACCTCATGAAACTAAAAAGCTTCTGTAAGGCAAAAGACACTGTCATTCAAACAAAACCACAACCTACAGATTTGGAAAATATCTTTACCAACCTCACATCTGACAGAGGGCTAATATTTAAAATTTACAAAGAACTCAAGAAATCAAATGCCAAGAAACCAAATAATCAATCAAAAGTGGGGAACAGAGGTAAACAGAGAGTTCACAAAGGAGGAACCCCTTATCAGTGAGAGACACTTGAAGAACTGCTAAGGATCCTTAATCATCAGAGAAATGCAACTCAAGAGGACTCTGAGATTCCATCTCACACCTGTCACAAGGCTAAGATCAAAAAGTCAAATGACAGCACATGCTGACAAGGCTGTGGAGAAATGGTGTTGGGGTAGTGTTAAGCATTCTAAATATTAATTAATTAGTCCTGTTTTCTGTCTGTTACTTATATTGACTCCAATTGGTTAAATAAAATGCCGAGGCCTGAGATTAGGTAAAGACAGAGAAAGGTGGGACTTCCTGCTAAGAGAACAGGAAGCCTGTGCTTTAGACAGATGATTAAGCATTCCAGCCAGGAGCAGCAGGAAGGAGGCACACACCATGGGTTAGGAAAAAGAACCTCATTCCACATGGCCAGGAACATTGGCATATCGTGGAGAATGGCAGTCCAAGGGGACATATGTATATGTGGGGTCATATTTGGGTAATAGAATTATGAGCTAGCTTAGATGGGCTAGGATTGCACAACTCAGGCCAAGGCTTGTTAAAATCCACGTGGTGTCTCTATGTACTCATTTATAATGGATGGTAAAGGATTAGCCGCCAAACCAATTAACAATAATCTAAATACTGCTAAACAATTTAACTGATTATTTCTACAAATGACACCCAACGTAATTTAATTAACTAATTTTTTTCAATATAGTATAGGATAACTATTGTACAACCAACACACCAAAGGGAACAGGAACATAGAAGTTGTTGATGAGACACTTTGCCCTAGTGGTGCTGCCTTGTAAGCCCCCAGTATATGAGGAAGCTCTTAGCCCTCTTATGACTGCTGAACTTTGCAGTTTTTATGACACTCTTAGTAAATTAAAACAGTGTGAAAGAGATTTGTTATGGTTAATGGAAGTTCTTATCCTACTGAGAAATTACTATCAAGGATAATAAATAAGTATAGATTGGAATGATTTAAGTGCAAGAGGTGATAATGAATACAAGCGTTTGGTAAGACTTTAGTTTATGAATACCATGTTTAGCTATAGTTTACTATATTGAACATATTTCTATCCAATAACACATTTACAGATTAATGCTAAAGTAGACAAGATATGTATATACCCATAGATGGAGGTTCATTCAATTGAATATCTCATAATATTATAGTGACCTATCATCAGAAATACCTCATCTTTCCTTGAAGGTATAAATGCACACTTGTCTCTACATTTAGGTCATTTTAAAACTAATAAATGAAGGTTTAGAAATCTCTCTAATTTGATAATCTATGTAAAAGCCTTTCATGGAATGTTGAGTTTTATGGACATGATTCATGATTTAAATTTTATATTTAATTTATGTACACATACTTATAAGTCCACTATTCAGTAAGTTGAGAAGCAAAAAAAAGCTCATTTCAGTAATTCTTTTGAGTGTGTTTTAATTCAATAATAATTAATATGAAAGATATAGAACTAACTGCATTTTATCTCTTCTAAAATCATAATTTCCTTTTTTATGCTAGAAAAAAACCCACAAGATATAGGATCTTCATACAAACTTCTCAGTATTTCTTGTTGTTATTCACTTCAATTTCTGTTTACACAATGACTTTATATGGAGAATATTTGTAAAAGATAAAAGTCAATGTCTGTAATCTCATTTCCATCACTTTCTAAGTGATGTTGAACAGTTTCATTTTAACTAACATTAAGAAATGCTTGCTGAAAGCAGATTTACTCATGCATTCACTTTGCAAATGCCTTCCTATTCTTTGAAATCAGCTGAGTTAACATTTTACTGCTCTATACTTTTGTGAAGAATGCTGGAAAAGGAATGTGTGTGATCCAAGGCATTTCCCCTCTTGGGTAGTAGTCTGTACACTGACCCTAAGCACATCTGAGTTTAGCTGAATCTCTGTTCAAAGTCCTTACATGGTAACTTTGAATTTTGTTGGGCACAGTGGGACAGGAAGGAGGATTGCTGCAACCTCATGTTCAGCCTGGCTATGTAGGAAGATTCTGATCACTTATCCCTTCCCCTGGGGAAAACAAAACAAAACAAACACAGGAACAAAAATGGTGATAATGGAGATGTATGTACATAACTTGTATCATGGAGTAAATATATTGGCTAAACACAATATAATACATCTTAACTACTGTATATTCCTATAATTTATTAAAAACTAAAAATGAGAAAAAACAGATGGAGAAAGAAGCATGGGAGTGAAAAGTCAGAGGGAGAGGAGAGAAGAGAGGATTAGATAGAAAGGAATGGAAGTTGGAGAGGAGAGAAGAGGAGGAGAAGACAGAGTAGTAAAAGTAAGCATGCTTGGTCTAACTTGAGGCCATATGTTTACATATTAGATTACAAAATTGCACTCTTGGTATTTAGGTTCTACAAATGATAATTATATTCTATTTACATATGGGAGCGATTTTCATTTTCCTAGAGGGTTTTGAAAACTTGACCATAAACACCAAAGGTTTTTTTTCTTAACAAATTTATTTATTTGTTGCTTCAGGTTACATCTCCCTCATATTGTCCTCTTTCCCCCCTTCCCAGCCCAGCCCTGACCTCTCACCCTCTACCCCTTAACTCTTCCATCCCACTCCTCTGGAGTGGAGTGTGCCTACATAACAGTCCCTCTGCCCCAGTTCAGAAGTCATATGAAGGCCAAGAGCCTCCTCCTACAATGGGGGCCTACAAGGCAGTACCACCAGTGAAAAGTGTCTCATTGCCAGGGAGAGAAAACTAAAAAATAAGCAAACAAACAAAAAACAAAACAAAAAAAGTCTATGTCCATGGTCCCTTTTGGCGATGGTTGTAGTATAGATATCCTGAACTATAGAGCTAAAATCCGACTATAAGTGAATAGATGCCATGTGCATCCTTCTGAGTTAGGGTTAGCTCACTCAGGATGAGCTTCTCTAGTTCCATCCATTTGTCTGCAAATTTCATAATATCATTGTTTCTGATAGCTGAGTAATAGTCCATTGTGTAGATGTACCACAGTTTTCAATCCATTCTTCGGTTGAGGGACATCTGGGTTGTTTCCAGTTTCTAGCTATTACAAATAAGGCTGCTGTGAACATAGATGAAGAAACTTCCTTTGATTCCTTGAGGAGTCATTTGGGTGTATACACAGAAGTTGCATGACTGGGTCCTGAGGCAAAGCTATTCCAAGTTTTCTAAGATATTGCCATACTGACCTCCATAGTGGTTGCACAAGCCTGCACTCCCACCAACAATAGAGTAGGGTTCCCCTTTCTCCACACCCTCACCACCATGTGCTGTCATTTGATCTTTTGATCTTAGCCATTCTGACAGGAAACTCCAAAGTTTTAAATTAAGTAAGTAATATACTTTTCTTTATTATTGAACTTGATTATATGAATAGAGGTCTCTGAAATAAAACATATTCATATTGAATACCAAGTAGGTTGGATAAGGAAACCATGGTGAATTCAGAGAGAGGAAATTTTCAGCCTGAGAATCAAAGTTACTTTAGGAACTCTATGGTTCCTTTTAATATTATTTATAGCTAAGCTTTTCATCTCAACTAACAGCCGCATGTAATTATTGGTTGGGTCTTTTATAATTTACTGCTAGGTTTAGCCAAACTCTAGTTCCCATCAACCCTAAAGATCAGAATGATATGAATGATGAGCTGGATGCAAGTAAGTAAATAAGTAAGTAAAAGACAAGCAAGCAAACATAAATAAATGATATTCCCTTGCTCAGACATAACTCACTTTACTGAAGTTTTAACACTGTCTTTTTGAAAGCATTCATTTCAAAGGTGATTTTCTTTTTCTATAGTAAAACTTCATATGAGAGAGCATTTGTTCCACAAAAAGAATTTGTGATCTTTGCTATTGGCACTGAAGCAGCAGGAGTCAGAATAAAGAAGCTTTTATTTTCTATGATGCAAAAGCAAGGTTTTACTTGCCGTGTGTTATAAATGCACTTACTTTATTTTTAGTTAAGATATCTTAGTGAACAAGATGCAATCAAATTAGAATGTGTGTGTATATATATATATATATATATATATATATCAGTTGACATGCCAATGTAGAAAAGGAAAGCTTTACAAAGTTCTAGCCCTGGATGATCAGTTACAATTGCCCAAAGACTTCTCAGAAGTTACACATAGGTTGTCTAATCACAAGTGGTCAGCCCTGGACATCTGTAAATATAGGCAACACTAAATATTTCAGTAGGCAGTACATACATGTATACATATAAAGCAACACTTCTTTAAGAAGAGGTCATGAATTTAGGAAAGAGTTGGGGGAATATGGAAGAAGTTTAAAAGTTAGATCAGAAAAAAGAAGGTTAAAAATACTCATTTACATGAAGGTATAAATATTATAAAGCTTGATCCAGCAGTGAAACCTGTTCTTGGCACCAGTACTGTGGCCAAGAACCTATGGCTGCACATATCATATGCCCTCCATTAGAACATATTACTATAACTATGTTAAATGTGTGAAGGATTAATTTGACTCCTATTGACATACTTATTGTTATACATATATATTAGTTCATCACCAAAAAAGAAGCTTCATTTTGCTGTAGATGGCATATAACACGGACTCATAACTAGCTAAGATGCATAGAATTAGAGACTGCAAATGCTCATCCATAAATAGGATATCTATATCATAACCTCTCCTCCCAGGGCTCAAGGATTATTGTAGAAAAGAAATGCAAAGACTGTAAGATCCAGATGAATGTGATGACTATAAGGAAGCTGCTTTCCAGATACAGCATGACAATTGCATGTCTGCACTCACAGAGCTTTTGGCAGCATAAACACGGTGTGTGAAGGGTCAAGCCAGACAAAATTCTAGAACAGAGAAAGGGAGGTGGGTACTAAGTCCCACACCTAGCTAAGGAGTTATTGGTATCTCCTAGCTGTTGGAAGAGAGAGAGGGAGAGGGAGAGAGAGAGAGAGAGAGAGAGAGAGAGAGATATTCATTCATCATAAAGGTATGTATATGGGTGTATGATCCACACTCAAATGAAAAGCCATGTGTTCAAAACCATATGGTAGCATGAAAATTACTTGTGTTTTGCTTTGGTTTTTTTTGGATTTGTTTTATTTAATAGAAAACAAAGTAGTGTGAGCAGGATGGTGGGTGGGTGGTGAGGAGTCAATATGATCAAAGTGCATTGTGTAAAATGCTCCAAATTAATAAAAATGAGAAAGAAAATCATAAAATAAGATAAAAATTATAGGGAAAAATCATACTGACACAGTCAAATTAATAACTTTATCCTCAAGAAATGTGCTTTTAAATAGGAAAGAAAATTATATTTACACAAGCAACTTCTCTTTTGTATAGAATATTACTTTAAAGATAGCAAAAAAAAATTGCTATAGCCTACATTCATGAAGAGTGAGCCGATATTTATGATAGAGATAACAGCCAGTGATAACTGTGCAAGGTATAAAAATGTACTAAGAAAGGCCAAACAGATGGTCAAAACAAATAAGCAAACAAACAAAAACTGACTTGCACTGCAGAGACAGAAAACTCCAAGAGAATAATGACAAGGAATTATGTAATCTTTCTAATAATTGTTAAACCACTTGAAACACCTTTTTCTGCTCACTGGTTGGTACAAATTTTAATCTTCCCACTATGTTTTTGGACAATAAGATACAAAATTTTTAGTTTTAGCGGGGAGATAACACTAAGGTGACTGTAGGAAAAGAGATGAGTTCAAACAATAACAACCTTTGCAAAGATACTTACAAAAAAGTACAATGAAATAATTGTTTAGAAATGTCTTAATTACAATAAATAACTTTATTATGTTAAAAAAATCATAATAAAGCAATAATAATGTAATAATAAATTAATATATTAAAATAATAGCAATTTAAATGAATTTATGTTTTATCCTTTACAAATGAAATACATTCAGCTATAATAATTTATAATACTCAGCTAAATCCATCTACAGGAAATAACCACATAGCACTGTGCACACTACAGACATCCTCTGTGCCTACTTGGGACTGAGGAAAGCCACAGTCCAGAAAGAGACATCTCCTCCTCTTGAGTTCCTGGGGCAAACTTTGAAATAATTACTGAGGGAAGAGGTCTCCAGTCTTGTTCCAGACAAATTATATATTAATTTATCTAATAATTGCAAGTTTAAAGTAGCAATAAAAATAAGTATGAACCTCTCTTATCATGATGGAATCAATTCATAAAGATAATGCCCACAGTAGCAAAGAATATTCTTCTTCAAAATTATTTATGACACTACTGTAAATTTTAAACTTAGAAATCCTTTGAACTTTTTTCTTTTAAAACAGAATGAGCAGTCAGGCATGGTGGTGTACACCTTTAATCCAGCACTTGGGGGCAGAGGTAGGTGGATCTCTGTGAGTTCAAGACCAGCCTGGTCTAGGAAGAGTCCACAACAGTCAGGTCTATTACATAGAGAAATCCTTTAAAATAAGTCAAAACAAAACAAAGCAAAATAAAGCAAACAAACAACAAAAACAAAAAACAACCAAGCAACCAAACAAACAAAAGAATGAACCATGCTAATAGATAAGTAAAATAAATTCCACTTACAAAGTGCTTTCCTTATGAAGTGGCTGTTTATTTGTTAGAAAGATTGAAAATGACAGTTGGTGGTCCAGTACACTATAAATGAAAACTTATTCTTTCCCATACATTTAAAAATACCTCAAAAGTACAAAAGTACTTTAGGAAATGAAATGCTTTCAACTCCTTCAGCTAGCAGACATATACTGACTCCCTTATACTTCTTTGGCTTAAATAATCAAATAAAAACAGTATAATTTTATCTGTGATTTTAATCATTTTTTTAGGAATTTAACTATGTAACATTTTAAGATTGTATTTTTGATGACATATATATGTGTGTGTTTGTACATATATGTATATATATATAAATATAAACATGTTTCATGAATTCTTTGTGTTTTTGTACATATTATATATAGTCATATATAATTAAATTTTATACATTACAATGAAATATAAAGTATTTGATATGATTTTTCTTTTTATTCTTCTGTAGCACTAAATTTCTTTAGCTTCCTCTAGAGAGGAAGAATAATATGTCTGGGATTTTTGATAATTCCCAAGAGTAACATGCTGGTAAATTTCAGCTTTATTAAGAAATGAAGAATTTGACAGCAATGATACTGGATTTTTGAAACAGGTATTATTGAGACTGGAGGGATTTTCCAGGTTATTTTATCATTTTTATAGCTGTCAAAAGCCAAACCTAAAGTTTTCTTGTCTATATTTATGTGAAAAGTTGAACACAAATTCCTTTCTATGTCATCTAAGACTTACTCTTCCAAGTTTGTGAAAGGATAACGGCTTCAAGAACGATAACAAACAGTAAAAGATAAACAAAAGGAAGTGATGTGATCATAAAAAAATACGGTGTTTATGCGTTCTTCAGGGCCCTCACTGAAGTAAATACAGCCATGGTCATGAATTTGATGAATTCCTAAAGGTGGTATTTCCCAGAAACCCTGTTTTCTTCCTTTAGAAATTTGAAGATAATACTATGCCCTGCATCAAGATCCAAGAGGTAGACATAGCACTCATGTGATGTTTCCTCCTGAAAGTGTCACAGCCTAAGACATTCTGTTCCACTGAAAATCTCAGATGTGGCTGAGACATTGCTGCAAAATCTTCCAGATAGTGTCACTGCAGAGAAGAATATATTCCATTTTTAGAAATACTTCTAAGTGAACCACACTGTCATTATCTAATGGTCACCTGAAACAACAGATGTTGAACCAGGCAGAGATTGACATTGTTAATATTTATTAATGGAAATCAGTTCATCCTAAAGGAAGCAATATTTTGTATATGAATTATAGAGTGTAACCACCAACCTCTGTAGGCACAGCTTTCTCTAGAAATATCCTAGAAATTAGAAGGAACTGCTTACACAGTATACACTACTCTTCCTAGGTACCATACAAAAATATGGCTTTCCATGTTCCTGAAATTTCCAAGTAAATGAAAAGTGGAAAAGGCTGGTGTGATGGGCAGTTACTAAAGATGAGGTTTCTCATCTAAATGTATTTTTAAACATCTTATCTAAATTAGCTGATCTTACCAAATACATGCTTGTGGAGGTCAATGTCAGGGTCAGATGTTTTCCTTGATCACCTTCTGCCTTGTTGTTTCAGACATGGTCTCTTCTTTATCTTGGAGTTTATCAATTTATGTAGGCTGGCTGGACTATGAGCTCCAACAGTCTCCACTCCTCAAATCCAATTATAGGGTTTAAAGACTATGCCTAAAATTATTGATTTGTACATTTTATCTAATTTTAAAAATCCTTTAGTAACTAACTTCTATAACTAGAATCTGAAATCTAACAACATGTGTTGGTCAATCCAAAGCTATTTTCATATACATGTTCTGTATATAATCAATGGACAATTTGAATTCTATGATATATAACAGTAGAGTTGAGAGTTTGATTATAAAATCTAATGTATTGAGGAGTAGTAGGGGTCTGAGAGCTTCAACAATGCATGAGCAAATAGAGGTCATGCTTTGAATGGCACCTTTATTTTTGTGTAAGAGAGAGTTGGTAAGACTTTCTATGCCAAGGAAGGACATGAAAGATTTGCAATGATAGAGAGAAATAAAAACAAAACACCCTCAGTGTGAATAAGGACAATATTTTCTCAAATGATGGATCTGCCAAGTGAGATGCAGAATTTAAAAACTACATTTGCTGCTTCAAAAAAGAATCAGTTTAAAAAGTAAACAATGTGAAGTTGAGTCATTGGGTACTCAGGTCAAGAGAGACAAGTGCATTTACTAACTAATACAATCATACCACAGATTCTTTTCTTTTTTTCCAAGACAGGGTTTCTCTGTGTAACCACTCTGGTTGGCCTGGACTCGCCTTGTAGATCAGGCTGGGCTCAAACTCAGAGATCTCCCTGCCTTTGCCTCCTGAGGGCCTGGAGAAAAGGTGAGCATCACCATGTTCAGTGATACAGATTCTTTAATATGAAAATGTAGATAACACATGAAGTTTCAGAAAAATAATTATCATTGTATAGATCATTAATAGAATGCTAATTTTTAAAAGGAGAAATCCTTTTGTTTTCTATATGTACATTTCACATTCCACATGGATTATGGACTGACATATAAATTTTCTTAATGGAGAGTATAATGTACTCATAAGAATTTTCTAATCACTAGAACCTAGAATAGGACACATCAGGATAATTTATAATTTGAGGGAAAGATAGGGCTAGCCATTCATTTCTCAAAATAAGGTGTCTCTGCCCAAATCATTCATAGAAAGATTGTTTTGTTTTGGTTTATTTTCAGACCATGATAACTTGAACAGTAGCATATGAAAATTATCAGATAACCTGAGAACAAGTTGAATCCAATCAGAACATGTATGAGTAAATATCAAAAATAATTGCTTCCAGATTCTAATTCAATTCTGACATTTAAAAAAGTCACTTCTTGACAGGTGCCTGGACCTCTAGGCAGTGATGTGTCGAACCCTGATTCTCCTTCCTGATGCTCTTCATGTCTACTTTCCATAATATGCTGACTGTTAATCCATCATGTCATATGCTTCCTCAGTCTCAACAGACATGAAGCAACAGACCCACTGGGTCATAGACTGAAACCTCTGAAAGTATGAGAAAATTTAACCTTTCCTTACTTTAAGTGAATTTATCTTTGGGTATTTGTTATAACAATGGAGGGTCATATGTAGTCACAGGTCTGGGTTTCAATTCTCTTCATTTTCCATGCTTGAAGTCTTTCTTTTTTTCTCCACTTCTTAAAAAAATGTATCCTTATATATATATAACACTGAATGCAGGTGAAAATCTCTGAACCATGAGCTAAATATACCTTTCTTCCCATTAAACTATCTGACTCAGGAATTTGTAAATGCTTCAGAAAATTGACTATCACAGAAACATTGGAAGGATGGAGTGACAGAAAAGAAGTTCCCTATTGCTGACACAGAAAAGCCTCACTGTACAAGGACCCTAGAGGAGTCAGTGGCTAACAAGAAAACAAGGGCTTCAGTCCCACAGCTGTAAAAACCAAAATCTGACAGCAACAGGAAAGAGATCAGAAGAGGGTACCAGCTCTAGACAACAGAGCCAGTCGGATGCTCACTTGTAGCCTGAGGAGAGAAGTCAGCCTCCTTCTGTCAAATATCTGTTCTACAGAAGCTAACAAACAGGCACTTAAATAACTGTAGAAAAAAAATCACTGATTGTTTGAAAAGGAGTAAGCTTATAAAACTGGCCATGTAAAGTCAATATACAATAGTAAAAGTACATGTAGCCACTATTTATCCACACCAAGTTAGTTCCACTAATTCACAGGATATTGGGATTAGTAAAATATATGGATACATATATGAATATGTGTTGGGGAAGGTCTAGTATAATTGCTTCTGATAGGTTGATTTCAATGCTGAAATCTGCCCCCCCCCTTCTGAGGCATTCTCTTGATTGGTTAATAAAAGTAGCTGATGGACAATTAGTGGGCAGAAAGTGTATAGGAAGGTGGGAATTCCTGAGATTAGAACAGGAACCCTATGTTTTACACAGAGGATTAGCTCATTCCACCAGGAGACATGGAAGCAGATAGACGTGTTTGAGAATGCTGGAAGGTAATCACAGGCACATAGCAATTTTGAATTAGATGATCTGGGTTAATTTAGAGTAGCTAATTGAGACTCAGCCCAATTAAAGTTAAGCGTATGTGTATGAGTATGTGTGTGCACAGGTGTAGTATGTATGTATGTATATAACTATGTATGTGTAAATCTATAATTATATAATTCAAGCACAATGGAGAATATTTGTACTTTCTTTTCGTAAACCTAATGCATTTTAATAAAATACCATATATCTGACTTCCTTTCAATGATCATGTATTTTGATAATAGAAAATAAATTTTTCCCCAAAATAATTCAGATTCTCTTAACAATTTTTATAGCATGAATGTATTCAAAAATAAATTGTTTTAATATTGAATTGAAGCAGAAAAGAACAAAAAAACTAGAAATAAAATTTCTTTACAAAATATTCAAAAAGTTCCACAGATTATTTACCATTAAAGAAAAACTAAAACAATTTCCTTTTTATATATGTATTTATTATTTCAAGTTATATATCCATCTCAGCTCCCTCCCTCCACCCTTCTTGTCCCACTCTTCCACCCTCTGACCTCTCTCTCACCTATCCTATTCTTCCAGTGTGGAATGTCCCCACTTCTCAGCCCACCTCAGTTCAGCAGCCAAATGTGGACTAAGTGCTTCCTCTTGCACCGGGGGCCTACATGGAAGCTGTACTAGGGCTAAGTGTCCCACTAACAAGTAACAAAGTCTATGTTCCTGTTCTTTGCGTTTATTGGTTGTAGGAAAGTTATCCTGTACTATATGGATCCAATCAAGTTATAAATGAATACATGCCATGTGCATCTTTCTGAGTCTGGGTTAGCTCACTCAAGGTGAGCTTTTCTAGTTCCATCCATTTGGCAGCAAATTGCATGATTTCCTTGTTTCTGATAGCTGAGTAGTATTCCACTGTGTAAGTATACCACAGTTTTGTTTTGTTTTAATCCATGTTTTGGTTTAGGGACATGTGGATTGTTTTCAGTTTCTAGGTATTACAAATAAAGCTCCTATGAACATGGCTTGTAGTTTGATGAGTAATCATTTGGATGGTTTGAGAAAGAAATTAGGGAAGAAATACCCTTCACAACAGTTACAAACAATATAAAATACCTGGGGGCAACTCCAAACAAGTGAAAGTCCTGTATGACAAGAACTTCAAGTCCTTGAAGAAAGAAATTGAAATTTCCATCAGAAGATGGAAAGATCTCCCATGCTCATGGATAGGTAGGATCAACAGAATACAAATGGCCATCCTACCAAAAGCACAAAAGCAATATATAGATTCAATGCAATTCCTATCAAAATACCAACACAATTATTTACAGACCTTGAAACAACAATTCTCAACTACATATGAAATAAAAAATAACCCAGAATAGCTAAAAAAAAAAAAAATCTGAAGGTGCCACAATCCCAGATTTCAAGCTATACTACAGACAAGTAATAATAAAAGCATCATGGTACTGGTATAGAAACAGACCAGTTCATCAATGGAATCAAATTCAGACCCATAATTAAACCCAAACACACATGGTCACTTAGTTTTTGACAAAGAAGCCAAAACTGTACAATGAAAAAGGACAGCATTTTCAACAATTGGTACTTGTCTAACTGGATGTCAACATGTAAAAGAATGCAAATAGATCCATATTTACCAACCTGCACAAAACTTAAATCCAAGTGGATCAAAGAATTCTTGTATTCTTTTTTTTTAATTACTTTATTTTTTTTTCTTCAAGTTACATCTCAGTAACAAACCCCTCCCTATTCCCCCTTCCTATCCCGCCCTTCCACCGTCTTCCCCCCCAGAAGTTTCCCCTTTCAGTCCAACAGATGGTTCCTTCTCTTATAACAGTAAGTATTATACAAAACAATAGATATAAACATGCCACATTTATGAGAGTTAAATGGCCCAGTATACCTTCCCAATGTCCAGTTTATACATATTTGGCCCCTGACTTTAACATTCTACTACCTAACCAACTCCATGAGTTTAAAGGTCTATATGTGACTCAACATTCATACCATCTTGCAACACACTTTTAAGAGTATCTTCTTAGATCTATAACACCCTCTTGATTCCTAAACAGTTCAAAATTTAACTATGAGACTCTAGCTGTCTATTCTTCAACCGCCTCAGAGACCTGAGAGGAATAAATATATTTGCTTATATAGGAAGTGCAGGGCCTGCAGCTTCCAAAAGTAAGAAAGAACATACCAATGACTGCCTGGACAGTTCCCATTTTCTCTCCATACATTCCAGCATCAATCTTCAGCCTTTGGGTCCTGTTTCTATGACAGACATTTGTTGTAGAGCAGGGATTATGAAGGACTTACGTACCCTGTCTTGGCAGAGTTAGGCTGTCGACTTCCCTGCTATCAAGTTTTGTCCTTTTTGGACAGCAGTCTGTCTGCAGTTCGTGCAAGGGGTTTTTTCATGCCAAGAGATAGGCTTGCCACTAATTCAACCATCTTACAGTGGAGGTTCTTCGATGCTTATCTTCTACTTGGAGTAGAATAGGGGGTGCTGTCAGGCGCTGATATGTCTCGATATCAAAAAAAATCTTGATTTAAGATAACATCTTTGAATGCCATATTCTGCAGATCTCTAGGGGTTTTTGAAGATGCCCTATCCATCTCTTGTATTTAGATAAGCAAATGTTGCTTGTCTCTTAGCAACTTGATTACTGGGTAGTTTAGAGAATATCTGTGATAGACTGTCATAGTAGCTAACAAAGTGACATGTTTGCATGACTAGGAGTTTGTTTTAACTCTCCTAGACCGTTTTAGATGGTTGGTATCAAGAGGTCAGAGCTTCACATTTTATTTTTAAATATCTCTAGGTATGATACCATTAGGAAGCGTTACCTTTAAATTTGTATAAATATACAAAGATCTATTCAATTGTGGTTAAATATACTCTTAATTATGTATCAATATACCAAGATCAATGCCTATGTAGCCCAATATAATCTTAATATTACGTCCATATGCAAGGGTCAATACCATTGTGGCCAACTATAATCTTAATTTTGTATCAATATACAAAGATCAATACCGATGTAATCCAATACAATCTTATTTTTGCACAATAAACAATGGTCAATACCACTTTAGCCAAATAAACTACTAATTTTGTATCAATATACAAAGGTATAAGGGCATATTTTATAATCTGCCCCTTCTTCTTGGACCTTCCTGTGCTATATCTATATCTCATTTTTCTCAAGCCCATGCACTCCTACATAGGAGAGGAAGAAGGATACAGAAAAGGAAAAGTAGGAATTCCCTGGGGCTAACCTCCAAAACCCATTAAGACAGGACCATTTATCAGCTGTAAGAGTTCTTTGGTGGAGTTTTTGGGGTCACTTATGTATACTAACATATCATCTGTGAATAGGGATAATTTGACTTCTTCTTTTCCAATTTTTATCCCTTTGATCTCCTTCAGTTGTCTTACTGCTCTAGCAAGGACTTCAAGTACTATATTGAAGAGATATGGTGAAAGTGGACATCCTTGTCTTGTCCCTGAGTTTAGAGGAAATGCTTCAAGCTTCTCTCCATTTAATTTGATGTTGGCCACTGGCTTGCTGTATATTGCCTTTATTATTTCTAGGTATGGTCCTTGTATGCCCGTTCTCTCCAGAACTTTTAGCATGAAGGGGTGTTGGATTTTGTCAAATGCTTTTTCTGCATCTAGCAAGATTATCATGTGGTTTTTTTCTTTCTTCTTGTTTATGTGGTGAATTACATTGATAGACTTTCGTATATTGAACCATCCCTGCATTCCAGGGATGAAGCCTACTTGATCATGGTGTATGATACTTTTGATATGTGCTTGAATTCGGTTTGCTAGTATTTTATTAAGTATTTTTGCATCTATGTTCATGAGGGAGATTGGTCTGAAGTTCTCTTTCTTTGTTGAGTCTTTGTGTGGTTTAGGAATCAGAATGACAGTGGCCTCATAGAATGAGTTTGGCAGTGTTCTTTCTGTTTCTATGTGGTGGAAAAGTTTGAAAAGTAATAGTGTTAGTTCCTCTTTGAAGGTCCGGTAGAATTCCGTGCTAAAGCCATCTGGCCCTGGGCTTTTTTTGGTTGGGAGATTATTAATGACTGTTTCTATTTGCTTAGGTGTTATTGGGCTGTTTAAGCTGTTAATCTGATTTTGATTTAGTTTTGGTAGGTGGAATTTATCGAGGAAATTGTCCATTTTGCTTAGGTTTTCAAATTTAGTGGAATATAGATTTTTATAGTAATGCCCGAATATTTTCTGGATCTCCTCTATGTCTGTTGTTATTTCTCCCTTTTCATTTCTGATTTTGTTGATTTGTGTTCTTTCCCTTTGCCTTTTAGTTAATTTGGCTAGGGGTCTGTCTATTTTGTTGATTTTCTCAAAGAACCAACTCTTGGTTTCATTGATTCTTTGTATAGTTCTTTTTGATTCTAAGTTGTTGATTTCAGCTCTAAGTTTGATGATTTCCTGTCTTCTGCTCTTCTTGGGAGTGTTTGTTTCTTTTTTTTCCAATTCACCCAGCTTAGCTGTTAGTTCACTAATATGAGCTGTCACGATTTTCTTTTTGAAAGCACTTAGTGCTATGAACTTTCCTCGTAGCACAGCTTTCAATGTATCCCATAGGTTTGGGTATGTTGTGTCTTCATTGTCGTTGGATTTTAAGAAGTCTTTGATTTCCTTCTTTATTTCTTCCCTGACCCAGTGGTCATCCAGTAAGGAGCTGTTCAATTTCCATGTGTGTGTAGGCTTTCTGTTGATTCTTTTTCTGTTGAAGACCAGCTTTATTCCGTGGTGGTCTGATAAGATACAAGGTGTTATTTCCATTTTTCTTGTATTTATTGAGACTATCCTTGTGACCAATTATGTGGTCGATTTTGGAGAAGTTTCCGTGGGGTGCTGAGAAAAAGGTGTATTCCTTTGTGTTTGGGTGAAACGTTCTGTAGATATCTGTTAGGTCCATTTGTTTCATGATCTCTGTTAGACTCAATATTTCTCTGTTTGTCTACTGTCTTGATGATCTGTCCTTTGCTGTGAGTGGGGTGTTGAAGTCTCCCACTACTAATGTGTTGTGATCGACGTGCGCTTTAAGTTTTAGAAGTGTTTCTTTTACGAAAGTAGGTGCCTTTGTATTTGGGGCATAGATGTTCAGTATTGAAATTTCCTCTTGATGAATATTCCCTTTAATGAGTATATAGTGCCCTTCTTTGTCTTTCTTCATTAACTTCAGTTGGAAGTCTGTTTTGTTTGATATTAGGATGGCTACTTCAGCTTGCTTCCTGGGTCCATTTGCTTGGAAAACCTTTTCCCAGCCCTTTACTCTGAGGCAGTGTCTATCTTTCGTAGTTAGATGTGTCTCTTGTATACAGCATAAGGAAGGGTCTTGCTTGCGGATCCACTCTGTAAACCTATGTCTTTTTATTGGGGAGTTGAGTCCATTGATGTTGATGGATATTAGTGACCTGGGGTTGTTATTTCCCATTAGTTTGGTATAGGTGGTGGTCCTGTGCCTCTTTTGGTTTAGTTGCTGAGGGGTTTTCTATTCCCTTTGTTTTCTTGGGTGGAGTTTTCTTCTCTGGGTTGGGATTTTCCTTCTAGGATTTTCTGTAGGGCTGGGTTTGTGGGTAGATATTGTTTAAATTTGATTTTGTCATGGAATATCTTGTTTTCTTCATCTATGTTGATAGAGAGTTTTGCTGGGTAAAGTAGTCTGGCTGGACACCTATGATCTCTCAGGACTTGTAGTATATCTGACCAGGCCCTTCTAGCTTTTAACGTTTCTGGGGAGAAGTCAGGTGTAATTCTGATGGGTCTGCCATTATATGTGACTTGACCATTTTCTCTTACAGCTTTTAATATTCTTTCTTTATTCTGTACATTTGGAGTTTCAATTATTATGTGGCGAGAGGAGTTTCTTTTCTGGTCTCATCTGTTTGGTGTTCTGTAAGCCTCTTGGATTTTTATTGGCATCTCTTTTTTCAGGTTTGGGAAGTTTTCCTCTATGATTTTGTTGAAGATATTTCCTGGACCTTGGAGTCGGGAGTCCTCTCTTTCCTCTATACCTATAATTCTTAGGTTCCGTCTTTTCATTGAGTCCTTGATTTCTTGGATGTTGTGGGTGAAGGATTTTTTAGCCTTCTCATTTTCTTTGGATGTTGTACTGATTTCTTCCACTTAATCTTCCATGCCTGAGATCCTGTCTTCCATCTCTTGCATCCTATTGTTGATACTCACATCCATAGTTCCTGTTCTCTTCCCTTGGTTCTCCACTTCCTCTTTTAACTCTGACTGTGTTTTCTTTATTGTTTCTATTTCTATTTTCATGTCTTGTATGGTTTTGTTCGTTTTGTACATTTCCTTCTCCAGCTTGCTTGTTTTTGTATGAAAATCTTTCATGGCTTTTTCCTTTTCCGGTTCAAGCTCTGTCACCTTGGCTTGGAGCTCTTTAATGGTGTTGTTCCTTGTTTTGATTTGTAGAATTGTGGCTTCTTTGAATTCCTTCATAGATTTAAGTTCTTCTTGCAAGGACTCTATCACTTTCCACAATGCAGAATTGTCAATGTTTTCATTTGTTTCTGTTGGTGTGTGGTCATCCGAATTGGATGAGCTAGGATGATTCTGCTTTGTTGGAGTCATAATTCCTTGATTTCTATTTTTTTTTGACCTTTCGCCATTGGATGCATTTAGCTGTCTGTTTTCTGTGCTTGGAACCACAGTGGATGATTTGGTGCAGGGGACGAGTTACTTGGCTATCTGTCGTTGCTTACAGGGGGATTTCAAGGTCACTGTGGTTTTAATCGCCTGAGGCACTGTGAGCTGGTGCAGTCTATTCCCAGGTTGTGAGTAATGGGCCAGGCTTGTTTCACTGCTCCCAATTCAGACTTCCCTATGTTTCACTCTGAGTTATCAGCCTGTAATGGTTCTGATAGTATGGGCCTGTTTGCCCAGGCACAGATTCTGTGGGCTTTGTTTGTCGTCACAGAGGCTGACAGGGTCTCCCTCCACACCTAATATGTCTGGATTTTCCAGGATACAGCTATGGACCCGATTTCTGGTTTCTCTCTAGGCTTCTCGCCACAGGGCTGGACTCTATGCCTGATTCCCTTCCTGTCTGCGCCGCCACGGGTCCTGTGGGTACCCCAAGCTCCGGATCCTCCAGCTGCCTGAGTGGACCTCTCGTCTCAGCAGTTCAGCCGTGGGTTCACGGATCCCTGGCCCCGCCCACGCCTGTCTCTCTCCCCAGATGACCTGCCTGCCGTGGGTTAGCGGGGATTTGGCCCTGCTAGCCATGCTCCCTCCCCAACTGCGCTACCATGAGTGTGCGAGATTCGGCCCCTCCCTCCTGCCTTTGTGTTCCCAGCTTCCCGCGCTCTCTCGGAACCTCCCGTCCTCCGCTTCACGAGCGGCTGCAGACCACCCGCTGAGCCCCCTGTTTGTTCCTTGCTAAGCCTTCCACTATCTCGCAAAGTTTTTTAAGTGGGTATAAGTTCAACCTGATGTGTGGGGAGCCCAATAGGCCAGCGATCTATGGCCAAGTGGACCCTGATTCTGCCTGCTGTAAGTTGGGATCGATCTTACTAGGAGCCTCTCCAAATGGGAGTTCCCGAATCCCGGGTTTAGTGGCTTCCGTGTCTGTGAGAGATGGGGAGAGCCTTTCCCTGGGACTTTTAACAGTCCCTTGGGAGCTGTGAGTGTTCCCAGGGGCGGGAGTTCTAGCCCCTCCGGTTTTTGCACAGTGCCCAATAACTCTGTGTTTTTTATGGCTCTTTTTTCCCCCGCGTTCAAAATGTGTCAGTGTAGGTTGCCGCCATCTTGGCCTGCCCGAATTCTTGTATTTTTTTTTTTTTTTTTTTTTTGGTTTTTCGAGACAGGGTTTCTCTGTATAACAGCTCTGGCTGTCCTAGACTCACTTTATAGACCAGGCTGGCCTTGAACTCACAGAGATCTGCCTACCTCTGCCTCCCAAGTGCTGGGATTTAACAGCTGCTGAGCAGAGAAAAAAAAACAGTTCAGATATGAGTAAAGACAATCACTTCACAAATTTATGCCTGATGATGCAGCTCTGCATTTCATAGTCTCTATCATATTTGGATTTGAAGGAATGTATGAATATGAGAAAACAACTAGGATTATTTTAATGAAAAGTTTAGAAAAATGGAAAACATTGCTGCAGCAGGTCTGATGCCAATTTGTTCCTAATTCCTGTGGTAATTTTGAGTTAGGGAATATATTGAAGCAGGATATGAAGACTTAAACACAATCTTGAATGTGTCCTACCACACGTAAGCAGATAGGTGAAACATCCAATAATCTAAATCTAAGAATCAGCAAGACTAAAATACTCTGATTATAATTTATCTATTCTAAGAATCCATGCTATCTGTGTGAGAAAGGGCCCCTATCCTATTTCCTGGCTTTTCTCCCTTCTTATTTGTTTCAGAATCCACCACTCCCAGACTTTAACCCATGTCACACACTTTTAATTATAACTAACTTTATCCATATACAATTATGGGATACAAATGGTATAAAATGAGCACAGTTTAAGAATCTTTATTCTGTAAGCCATATTGAATCTCCATATCATTAATCAGGTGTGTTGTGCCTCCATTTTTGTTGATGAGAGTGTTGTTATGATATTGGGCCTGTTCTAACACAAAATTCTACAACATGAATAAATCCAAGGCTATTGAATATAAATTATCAGCATGTCAGCTATTCATGTTTTTAGTCACTAAATGTTACAGAATTCTACTCAGCTTCTGAGCTAAATCTCTCTGAGATGACCTACTCCCTTTTTTGAGCTCTGGTTTTCATTCTATAAGATAATTTAGGAATACACGAAAAGTAAGGAGTAAAATAAAAGCTTTATACATTCATTTTAAAATTAGTTTGAACTTCAACATTGAATTTCAACAAATAGTAATTGTTACAGAGATAGTGGAAACCCAGATTATTTTATAAATAATTAATATTACATAATAAACAACATCAGGTTACTATAGATCAGTATGGCCGCAGACTAACAATATAAAAATATTCATATCTTTTTCAACATTTACAAATTTGTTGTAGAGCAATAAACTACTGGTTAATTAGTTTCATGAATATAATAGTGTACTGTCTGAATTAGTGTTTGAACTATATGATAAGTTCTATGTTTCTGAATCAATATTTTTAAAGACAGTAAAGCAATATGGAAGCTGCAGAAGACTTACTGACAAGAAGTTGTTTTCATTACTTTAACACTGTTGGAATAAAGTGCCTGACCCAAAGGGGAACAGGTCACATTCAAACCCCAATAGCACAGTTGAACTCTTTGGAGTTAAGTAGCCTTAAAACCACACACACACACACACACACACACACACACACACACATTTTCCTACTACAAAGTAGGACATCTAAGTTCAACCTGGAACCAAGGTCAATAAAAAAGAACAAATGAATACAATATCCTCTTATTTAAGGCAGAAGGACACTTTTTAAAATATGAAATATAGAAAGTGAAAATACAAAGATATTTGATAAAATTTTCCACTTGGTGAAATATCTAATCCTTTCTCTTCAGTGTTAAAAAAAATTCTGGTTACATTAGGCTACCACAACTACATTTTTTTTTTTCCAACAAATTCCCATATCAGGAAAAGTGAAGTCCTGTTTATTGGAATTATATTCGTGGAGCTAGTGTTCTCCAATAGAGCATGAAAGTAACTACTTTCTAATTGATAGGCCTGAATTTATGGTCTTTATTATTTTATGACAGAAAGCAAATCAATTTGACTTAGAGACTCTTACAACTATATATTTTCTTGCCAGTAAAAAGGCAAAAGATGTTGATGAGCTAAATGTTTTATTCTCCTAAGACACAAAACAAGTAAGTGTGAGTACAAGACTAAGGCAGGAAGTCAAAATACACAATTCATAAAAAGAATGATCTGAAATGAAAATGGGTGAGCAGAGTTGAAAGCTGATTTTTAAGCTACTTCTAATTAAACTTATCAATGCTAGTTGTCCAGTGCATTCACTAAATGGACGTGCTGGTTACTTTAAAGGAACTGGTATTTCATCTCTTGATTTCAGTTTATTACTGGTCACAATAGACTCGACTGCATAACCCAATATATCCATGTTAGCCCTCTAATTATGTAATTGCAGTGGTTTTTGCTATAAGTACAAATGCCAGATTGAAGTAATATCATGCTGTTAAAGTGCCTTGACCTTTTGGTCTAGTCTGGATTTGTAGCTGAAAGCATATGTGACTCTGGTGGCATCTCATGCAGAATAATGGCAGAATAATCATTGGGGCATGAAACCACAACCTGTGGGGAGTTGCTTATGACCATTAATCTCTGCCACATTCTTTCGTTTTTTTGAGGATGGGAGAAGTGACAGAAATATATTTCAGTTTCTATATTTAGTGAATATTAATGAATATCAAATCAACTTCACAGCTCTTTGGCAAATTTGAAGAGGAAAAAATATCACATTAAGAATTTGAAATTGAGTATTGTATGAAATTGATAATAAGTTCTGTTTTAAGAACTGATGTTTATTTCCATTTCCTACATATTATTGTTTAAGTATTCAGACATATATAATATAGAAAATATTTTCTATGTTTTTTCACTTAAAATAATCACTCACGAATTAAAGAAAAATTATTTGCCTGTTTATAACTATTACTCTGCCTTGCTTAATAATGTCTCAAACCTAAAGTGATTGCTTTCATTTCTGTATAAGCATGCTTAGAAGCATGAGTTTCTAAGATGCCATTGTCAAAAATCAAAACAGCTGTTTATTACAGAATTAGTAAACAAAATAACTTCTAATATTATATATTTTTATTATTGAAAGTCAATTTAAAAGTGTGGTTTATTTTGAAGGCAACTGTAGTCAATGAATAGGGCTTTTTGTATTTTATGATTTTTTTAGCCGTTTATTTACTTCAAGTTTTCTTCATCACAGCACCCCTCCCTCCACCCCTTTCCAGTCCCATCCTCCCATCCTCTTTCCACTCTTTCGCCTATCTTACTCCTTCCTCTATTTGAGAAAATAATAGAATTAACATTTTAATCAGCTAAAGGTTCGACTAATGTTGGTAAAATAAAAATTGTAAGACAATTCTGAAAAAAAAAAAGATGCAGTATGTCTTAAATTCTCATCTCTCTTTCTCACAAACATATAAACACAACATACTAAATCACAAATATTTGTAGTAAACAGTCATGAAGAAATTTGCCTTGAAATGAATTAGCCTAATCTGGAAATCTATACATAGTTATTTTAGAGAAATCACATCATTTGTTTTATAAACATCAAAAGTAAAGGAAACATGATGCTTCTTGGTATTTAGTAAAACTAAAAATTAATATAAAAATTAATATTCGAGTTTGAATTCCCAAGTTAGTGATTTTTCAGTTGACTACTATGAGAAACACAATTAAGCAGTAAGAAATGTTTGCTACTGTGTTATACAGTTTCTATAGTCAACAATTGAAACATTAGGCTTATTTGTGAAAATATTTAGAAGAGTGTTGTATGAGAACAAAACTACTTGAGAGTCATTGTAATTACTTGTAACAAGTGCTTTCCTTAATATGAAAGTGGCAATAACTGTGACTATGCAGGTTGTAGTATAGTTGCCTAATATTGGTGGGTTTAATCTCCAGCACAGAAACACAAAAAAGAAAGATTAAAACCCATGAAAAGAAAAGAAGTGGGGAAGAGAGAGAAAAGAGAATGAAAGAGGTAAAGAGGGAATGGTAGGAGTACACGGGGGGAGGGGGGTGGGGAAAGTTAATGTAGAGTTGATTCATCTAATTCCAGTTAGAGCTGAAACAATAAATACATTTATAAGAAAAAAAATATTACTGTCTCAACTCATTCTGAATACCTTTGGAATATATTGTAGTTGCCAATGTTTGTCATTGTAAATAGTGTAAATAATAAAATAGCATTAACACTAACTAATAACTGGAATATGTAAACCAGGTTTAGTTTTATGAGTTATATAGATCACATAATTTATGGTACCGTGTAATTCTGCCTTAGCTCAAGACATTTGATACATTTTTCCAAATTATGATGAAATTTTGAGATGATATATATTTTTAGAATAACCAAAAGAGAGGAAAAGCAGAAAAGCCTTGAGTTGTCATTGAATTGGACTGTGGTTATGCTGACTTTTGTTACATAACTTGGCAAAAGTTTACAGCAATGATCAATCTTAGTATGACACCTGTATTAGAATCGGTGATCTTGGTTAAAGGAAAGATTTGGAAAGTAACTAATCCTACAGCATTAGGGCGCATATATTGCCCATATGCAGGTTCTCTTGAAAGCTTGAAAGTGCATCAACAAAAACTCTCATAGGATCTAATGAACTCTGCTCACATTCTGGAAGCAGAGTAATGAGGATATTGAATGGACACATTTACTATTTGCCTTTTTGGAAGGTTTAATATCTGTACTGTATCACCATCCACAAACTTCAAATTTAGTGAAATTAAACCTCCAAATGGTTTTTTTAGATATTATAGTTTAACTTGATATTTAAATACATTATGAATATCTGGTTAGGATCCATCAGCTCATGTAGAAATAATTGTTTCTGATATAAACTGTATTTTTTCACATTAAATGTTTTATTATGTAATATAATAATGTAGATCTACTAGCAAAATACATATTCAGGGAAAATAAAAGACAATGATGACCAAAGGTTGTTATTTCCTGTTATATTTAAGTAGGTGGTGGTTGTGTGCCCATTTTGGTTTAGCAGCAGTGGAGCTTTTGCTTCCTCTGTTTTCTTGGGTGTAGTTGTCATCACTGGGTGTCAATTTTCCTCTAAGACTTTCTGGATTTGTAGGTACATACTGTTTAAATTTGATTTTGTCATGGGATATCTTGTTTTCTTCATCTATGTTGATAGAGAGTTTTGCTGGATATAGTAGTCTGGCATGGCACCTATGTTCTCTTAGGGCTTGTAGGACATTTGTCCAGTCCCTTCTGGCTTTTAAAGTTTCTGAGGAGAAGTCAGGTGTAATTCTGATTGGTCTGCCATTACACATTATTTGACCTTCACCATCCCATATTTCAAGCTGTACTACAGAGGAATACTAAAAAAGCAACATGGTACTGGTAAAGAAACAGACCAGTGGATCAATAGAATCGAATCGAAAACCAAGAAATGAACCTACACAGCTATGGTCACTTAATTTTGGACAAAGAAGCCAAAACCATACAATGGAAAAAGGACAGCATCTTCAACAAATGGTGCAGGTCTAACTGGATGTCCACATGTAAAAGAATGAAATTAGACACATATTTATTACTTTGTACAAAACTTAAGTCCAAGTGCATCAAAGGCATTAACATAAGTTCTGACACACTAAATCTATTAGAAGAGAAAGTGGGGAAAACCCTCGAACTCATCATCACAGGTGACAACCTGCTGAGCAGAACACCAACAGCTCAGGATCTAACACTAACAATCAATAAATGTGACCTCATGAAACTGAAAAGATTCTGTAAGACAAGAGACAGTGTTATTCGAACAAAATGGCAGCCTACAGATTGAGAATAAAGTCTTCACCAACCCCAAATCTGACAGAAAGCTAATATACAAAATTTAAAGGAACCCAAGAAATTAAATGCCAAGAAACCAAACAATCCAATCAAAAAATGGGGAAGAGAGTTAAACAGAGAATTCACAAAGGAGGAATCACTAATGTCTGAGACACACTTGAAGAAGTGTTCAGCATCCTTAATCATCAGAGAAATGCAACTCAAAACAACTCTGAGATTCCATCTCACACCTGTCAGAATGGTTAAGATCAAAAACTCAAATGACAGCACATGCTGGCAAAGGTGTGGAGAAAGGGAAACTCTCCTCCATTGCTGGTGGGAGTGCAGGCTTGTGCAACCACTATGGAGGTCAGCCTGGAGATATCTTAGAAAACTTGGAATAGCTCTGCCTCGGGACCCAGCCATACCACTTCTGAGTATACATCCAAATGACTCCTCACCAAATCACAAGGAAGTTGCCTCATTTATGCTTGTAGCATCCTTATTTTTAATAGCTAAAAAACTGCAATGAACCCAGATGTCCCTCAATGGAGGAATTGATAAAAAACAAAAAACAAAACAAAACAAAACAAAAACTGTGGTACATCTACACAATGGGATACTACCCAGCCTTCAAAAACAAGAAATCATATAATTTGCAGCCAAATGGATGGAACTAGAAAAGCTCATTCTTAATGAGCTAACCCAGGCTCAGAAGGATGCACATGGTATCTGTTCACTTACAATCAGATTTTAGCCATATAGTACAGGATAATTATTCTACAGCTAATGTACCAATGGAAACAGGAACATAGACTTTGTTACCAGTCAATGAGACACTTTGCACTAGTGGTGTTGCCTGGTAGGTCCCCAGTGTATGAAGATGCTCTTGGCCTTCATGTGACTTCAGAACTTGGGTGGTGAATGATATATAGGGACACTCCACTCTGGAGGAGTGGGATGGAAGGAATGGGGGTAGAGGGTGGGAGGGCAGGAGTAGGACGGGTTGAAGGATGGTGCTGTGATGGACATGTAACCTGAAGTAATAAATAAACATAAAAAAAAATAAAATAAAAATGTGAAAATAAATAAATAAAACAATAAAAGATAATGATAAAATTAAAATAAATGAAATTATACAACTTATAATATTATACAAAAAATTGAGAAACCAGAAAAATCTAAATACAATAAATACTTAAAATCAAAATTAACAAAATCAGAAATTAAAAGGGAGAAATAACAACAGAGATTGAGGAAATCCAGAGAATCTTTAGGTCCTACTTCAAAAATCTATACCTCACCAAATTTGAAAACCTAAGCGAAATGTTCAATGTTCTTTATAGATTCTACCTTCTGAAGTGAAATCAATATCAGGTTAACAGATTAAACAGCTCTATAAATCCTAAGGAAATAGAAATAGTCATTAAAAATCTCCCAACCAAAAAGCCCAGGGTAAGGTGGATTAAGCACAGAATTCTTCCAGACCTTCAAAGAAGAGCTAATACCAATACTGTTCAAATTCTTCCACAAAATAGAATCAGAAGTTAACATTGCCAAACTCATTCTATGAGGCCACAGTCACCCTGATTCCTAAACCACACAAAGACCCAACAAAGAAAGAGAACTTCAGACCAATCTCCCTCATGAACATAGATGCAAAAATACTTAATAAAATACTGGCAAAACGAATCTAAGAACACATTAAAAGTATCATACACCATGATCAAGTAGTCTTCATCCCAGGAATGCATGGATGGTTCAACATATGAAAATCCATCAACGTAATTCACCATATAAACAAGCTGAAGGAAAAGAAAACATATGATCATCTCCCTAGATGCTGAAAATGCATTTGACAAAATCCAACACCCCTTCATGCTAAAAGTCCTGGAGAGAATGGGCATACAAGGATCATACCTAGAAATAGTAAAGGCAATATAGAGCAAGCCAGTAGCCAACATCAAATTAAATGGAGAGAAACTTGAATTATTTCCTCTAAACTCAGGGACAAGACAGGGATGTCCACTTTCACCATTCTCTTCAACATAGTACTTGAAGTTCTTGCTAGAGCAATAAGACATCTAAAGGATATCAAGGGGATACAAATTGGAAATGAAGAAGTCAATTTGTCCTTATTTGCAGACAATAAGATAGTATACATAAATGACCCCAAAAATTCCACCAGAGAACTCTTACAACTGATAAACACCTTCAGCAAGATGGCTGGATACAAAATTAATTAAAAAAAAAAATCAGAAGCCCTTCTTTTTACAACAAATAAATGGCCTGAGAAAGAAATTAGGGACGCAACACCCTTCACAATAGCCACAAACAATATAAAATACCTGGGGATAACACTAACCAAGCAAGTGAAAGACCTGTACAACAAGAACTTCTAGTCCTTGAAGAAAGAAATTGAAGAGACCATCAGAAGATGGAAATATCTCCCATGTTCATGGATAGGTAGGACCAACATAATAAAAATGGCCATCCTGCCAAAACCAATATACAGCTTCAATGCAATTACTATCAAAATATCACCACAATTCTTTATAGCCCTGGAAAAAATGCAATTCTCATATGGAATAACAAAAACCCAGAATAGCTCAATCAATCCTGTACCAAAAAAAAAAAAGAAAAAAAAAACATCTGGAGGTATCACCATCCCAGATTTCAAGCTGTACTACAGAGCAATAGTAACAAAAACAGCATTGTACTGGTATAGAAACAGACCAGTGTATCATTGGAATAGAATTGAAGACGCGAAATGAACCCACACACCTATGGTCACTTAATTTTGGACAAAGAAGCCAAAACCATACAATGAAAAAAGGACAGCATCTTCAACAAATGGTGTTGGTCAAACTGGATGACATGTAAAAGAATGAAATTAGACCGACTCATAATGTGGTAGATTTAGTGTTAGCATATAATAGTATAGGGAACTTGGAATAAGGCTGGACTTTAAGATAAAAGACTGAACTTCTGAATTGATATATCCTTGGGAACTGGCCAAGGAGGACCAGGACCTCTTTAATCTTAGCGCTAGGGGTAGGACATGCCACCAGAGGTGCCAGCCCTCTGGAGGTGTGCTGTCATTTCACAGCTCTCTGGGAAAAGCCTCTGAATGACATGCCCTGAGGCACCTGTTCACATTTGCAGACTGCCTGTGAATTCACACCCCTCTGCAAAAAGCTTTTTTTGAAAAGACTGAGCCCAGAGACATAACTGGAAAAGTACACTTAAGCTTTTGCAGACAGGTGAAGATATATAAGGCAGGATGCACATGGATGGTGAGCTGGCTCTCTCTCCTGTTCCTGACTCACTCAACAACATTTTCTTCAACCTGAGGAAAAAGATGCATCACAATCTCATCAGAAAGTTTCACCCTCTGATATTGACTCTTTTCAGGTCTGGAGAGGAGAGGGATTCTCCCTAAGATTCAGAGTGCTTAGATATGGAGCTCTGCAGTAAGCATCTGAATAGGTGAGCCAACTGGGAAACTTTCATATGTTAATTGGTTTTAAGACCACAAAGGCAACAACAAAATTCAGAGACTTTAAGAGACTTTAAAACTGAAAAATTGTATGAAGACCAGCCATCCATCAGGACCCATGCTCAGAGAAAAATATCCTTTTGAGAAACCTTATGTTAATGTTAAATGTTTGTATTATAGATACTAAGAAGTTTTAGGTGTTAGGTTTCAGAGTTAGGATTTAAGTTTAGGATTTAGGAATTTTGTAGACAATTGTTAGGTATTAAGTATTAATAAATATATGTATGATATTACCTTGTACAATCTTAAGTCCAAGAGGATCAAAGACCTTAACATAAAGCCTGACACACTTAATCTACTAGAAGAAAAACTGGGTAAAACCCTCGAAATCATCTGCACAGGTGACAACTTCCTGACAGAACACCAACAGCTCAGGACCTGAGACCAACAGTCAATAAATGGGACCTCATGAAACTGAAAAGCTTCTGTAAGGCAAAAGACACTGCCATTCGAACAAAAGAGCAGCCTACAGACTGGGAGAAAATCACCAACCCCACATCTGACAAAGGGCTAATATCCATAATTTACCAAGATCTCAAGAAACTAAATGCCAAGAAACCACATAGTCCTATCAAAAAATGGGGAACAGAGCTAAACAGAGAATTCACAAAGGAATGCCTAATGGCTGAGAGACACTTGAAGAAATGCTCAACATCCTTAATCTTCAGAGAAATGCAACTCAAGACAACTCTGAGATACCATCTAACACCAGTCAGAATGACTAAGATCAAAATCTCAAATGACAGCACATGCTGGTGAGGGAATGGAGAAAGGGGAACCCTCCTCCATTGCTGGTGGGAGTGCAGGCTTGTGCAACCACTATGGAGGGCAATCTGGTGATATCTTAGAAAACTTGGAATAGCTCTGCCTGGGGACCCAGCCATACCACTTCTGGGTATACATCCAAATGATTCCCCACCAAATCACAAGGACATATCCTCATCTATGTTTACAGCAGCCTTATTTGTAATAGCTAGAAACTGGAAGCAACCCAGATGTCCCACAACTGAAGAATGGATTAAAAAACTGTGGTACATCTACACAATGGAATACTACTCAGCCATCAGAAACAACAAAATCATGCAATTTGCAGTCAAATGGATGGAACTACATAAGCTCATCCTGAGTGAGCTAACCCAGACTCAGAAGGATGCACATGGCATCTATTCACTTATAATCAGATTTTAGCCATATAGTACAGGATAACTATACTACAGCCAATGCATCAAGTGAAACATGAACATAGACACTTTGCCCTAGTGGTACTGCCTTGTAGGACCCCAGTGTATGAAGAGGCTCTTGCCCCTC
Source organism: Lophiomys imhausi (assembly GCA_907164525.1). Taxonomy (NCBI): domain Eukaryota; kingdom Metazoa; phylum Chordata; class Mammalia; order Rodentia; family Muridae; genus Lophiomys; species Lophiomys imhausi. The sequence continues at coordinate 2,822,207 of CAJQZJ010031536.1, forward strand.
ATAAGCCGGCTGAACTGGGGCATGGGCTGTTATGTAGGAACACTCCACTCCAGAGGAGTGGGGTGGAAGGGATGGGGGTACAGAGTTGTAGAGCCAGGACTGGGAGGGGTGGAAAGAGGACACTGTGATGGAGAAGTAACATGAATAATAAATAAATATTAAAAAAATAAAACTGCTATGAACATTAAAAAGAAGGAAAAAAAAGGAAACCAAAGTCCTTAGCTAATTAAATGAATTTAGTGGTTCAAATGTTGGCTTAGTGAGTTGTTCTTTCTAGAAATATATGAGAAATGAAGGTGGATTCCTAAAGGCCTATGTCCAGTAGGCCAGATATATTTGTACAGTTCCTTAACCATAGCATTCACATGTGGGATTACAGAGACATGTGGATTCCTAGGACATTTTAACACTAATTCTAGACAAATGACAAATGGCAAATTCAGTAAGAGTGATAAAAGACTATTCAGTGTTAACCTCAGGAACAACACACACACACACACACACACACACACACACACACACACACACTAACACATGCTCAAATACACAATATGCATAGAGACACATGCACATATAGACACACACTCCATATACACAGAAAATTTTATATACACATACATTTGGGTCAAGCAACAGGCTATGTCTGTACACCAACAGAGGAGACATGGGCTACAGCCAGCTTTGTCATTGGTTTATTATTGGATAAATTACTACTAAATTCTTTGACATTCAAGACATTTCTTTTAAATCATGTAATATACATAATAGTGTCATTAAATTTAAGCATTTCCTATTTGAACTGATACTTAAATAATGCTTTGAGGTATATATGTCACATACCACAGTAACATTGTAGGTTTTTGTGTGTTTGTTTTGTTTTTTGTTTAATAAAGTCAAATTGGCAGGGTGTTTTGACATTGTTTCTTAGAGGAGAACCCAGTGAGAGATAATTATGTGCAGCGATTGAGTGCAAAATCAATATCTTCCCTAGGCCCCCAAGGTTTAACATTAATTAGATTTGCATCCCTCACTAGATTATTGAATACATATGGATTTCACATGTAGAGAAAAATTTAAATCAATTCTAGTTAAATTGTTATTATCATTATCATTATTGTAAGAAGAAAAGTGGTAAAATGAAGGTGGTATGAATGAATTTCAATATTATTTTTATTAATGAACGAATAGAAAGAGAACAGGAAAGTTATAGAAAATCTACACATGGTTTTTGTAAGGATATTTTATGGGTTTCATAGTTTATGTAATTATTATGTCTGTGTTCTTATAAATATATATACGGTATATGCACAGCACAATTGAGTGTACACACACACTACACTACACAATATATACCTAGACAGTTATTGTTAGAATGGAAAATGTGTTTTACTTTTACTTTCTTACAAACTTTCAATTAAATCATATGTAGGCTAAACATTCACCTTTTTAAGTTTCCACTCAGAGTGATTGTTTTCCTATTTCTGTAAAATTCATCTTGTTTTACAGGATTATGACAGTATGTATATACTACTGTCATTCCATACTAAAAAGTCTCTATTTCCAAACTCCTTATTTTCCAGTTAATTGTATATATTCATGTGTCAAATTTAAGTATGCTTAATAGTGAAAACTTGTACTCAGAAAGTGATAAGAAAATAAATATATCCTTTTGTTTAAAAACATACCTTAGTTACAATGTTATGTTATTGGAATTTATCTTTAGATAATATAAAGATACTCGTCAAAAGATAACTTAGTATTCCTTCAGCCTTTAAAGAATGAAATAATAATGGAAAAAAATTTTTTGTTTTTGACGCAAAGCTGCAGATTTGAAATATTGTTCATACTTTGGATTTAATATCTCGAATGTTTCCCAGAGAAGAAAGATTTTTTAAATAGTGAAGAAGTTCATTAAGATGTCTGGGAAATGCCAAGTTCACACTTTATCCTTGCAAAATTTTTTGCTACATGTTTCTTGTTAATAATTCCATATGTACCAAACCATTCAAAAGCTACTCTTAAGAATGGAGGAATATTAACAGATATATTTTCCATGTAATTTACAGTATGGTTGCCCTAATCTTTCTTTGTTATATGTTCTAGTTATTGTTGTCATTTAAGAGATTGTTATGTTGGGACACTCCACTCCAGAAGAGTGGGATGGAAGGGTTAGGGGGTAAAAAAAAAATGAAATGAAATGTGAAGTTTCAGCCATTTGCTACCAATTGTCATAAATTATTTAGGATAATTAAGAAATACAAACTCTTATTCATCCAAGTGTGTCACTTTGTTAGCTACTATGACAGTCTATCACAGATATTCTCTAAGCTACTCAGTAATCAAGTTGTTAAGAGACAAGCAACATTTGCTCATCTAAATACAAGAGATAGATAGGCCATCTTCAAAAACCCCAAGAGATCTGCAGAATATGGCATTCAAAGATTTTTTCTTAAATTAAGATTTTTTTTGATATCGAGACATATCAGCTCCTGACAGCACCCCGTATTCTACTCCAAGTAGAAGATGAGCATCGAAGAATCTCCAGTGTGAGATGGTTGAATTAGTGGCAAGCCTATCTCTTGGCAAGGAAAACCCCTTGCTTCAACTGTAGGCAGAATGCTGGCCAAAAAAGACAAAACTTGGCTCCGAAGACGTGGAGCTAAGGAGAATCGAAGTGTCCATTAGGGGAGCCTGGGGACGGCGGACAGCGGAATCCTCAGCAGAGAGCAGAATCAGGCACCAAGGAGGATGAGTGACCCAGTTGATTCTGCCTGGCAGACTTCCTCAATAGCTGTCTCCAACGGGGGCCTGCAACCACCACTGCAATCCAGTGTCGCTAGGACCGTTCAGCTCTACACAATGCCCCGGCCGGAACCTCAGTGAAGCCTGCAAGATCAGCTTCTGCCTACAAACCCCTTAGGTCATCTAAACAGCTGAGAACAGAAGGACTGAACATAAAAGGATTGTACTAACATTTTTAATCATTTTTCCCATTTGGGTTGGGGCCCCAAACAGGTCTACTACGACCCAAATCAGCAGGAAGTCACTTAAGAGAGCGACGTCCCATGCCCAGAGGGTGGGGAGGGTGTTTCTCCACCCTTCTTTTTGGTTATTTGAAGGTTAACTGAAAACTCTGTTATGTAGGGGAAGAGACTACAAGCTGATAAATGATCCTGTCTTAATGGGTTTTGGAGGTTAGCCCCAGGGAATTCCTACTTTTCCTTTTCTGTATCCTTCTTCCTCTCCTATGTAGGAGTGCATGGGCTTGAGAAAAATGAGATATAGTCATAGCACAGGAAGGTCCAAGAAGAAGGGGCAGATTATTGAATATGCCCTTATACCTTTGTATATTGATACAAAATTAGTAGGTTATTTGGCTAACGTGGTATTGACCATTGTTTATTGTGCAAAATAAGATTGTATTGGATTACATCGGTATTGATCTTTGTATATTG